>CM077675.1:313085326-313402826 GCA_039707655.1 Elymus sibiricus
CTACTACGCCTCGCGGCGTATTAAGAAGGACAAGTTGTCGTCCCACCGAAAGTTTCTGGACAAGGAGCAGTACATGAAGGTAATTATCTATTCTTAAGGCCTTGTACTTAGTTTCCTTGCTTTGATTCGTAGGTGTAGCTCTTAAATTTCTCTTTACTAACTTAGGTGCCCCCGAGATGGTGTGCGGATAAGATGAATTGTTGGGAGGCGTTGGTGAATGAGTGGTGCTCTGACAAATGGCGAGTCGTCCACGACGATGCCAAGGAACGGCGTGCCCAAATGGAAGGTGTCCCACACCATCAAGGCAGCGCCAACTTATTTTAGTTCGGGCAGAACTAGGTATGTGGTTTGCTTCATGATTCCTGCAATTCATTTTTTGATGCTAGCTTGACCCCTTTATTAATACTTTGTTCCTCTCTTGTAGACGCATTACAATAAGACGGAGGTGCCACAGGTGTAGGACCTCTATGCCATGGCCCATACTGCCTCGTACAAGAAGGCCAAGGCATTCTCTGAGTCTGACCTCGATAATCCCCAGAACTTCACCAACATCTCCTCCCACAACAAGCTCGTGAGGTACAGAGATGTGGGGAAGGCGGTGAATGGGGAGGACTTCAACCCGAGCCAGCATCCTATTGATCCAGACCTGGTGATGATAGGTGGCGACGGGAGGCCCCATGGCTCGATAGCCATTGGAGATGGACTTATACGGTCTTCGCGCACTCTCCAGCAGATCAAGGCGCGCCAAACGAGCTCCTGTCCTGAGATGACGCCTCGTCCACGGCCAGTCCAGCTCGCCATCGAGGTTAGTCATACGGACTTTGATAGCTTTCCTCCATTACATTGTGTGTGCGAACAAAGATGATTACAATGCTAACGAGGAGTTGTGTTGCAGGCTGCTCTGCAGAAAGAGAGAGAGACAACCTAGGCGCTTCTGGCGGAACAGACCCGGCAGGCGGCGGAGGACAAGAGCGATTTGGAGGAGAGGACGGCTAGGTTGTTGGAGGAGGGGAGGGCACGGAACGATGCGTCTAACCGGGCCATGTACGAGCTCATCGTGGTAAGTTTCTTCTTCATATTATCCAAATCATGCACTACATGTTCTTTTCATTAATAACCAATATGATTGACTTGTCAAAACCAAATGTGCAGACTTTGTATGGGAAGACCGGCCAGACCCCTCCGCCGATGCCAGTCATTACCACGGCTAGAACGGTGAGTTTCATTTCAATGTTCATTACTTACAAGTCTTAACGTTTCAGCATCATCATGCTAACGCAAATGATCTTTGGTACAACATAACTCCCGAGCCACATCGCACGATCCTTCTCCAGGGCCAAGTAGTGCTCCAGCTGACACCGGCCCGAGCAACCCCGGTGCTTCACCTCCGTAAGCCCTAATATGCCACTTACTTCATTTTCTCATACAAAGACAAACATAGCACTTAGACAAACTGAGCACAATGACAAACTTAACACTTAGACAAATGTCATATTTTACCTAAGTTAGCTTTGTTTCCTCTAAAATGACATAGTAAGCTTACTTACCTCCAAAATGACATATTGTACCTAAGTTAGCTCTAAAATGACCTATACTTAGCATTGTTTCCTCCACACTAACATAATAAGCTTAGTTAACTCAAAAATGGCATAATAGACTTGGTAACCTCATAGATGCCATAGACTTAGCTTATTTTCTTGCAAAATGACACAATAAGCTTAGTTAGGTCAAAAATGTGATAATTACCTAGGTTAGCTCTAAAATGACACAAATAAGCAATAAGAAGAAGAAAAACAAGAGGAGACCGAGAGAGAAGAAAAACGCTTCTTCATCTTCTTCTTCTTCTACATCTTCTTCTACTTCTAGATCTTCTTCTACTTCTTCTAGTATTCTTTTTCTAACTTTCTTATTTCCAATTTTGCAGATTTGATTGAGTTCACGGCAGCTTGCATTGATGTAGTACTAGTGTTTACTTTCAGTTTTCATTTTGTATCGATGAACTTACGTGAAACTTTCTACCTATATGTATGAGACTTATGTATGGATGAAACTATTGTAATATGGTGAACAAAGTGACATTTAATACTTTCAATTTCGTATAATTGTTGGTTGATCATATCCATATGGCAGGGATATTGTTTCTGTGAAATATATATATACATATCATATATTTGCCTGTGAAAAATGTTGAATATAACAAAAAAAGAAAAAAAAGAGGCAATACAGCCTCTTTGCCGTCTGCCCGGACGGCAAAGATCGCTATGCCGACAGCCACCGTCGGCAAAGAAGACACGTGGCAGCTACCTGTTAAACCTGGGAGCGCCAGGCCTGGGCCATTTGGCTTCTTTGCCGACGGTGGCCGTCGGCATAGTGTGGGGGCGGATGGCAAAAGGCTGGGGCCATTTGGCTTCTTTGCCGACGGTGGTCGTCGGCATAGCGGGGGCGGACGGCAAAGGGCTGGGCTGGGCCATCGGGGGCAGACGGCAAAGGGCTGGGCGGGGGGCAATGGGCTGGGTGGGGGCTGTCAGGGGCAGACAGCAAAGAAATGTGTGGGCCGTCCGGGGTAAACGGCAAAGGGCTGGGGGGGCCGTTAGCCACATAATGGTGCTACCGTTAGTACTACGCCGTCTGCCGTCTTTGCCGTCTGCAGGCTGACGGCAAAAAAACTTTGCCGTCCGCTGTGCCAATGCAGACGGCAAAGAACCCCTTTGCTGCGGTTTGTTCGGCCCAAACTTTTGCCGTCCGCTGGCTGACGGCAAAGGCCTTTGCCATCTGTGGTTGTGCCCTTTGCCGTCTGCCATGGCAGACGGCAAAGAGCTTGATTCCTGTAGTGCTTTGCTTGGAAATCAGGGGCGCCCCCTTGCCGAAGGCGAAGAAGAAGAAGGCCGGCATCAAACCGAGGGCGCCTTCCGATGTGATGCCCGTTCCTGGTGCCTTGCCGATATCGGATGAGGCGCTAGATGTCGCGAGCGAGGGGGCTCGCGGGGCGACCCTCCTTGCCACGGCCGTGGAGCCCCCGATGCCCGCTGGAGTGGCCACGTCCATCCTTGGGGGCGCGTCTGAACCTCTGCCCGACGGGCCAACCCCCGAGGGCCAGCTGGGTGCAGGGCCGTCCACCCTGCCTTGCCTGCGGTAGTGGCGCAGCCACCGGTGTCTTCCGCTCCCCACGTCCTTGTGTCTCTGGAGGCAGCTCCTGCCGCCGCGCGGGCGCCACCTCCGGGCCGTGCCTTAGCGTCACCGGCTCGTGTTTCTCCAGCCGAGTCGGGTGCTCTGGACGGGGCCTATGCCGTCTTGGATCAGGTCCGAGACGCCCTTGGGAGCGTCGACGGTCGCCTTGTAAGAGAGCGCTTAGGTCTTCTTTCTGGATGGCTCCAGACCGACGCCTCAGCCGTGGCGGTCTGGGGCCAAGCCGAGGCCACCGCGGCTGAGAGCAGGGAGGAGGCCGCGTCGACCAAGGCAGCCCGAGACACGGCACTGGCAGACGCAGCGTCTGTCGTGAAGCGCTGCGACGAGGCGGAGGCCCGCTTGAAGGCTCTTCAAGTGGACAGGTCCGCGCTTGCGGAGAGGCTTCGCCAGCGGGAGGAGGACCTCAAGACCTGCGAGGCCAAGCTTGCTGACCGTGACTCCGCGCTGTCCAAGGCGGCGGCCGACCAAGCCGCTGAGCGTGAGCAGCAGTACAGGTTGAAGGAAGAAGTGGCTGCGGAGAAGGCCCGGCTTGCCTCCAGGGAGAAGACCCTTGCCGAGGCTGAGGAGAAGAAGGCTGCAGAGCTCGACGCTCTCCCTTTTGTCGAGCTCAGGCTTCACCAGGCACTTCATTCCATCTGCCGCAGGGGATTTACAGAACCCCTGGTAGCTCGTGAGAGCGGCTCCGCGGGGCTCTCCTCAAAGCTCGCCGAGGTGCTTTAGGGTGCCGTCACCAGGGTGGAGAACGTCTTGGAGAGTGAGTGCTGCGACCACTTCTCCGCGGCTGCGACGCGCTTCTTTAGCCACCTCTACCTTCCTGAGCCGGGTTTCGACTTCGGCTTCGTGATTCGCCTGGTCAATCCTGGGGTTCGCACCGCTACGGCGACAGCCGTGGAGGGCGCCGTGAATGCACTGATGAAGAAGTTCGCCTGCGTCGCCGTTCCCTCACCTCCTCCTATGGCTGCGAGGGTTGGCGACAATGATGACAGCGATAGCGACGTCGACGATGAGCTCCCCGCGACCGGGACGAGCGGTGGTGCCAGCTCCTCTTAGCTTCTTTTCCTGGGTGTTCCCCTGTAATGTTTATCGTGCCTCGTGGAGGCGTTAGACTTGTTTGCATTTTCGGAGACATCTTAATGTTTGTAATGACTGCTAAGCTGTGTGATTTTATTTCCTCGCTTCGTTTCCTTCCTGCTTGCTGTAGCGCTCTGTGTCGGCAGGGCCCGATCCCGCGCATACCTCGACCACCGTTGGGGCGTCCGGATCACCAGGACGATGCCAAGGGGCGAGGGGCTACGAGACCAGCGAGGCCCCTGAGTCGCGATGCTCAGGGGTCCCACTTGACGTACGAGCAGCCCTCATTAAGGGAACACGGCGAAGACGGGGTTGACTTGGGGATTTGGAGTGCCTTGAGCTCTGCGTCGGCAGGGCCCGGTCCCGCACATACCTCGACCGCCGTTGGGGCGTCCGGATCACCAGGACAATGACAATGGGCGAGGGGTTACGAGACCAGTGAGGCTCCTGAGTCGCGATGCTCAGGAGTCCCCCTTGACGTATGAGCGGCTCCCATACCTTTCCTCGCCAGTTTTCGTCCGAGAGGGACGCATGAAGACCAGGTGCCAGGGACCTGGTGAGGTGGCGTGCGCCAGGCCTGGCCTGAGCGTAGCCCCCACGCAGCCCCCTCACGCATGCATCCCGGGGGAATGCTGCGAGATGGAGCCACGAGGGGTCATCCTAAGGTTGAATGCACCCGTTAAGGCGCCCTCAGTTGTTTATCCCCAGCGTGGAGCATAGGGCTTCCACGTTGCGTGGGCATAGCCATTGGAGGGCCGTGTCGTCCGCCAGCGCGGAGCATGGGGCTTCCACTTGGGCGTGGGAATGGGGGGCCCTGGCTCTTGAGCCCCCCGGGCATGTACAGCCCATTAAGTTCGTACGCGTGGCCTGCAAGGTAGAACTGGGAGGTGTATCTGGGCGTCGTGAGGCAGCTCAGGCCTCACGAGGCCCTACCTCAAAGGCGGGTTGCACCTGAATCTTCCGGTGGGAATCACCGCTTCAAGTCCTGTACATTTTGAGAAACCTGCGCTGAATGGATTTCCAAGGGCCATCGCATGAGAAGGCCAAACACCAATGACCCCAGGAGGTGACGTGAACGGGGCCGGCCCGCCAGACAGAGCTCAGCCATTGGATTTATCGACGCTGCAGGGACGAACCCGAGCACAGACGCAGTGCCCAGTCTTCTCATGCGACAACTCCGAGGAGGAAACACCCGGCGCGCGGTTCCTATGGCGGCGAAAGGCCGACCGGAACCGTGCCGCGCACCCTGACTCACCCACTCCCAATTAGCTCATGCGAGGGCGAAGCACCGAGGGCCATGCGAGGTGACGTACACGGGGCTAGCCTACGAGACAGAGCTCGACTACTTGGATTTGTCGACGCTGCAAGGACGGACCCGAGCACAGACGCCGTGCCAGCCCTTAATCATGAGGCGGTCGAGGGCAGGCTCATTAGGGCGCAGCGACATTCATGGCGACGAAGCACCGAGCATGCAGGTTGGAATACTTAGGGAAATAGATCGAAAGCATGTAAAGGTCCAATTCATGTGGGAAAGACGTGGCCGGGATGAGTTCTAGCCACCTGAGTATAATGCAGCCCGATGGGTGCCCTCAAATTGAGCAAACCAAAAAGTTACCTGGTACGGGCCAAAATGATCACCTGGCGGCGATGCCGCTGAAGCATGGAGGTAGTCGTAGGAGCTTGGCCTTGTGCCTCCGCAAGCTTGGCCTTCACGAGCCCGTCGCCTCAGGAGGCTCGGGGCACCCGCTCGGGCCCGGCACCTCCTCCAACTCCTCACGGTGCCTGGCCTGGTATGGCTCGAACATGGCCCGGGCAAGGCGCTGGAACGTGTCGGCCGTGTTCGCCAGCCCGAAGGGCATGCAGATGTAGTTGCGTGGGTAGGCCCTGCCGTGACTAATGCGTGTCGGCCAGAAGACGTCCGGTGATGCGGCCCTGTTGATGCTGGGTACGTTGACGCAGATGCACGGCGCGCCCACCTCGCGCAGCTTGTGCTTCCTGAAGCTCCTCGATTGCTCTGGTGAACTCCCGTGAACTTGGCGCCCCGCGCCGTGCTCTCTGATTGGATGGGTGCGTGCCGACACATGCCCCCAAGTTGTGCCCGAGCGCCTCCCTTGTCTCAGTGGTCAGGTCGGTAGTCCTCAGGGTGGAAGCCCCCAAGCCCGACCCAAGGGAGGCGCCGGGCGCGCCTTCCTATGCGAGGGAGGAAGGGGCCTAAGCCCCTGGCGCGGATCCTAAGGTACCGTCCTTAGGGTTTTCAGCCCCCTGGCGTCCCTTGGAAAGGAGCTGCTTCTTCTTCTTGGGGATGTCCTCGCGGGGCAGGACACCTCCTTCGTCGTCTGAGTGCTCGGCCGCCGCGGCACGGTAGGCGCGCTCGCGGGAGCAGACGGCGTCCTTGTCATCGCAGGCGATAGTGATGATGCCGCCACTCCCCGGCATCTTGAGGACGTTGTAGCCATGGTGGGTCACCGCCATGAACTTGGCAAGGGCTGGGTACCCAAGGATCGCGTTGTACGGGAGGTGGATGTGGGCGACGTCAAAGACGATGATCTTGGTGTGGTAATTGTTGCGCCCGCCGAAGGTGACGGGCAGGCGCACTTGCCCGATGGGGACCGTGGAGCCATCAGTGACTCCTGAGAAAGGCTTGGTTGGCATGAGCTGGTCGTAAGGCACTTGGAGCGTCTCGAACATCTCGATGGAGAGGACGTTGAGTCCGGCGCCGCCGTCGATGAGGGTCTTGGTGACGAGGACGTTGCTGATGGTGGGCATGCACAGCATGGAGAGTGCGCCCGCCATAGCTGAACATCTGAGTTGATCCTTGGAGTCGAAGGTGATGGCGCACTGGGACCACTTGAGGGGGCGCGTGGCCTCAAGCTTTGGAAGAGCCGCGTTCACCTCCCACGAAAACTGCTTGAAGACGCGGTTCGATGCCGGGGCTTGGGCACCGCCCAGGATGCAAGCTATTGCCCTGACCTCCTGGAAGCCCCCAGCCCCGTCGTTATGCCTGTCCTATTCCTTCCTTCTGGGTGGCGGAGGCAGCGGGGGAAGGCCGGCCTCGCGAGGGCGGACCTCACAAGGATGGCCTCGACGCGACCCCTCAGGAGGTTCGTCGCGCCAGTGGTCCTGTCGAGCTTGATCGCGCCAGCGGTCCTCCCGAGGCTGGTCTCGCCACTCCTGATGCGGGTCTTGATTGTCCCAGTGGCCTCCGCCACGTCCATAGCCTCGGTCGCTGTGCCCAGGGCGCCGACCGAAATGCTCGTCACGGACCACCGAGAGCTCCTGGCAGTCGATGGTATTGTGGCTGTTTGTGCCATGGAAGATGCAGAATGGTCGCCCTCCCGTGAGAGGTTCCTCGTCCCGGCCACGCTTTGCCTCGGGCTCAGCCGCCAGCACCGCGGGGGCCTTGCGCTTTGGCTCCTTGGCCTTGGTCTTCTTGTCTTCGGGTTCCGCCTCCGAAAGCTTGCGAAGGGAGAGGCGGCCCTCTTCGGCCTTCGCGCATTTGTTCGCCAAGTTGAACATCTCCAAGGCCGAGCTCAGGTAGTCATGGATAGCCAGCTCCTCCCTCATCCTAAGGTCCCTGACGCCGTCGGTGAACGCCAAGATGATGGCCTCATCTGACACTCTCAGGATTTTGAGGCGGGTAGTCGTGAAGCGCTGTATGAACTTGTGCAGGGTCTCATCAGGTTGTTGCTTCACGCGATGGAGGTCACCCAGTCCAAGCGCGCGGTCGCGGGTGCCTTGGAAATTGGCAACGAAGAGCTCACGTAGGTCTTCCCAGGAGGTGATTGACGCCTTTGGGAGGTTGAGGAACCAGGAGAGTGCACCACCCTTGAGCGCCATGGGAACCAGGTTGCCATGACATTGTCGTCCCCGCCGGCCGCCTGGATGCTCAGCGAGTAGAGCTGTAAGAAGTCGGCGGGGTCTGGGGTGCCGTCGTAGCGAGGAGGCAGGTCAGGCTTGAACTTGCAGGGCCACACGGCCGGATGAAGCTCCGGGACGATGGCGCGGCAGCCCACCGGGCCCACGGGCGGTGCGCGCTCGGGAGGAACCTGGTCTTGATGCTCTTGCACGGCTGCCTCCAGGGGCACTCGGTCGCGCCGCTGGCGCGCTGGCGCTGGGAGCGCACGCGCGGCAGCGCGTGGCCGTGGCACCACCTGGCAGCTTACTTCATCTCTCACCCTCGCCGGGGGCCCGCGCGGCTGGTCGCGCGGGCGTGCTTCACGCTTGGGCTCGGGGTCGACGTCGCGTTGGGGAGGAGGAGGCGGCACATCATGAGCTTCGTCGCCTGCCAGGGAGGGTTGGGGCCGGAACGAGTAGGTGAACATCGAAGTGTCGCTGGCTGCGCTGAGGAGCTCCGCGACGCACCCGAGCCAGTCGTCGAGGCGGTTGGGGGCAGGGCGGTAGCGCAGCAGCTCGCGCGCCATGAGGATTGCGCCCGATCCACGCGCCGGCCCTGGGCGGGCGTGGGAGGACGACCCAGTAGCTGGAACGATGGACGGAGTGGCGGTGTGACCGTTGCGCCGCGCGGTGACCGGCTGTGACGAGTCTTGCTGCTCGTGGGCCTCCGGGCCCGTGGCGGCGTTGGCCACAGGGGAGGGAGACCGGCGCACAGTGGTGTGGCCCACGGGCGCTGTCTGGGCGACACGAGCAGCACGGCACTCGGCGCGGGCTCGGCGGGCGTCAGCCAGCGGAGCGGTGAGGCGGAGGAAGAGCGAGGCTTGAGGAAGACTCCGACACGCCCCCATCTGGCTCGCCAAATGTCGTATTTCGGGCTACGCAAAACCCTAAGGAATTCGAACCCAGGGGCGTGTGCGAAGATTCCCCAACAGCTTCACCCCCTCCAAGCCCACAACACGAAAACGCCACTCGATGGCGAGGAAGAAGATAACACACGAGAGTTTACCCAGGTTCGGGCCGTTGCGAAGCATAAAACCCTACTCCTGCCTTTGGTGGATTGCCTCACGAGGAGGTTTGTGGATGAACTAGTATAGTGGTGTGTTGCCTTGCGGGTGTGTTTGCGGGGTGGTTGCTCGTGTCCCTCTACCGGGCTACCTAGCCTCTATTTATAGCGGCCCGGGTCCTCTTCCCTTATCGCAATGGAGGGAAGGGATCCCACAACGGCCAAATTTGAAAGGGGACATGAGGTACATCTTATCCTGACGAAAGGCGGTCTTCGCCTGCAAAGCAGTCGACGGTGATGCAGGGGTGGGCTCGCTGGTGACATCCGTCCTGCCGCGCTCGCTGACCCGGTATTGTTGCACCGGAATGGAAACCTTTGGCGGGGCTCCTTGGGAACTTACGTTCGTCCTTGTCTCCTTTGCACCAAAGAGGAAACTGTTCCCTCTGGCGCGCTGGCGCCCACCTGGCCTGGTTGTCGTCACCCTTGACCTCCTGAGGCCTAGCGTTGCATAGAGATCTCCGCCGCTCGGGAGGAGGCCTGGGGAGGCCTCCCCCTTTCGCCTTGGCGCTGTCCTCCTCACGAGGATGGGACCCTCGCGAGGGTCTTGTCTTGAGTGAGGCCGCAGGGGGCCGTACGGACCGCCAGGTGGGCCACGCCCTGGGCCGCAAGTAGGCAAGTCTGGGTACCCTGGTATCCAGAACGCCGACAATATGTGCTGTGCAAAAACAGAAACTTTGGCTGTAGTGTTTGATTTTTCATATTTTACTGGAACGTCAAAAGTTTTTGAATTTTTACATAGTACTGTTATGCAAATTCTTTATTACGTCCTAATGTTTCATAATTGTTTGAGTTACAGAAGCATAGTCACCAAACAGATCTTTACAGACTGTCGTGTTTTTCACAGATGGCTGTTATAGTTGCTTTGCGTGCTTATGTTTGAATTGTTGTTGAGCCTCATTGACTTGGGATCCATAGAATTGTGATAGCTTACAGTGGGTAATGTTAGATTATAATTATGCAATAATGTTATGGCAGGACATGATGAGATTTGATGATTATGTACTAACGTTTCTATTAAAAGTTTTGTCAAGTTTTGTGTGGATGAATTGTTCGAAGACCGAGGAGGTATTGATATGAGAATAATAAGGAGAGACAAGAGCTCATGCTTGGGGATGCCCAAGCCACACCAAGTAAATATTCAAGGAGACTTAAGCGTCTAAGCTTGGGGATGCCCCGGAAGGCATCCCATCTTTCTTCTTCAACAACTATCGGTATGTTTCGGTTTTTGTTTTGCCCACATGATATGCGTAAATTCTTGGAGCGTCGTGTGCCTTTTATTTTCCTTTTGGCATGCTGGTTTGGGAAAGTTCATGGCTGATTTATATAATGCTCTTTGCACTTCACTTATATCTTTTGAGTATGACCTTATAGAATGCTTCATGTGCTTCACTTATATCATTTGAAGTTGGATGCCTATTTCTCTACATATAGAAAACGGTTATTTATAGAATGCTCTTTTGCTTCACTTATATTTATTAGAGCATGTCCAGGTATTTTGTAGAAAGAATTAAACTCTCATGCCTCACTTATACCTATTTAGAGAGTCAACAGGAATTGGTGATTTACATGGTTAGTCATAAAATCCTACAAAAACTTGTAGATCATTGAATATGATATGTTTGATTCCCTGCAATAGTTTTGCGACATTAAGATAGTAATATGTGGGTGCACTAGTAGATGATTATGGATTAGTAAGAATAATGATGTTAAGATTTGTGATTCCTGAAGCATGCACGTATAGTCTCTAGTTATGCGATGAAGATTGGAGCATAATTTATCCTTGATTGAAATCCTTTGTGCTGTTGAATCGGGGGCGTGCGATGGTTAACTCCTCCCAACCTCCTCCCTAGGAGCATGCGAGTAGTACTTTGATTTGTGATAAAACTAATAAAACTTTGCAATAAGTATATGAGTTCTTTATTACTAATGTGAATCCATGGAGATACGCAATCTCACTTATTCATATTTTGCTAGCCTCTTCGGTACCGTGCCTTGCCCATTCTCACCTCAAGGATCAGTGCAAATTTCGCAGGTGCATCCAAATCCCGTGACATGATACGCTCTGTTGCATATAAGCCTCATTATATCTTCCTCAAAACAGCCACCATACCTACCTATCATGGCATTTCCATAGCCATTCCGAGATATATTGCCATGCAACCTCCAGCGTCACTTCATATGACTTGTACTTCCATTGTCATATTGCTTTGCAAGATCGTAAGATAGCTAGCATGATATTTTCATGGCTTGTCTGTTTTTGATATCTTTTGCTACGCTAGATCATTGCACATCCTCGTACACTGCCAGAGGCATTCATATAGAGTCATATCATCCTATCAGTTTTTCATGATGAGTTGTAAGTAAATAAAAGTGTGATGATCATCATTATTAGAGCATTGTCCCAGTGAGGAAAGGAAGATGGAGACTATGATTCCCCCCAAGTCGGGATGAGACCCCGGACGAAAAATAAAATAAAAATGGGGGAGGCCAAATGAGCCCACCATAAAAAAATGATGAATGGGGGAGGCAGAAAGAAAAAAAAAGAGAAAAGCCCACCATGAAAAAAATAAAATAAAATAAATAAATGAGAGAAAAAGAGAGAAGGGACTTTGCTACTATCCTTTACCACACTTGTGCCTCAAAGTGGCACCATGTTCTTCATATAGAGAGTCTCTTGTTTTTGTCACTTCCATATGCTAGTGGGAATTTCTCATTATAGAACTTGGCTTTTATATTCCGACGACGGGCGTCCCCAAATACCCGAGGTCTTCATGAGCAAGCAAGTTGGATGCATACCCACTTAGCTTCAGTCGAGCTTTCATACACTTATAGCTCTAGTGCATCCATTGCATGGTAATCCCTACTCCTCGCATTGATATCTATTGATGGGCATCTCCATAGCCCATTGATACGCCGAGTTGATGCGAGACTTTCTTCTCCACTTTCAACCCTCTTGATGTCTACCACCATATTCTATTCCACCCTTATGCTATGTCCATGGTTCACGCTCATGTATTGCGTGAAGAATAAAAAGTTGATGCACATTGAAAATGTATGATCCAATTGCTTGGTTTGACACCGGGGTGCTCATGATTTATACTTTATCCTAGGAAGACCAAGCATGACAGGCTATATGATTTTGTAGGGATAACATTCTTTGGCATTGCTATTTTGAAAGGACATGATTGTTGCTAGCAAACCTGAGTATGGATGTCTTTCTGTCAAACTATTGCCTTGAATCACTTGTATCTTAATATTCATGCCAGGATTAGACATTTGTTCAAGATTATGTTAGGTAGCATTCCACATCAAAAATTATCTTTTTATCATTTACCTACTCGAGAAAGAGCAGGAATTAAGCTTGGGGATGCTGATACGTCTCCGTCGTATCTATAATTTTTGATTGCTTCATGCTAATATTCTACAATTTTCATATTCTTTTGGCAACATTTTATAATATTTTTGGGACTAACTTACTTACCCAGTGCCCAGTGCCAGTTCCTGCTTTTTGTGTGTTTTTTGTTTTGCAGAAATTCCATATCAAACGAAGTCCAAACGCGATAAAAATATATGGAGATTTTTGTGGAATATATGTGAATTTTGAGAGTCGAAATGTAAAATCCCAAATTTTCAAATTTGGTATGTTAATAGGATCATTCTTTTTCATCATGGTTTCAATGCATCTTTGAATTTTGTGAGTATTCATAGTGTTTTCCAACTCAAGGCAAAATATTTGGAGTGGAGATAATATGACTTGTCCCCTATTAGATATAGTTGGAAAATGCTAAGAATATTATATTGAGTTCACAGTATTTATTTTGAGATTTTACAAACTCAGAATTATTTAAGAGTTGGTCTTAGTGCTCTTTATTAGCACCTATTGCATAAACTAATTTTTGCAAAATTTTGTTCGACTTGGAAAACAAAAATGTTCTCTGTTTTGTAAAATATCCATAATATTTTACTTCGTGATTGGGTATTTCTTTTACAAAGTTTTCTGGTATTTTATTTTTGGAAATACTCCTCCTGCACAATTTTGTTTTCCTAGAGAATACTATTCACGCGACTTCCAGCCCACAGCTATCCCTCGCCTCCCCATGCTAAGCAGCAGCAACGACAGGTAGCAAGCCGGCCCATTTAAGCTCAGCGAGCAGCCCACACCCCAGCACCCCGGAGGCCATATCTTTCAAATCGTTTATTCAATTTAGTTGATTCTTTTTGCATTGTGATCCTACTAGCATGTAGATAATAATTACATACTGATATGCTACTGTTATTAGATTTTTAATTGAATTGTTTGTTGTTGACTTTATCTTAGTGTTATGTGAGTATGGTTTATTTATCGATGCTTTAGTTGGGCGTATAGATTGTCCGAAGTGTGAAGCGGATCAGAATTAAGCGTTAGAATACTTCATCACCGTTCAAGGCAAGTTTCATTTTTGATTTTGCTCATCATATATGTCTGTTATGCACTGTTATGATATGTTATGTGTTTGTGTGATTCTTATACTGCTCGTCGCCATGTGTGTGTCCTGTTTGCATTGTTTAATTGTATGCTTGGATTTGCTATGGTAGACGTGGGCTTGTATCGAGTGTGTCATGAATGTGGTGAGTGTTTATAGCTGTAGGCTCGGGACATTTCATCAGGTGAATGCGTCTTGGTAGAGCGCTCTATTGTCCCTAGATAATGCGCCATTGACAGAGCGCACTTGAGCTAGTTCGGGATTTAAATCAGGTGAATGTGTCCTTGGTAGAGCGCTCTATGGTCCCTAGAGAATGCACCACTGACAGAGCGCACTTGAGACTTCTGAAGTTCTTGTCATGTTCATTTAGGATCTCCGGGGTTCTCATGCGACGGTCCATTGTATTGAGTAAACCTTGTCTTGAGGTAGGTGAAGTTAGTTTATGCCAACCCAGTTTGAGTGTTTTGTTTGTCATACCTTGATTGTGGATGTAGGTTTTGCTATATCAATACGTGTTATTTGCCAATACATTCAATATATTGACCCTTTGTGGCTGCAACTTATCATGTTGCAGGATTTTCAGATGATCATTGAGATACAGTAGGGTCGCGAGTCTTCACTCGGCATCTTGCCAGTGGGCATTGATGGGATTCATCGTTTGTTTATGCTACATTTCTGCTGTCATTATTTAATAAAGTTAGCTATGTGCTACGAGGTTGTAATACTTTATAAATTCTGGATCATACGTTGTAGTAAATGATGCACTTGTTATTTGATATTCTTATGTACTGTTTGTGCTAGCGAATTGATCCAGGGACTAGCACGGTAAGCACACAGACATCGAATCTTATCAGATTTGGATCGTTACACGAAATCAACGCAAGACAATGCCCGAGGGCCCCACAATCCATCCGGCCGCACCCCCCAGATGGCTTGTGGCCATCCCTTAGGTCGGTTGGGGCTCCCCTTCCGGTGCAAGAAAGATATTTTTGCGATAAAAATCCCCTCAAAATTTCAGCCCGATCAGAGTTACGGATCTCCGCATATTTAAGAAACAGTGAAGGGCTCCGAAAACAGTCGTGAAAATAGAAAAGAAATGGAGAGAGAGGGGCTCCTCCCCTCTGGGAGCCATGGCGGCCATGGACCAGAGGGGAAACTCTCCTCCCACCTAGGGAGGAGGCCAAGGAAGAAGAAGGAGGAGGGGGCTCTCTCCCCCACTCTCCCGGTGGCATCCATCGTGACGGCGATCTACACCAACAACTTCGCCGCCGTCACCACCAACTCTCTCCCCCTCTATGCAGTAGTGTAAACCCTCTTCTCCCCGCTGTAATCTCGACTTAAACATGGTGCTTAATGCTATATATTATTATCCAATGATGTGTGGCTATCCTATGATGTTTGAGTAGTTTTGTTTTGTCCTATGGGTTGATTGATGATCGTGATTGGTTTGAGTTGCATGTTTTATTTTGGTGCTGTCCTAAGGTGCCTTCCGTGAGGCGCACACGTGAAGGAGTAACGCTGGAGGGTGTTGCAATATGTTCATGATTCGCTTATAGTGGGTTGGTGAGTGACTGAAACACAAACCCGAGTAAGGGGATTGTTGTGTATGTGAATAAAGAGGACTTGATGTTTAATGCTATGGTTGGGTTTACCTTAATGATTTCTAGTAGTTGCGGATGCTTGCTAGAGGTCCAATCATGAGTGCATATGATCCAAGTATGGAAAGTATGTTAGCGTATGCCTCTCCCTCATATAAAACTGCAATAATGATACTGATCTAGTTATCGATTGCCTAGGGACAAATCTTTCTCTTGTGGTACAAAAAGCTTCCTACTAAACAAGTAACCTATTTAATATTTATCTAAATAGCCCCTAACTTTTATTTACTTGTCCTTTATTACCTTGCAAAACTATCTCTATACCTACTAAGTACTTCTAGTTTCTTTCCCGTAAAGTAGTTTCATACTAGTTCTAGGTAAAGTAAGCATTAGCGTGCGTAGAGTTGTATCAGTGGTCGATAGAACTTGAGAGAATATTAATTCTACCTTTAGCTCCTCATTGGGTTAGACACTCTTACTTATTGAAAAAGGCTAAAAACGATCCCCTACACTTGTGGGTTATCACCCGTGTGCCCGCGCATCACCCCGTCCTCCTCCCTCGTGTCTTGTCACCGTGTTGCCGCCCGAGGATTCCAGTGCACACTTCGGCAGCGCTTTTGGCCACACGTCCAGTCGATGAGCCTGTTCCCATGCACAACCGCGCAGGTTCCTGGGCACAAAACCGTGCTACGGCTCTAGCTTCCCGCCCGGCTCGGTGAAATCCCCAATGCTTGCCGGCCTACTATATAAACCCTCACGGCCGGCGACTCCACATTGCCTTCATCCCCTCCCTCCCCGTAGCTTGTCTAGTTTATTTCTCCCCCAATCGCAAATGGCACCGGCCTTTCGTCGTCGCCCAGCCACTCCGCCAGAGGACAGCTCCAGCTGGGAGGCTTCACCCTAGTCCTCTAAAGTGTGTAGTGCACGTGGCGTCCCTGGTGGGTGTGCGCACGCCACCAACTACACGTTCCACCACCGATGCCCGAAGGCAGCTGCTGCCGGTGGCCACCATGGCCGCCACCATGCCGACAGCCGCCGGGGCCGCCACCCCACCATCGTCCGTCTTTGCCACGATCCCGCCGTCAGGCGGCGGGGTCATCACCCGCTCCGCCACCGCGGCCCGAATGCAGGAGGTGGATGTTGGAGATATGCCCTAGAGGCAATCATGTATGATGATATTTCCTATGTGTTTATGAATAAAGATAGTCCATGGATATTATCAATGATGTGTATTAGCAAGTACGCGACTTGTTTGTGAGACTACGCATTGTATGATGACTATACTAAATGGTCCCTAGTCGAAAGGGCTATGTGGACGCGCAACCAGTTAGGCTAGCATATGACACGGTGGATGGTCCGGTCCCACTGACCATGTAGCATTGGATGCTAGCCGGATAATATGGACTCAGAAAGATCTTGTCGGATTCGACGTAGTCGGATTCGACGTAGTTGGATCCTAGTTGAGATAAGGTCTGAGTAAGACAGACCCGACTATGAGACGCAGCGATAGGTCATCTGTGAGTCTCTAGTACAACATACGTTCTATATCCTAAGACCTAAGCTGACGCGTGTACTCTGGATGGTGATAGACCTGCTTTTGGCCGACCAAACGCTACTCCGTAACTGGGTAGTTATAAAGGTTTCGGGCTTGTCTTGACCCATGCTGCGAGACATGGTTGAGCAAGATGGGATTTGCCCCTCCTATCAGGAGAGATATACGCTGGGCCCCTCGGGTGATCCGACCTGGATAAGCATGGCCATGCGATGAGGATTATGAGATAATCTGAAGTGTTGGTCGGATTCACCGGAACGAGAAAGAGGTCGTGCTACAACAGGGATGACCATGTCGCCTTGAGCACGACAACATATATCGTGTGGCAAAGGGAATAGAAGTGTGATGTACAGGTTCGCCTAACCAGCTTCATCGGACACTTGGAGTCGGCCCGCTTTGCTAGAGGCCGCTACCGACTAGTCAAGCCGGATGTGATCTGACTCGCGACGAAGTGAATGAGAACCTAAGGGGTCACGCGCTTAAGGGAAGGAACATGTCTGCTTTAGGATCCGTGCGAGGCCCAAGAGGTGAGCCCGCGATGGATGCCTATATATAGTGGAGGTACGGCACACTCATTCGGTTGATCGCTTCGGCGCCATCATTAGGGCTTTGCATGTGTTGCAACTAGCCACCTCCACTCGCCACCGAACTATGTGATCGGACCTAGCAGTCCGCCGCACGGTGTTCCTCCTGCACGCGCGGATACCATTAGAGGCGATGCACTTGCGCTGCTCCGGCGAACCTGTACGTGGGATCCGGTGACCGGCAGTTCGAGGGAGATCGGACCAGCTGTTCGAGGGAGATCGGACGAGGAGGAGATGGACCTCGCGGACGCGCTGCCCCAACTCTACTTCCGCTGCACGGCACTACGCGTCTATTGGTAACGATATGTGATCCATCTCCGTAGCGTTTTCTTGGTTGTTCTGCGCGTAGGAAATTTTTAATTTGCATGCGATGCACCTACGGTAGAACCCAATAGTGGAGGCCGCCAAAGGCCCGCCGCCGGGCTTCTGCGTCGCAACCCATGCACGCTACATCTACTTCCTAGAGAAGGAGGTGGAGCGCCAGGTCGCGCACTTGAAGAAGTTCACCGACGCAGTGGCCGCAGGAGAAGCCGCAGCGGCAGCGCGGAATGCGGAGATCTACACCGAGTACCATCGCTTTGAGGAGGGGCGTCTTGAGCGCCGGAGGGCAGCACTGGTAGGCAACGGACACGACTCCACCAACTCGTCGGCATGCTCCTCCTCCACTTGCTCCTACTGAGCGCGCTCGATTCTGCTGGAAGTAGTACAAAGCCCCTCAGTGGTACTAGTGTTTGGGGTCTATTTTGTTTAGTTCATCTAACTATATATATGGTTGAATTGTACCACGTACTTTAAATTAGCTAGTATATATAGTTGAACTAGCTATTTTAGTACGTGGTTGCCAACAATTGGGGAAAAGTTTGTAGGTTCAACTGTTGAGTTGAACTGTACAAAGACCACTGCTTAATGTATGAATGAAATCCATGTTTAGTGAATTTCAGTTGCACAATTACACCATAATTGTGATTTTGTTCCTGCAAAATTTGACAAATGCCAGTGCTACAATGTTCACAAATGTCAATGTTACTAGATTGACAGATTCCAATGTTTCTGATTTGACACATGGCAATTTACCCAATATGATAGATGCAAATCTTCCCGGATTGTCTATACTAGGCACACGGGTCATACTAGAGAAACGTTTGCGATGACGCATTGCACCAATCCTTCACGCCAATATTTTCACCTGCCTTACGGGCGAAGGAAAGATAGTTGTCGATCTGTAAATGGTTATTCAACCTGAACCGTTTGTGATGAATGTTTATTCAGAGAAAACAATGATGGATTTTGTCTGCTATGTGAATTCAGAGATAAATACTTAGTTCATCAAACCATAGATTTCATTCAGTCAAACTTTGTGCCTTGTATTTCGTACATGATCACACAAACCGGTAGAATGCGATTCTAGGCATAACTTTGTTTTGCAGGTTTGATGTGAATAGTATGGCTCATATGTATGTGATGCATGTGTGTAATTTAACATGACCTGCATGTCATGATTGTTAGCCGGTAGGAGCCAAAGTGTTGTCATTATATTGTATAACGACCTGCGTCTCGACTTGTGATTCTCTGTAACATTCATTACTAGTTGTAGTACTTGGAGGACAGAGATCAAGTTTGAGGTGTTGGCACCCCGGCGTGATGAACAAGATGGAGTTCCGCCCTAGTCATCGGAGTTGGAGCCGGTCTGGAAGGATGTCCATGAAGGAGCAATACTATTTCACATATTTATGTTTATATGGGATTGATATTGCTTCTTGTTTCTATGCATGTTAAAATGCTAGAACGATCCCTCGTTAATATCAAGCACATTGCCATTCCGAATGTTGCACCTTCGCACGTCAAGTATGTCCAGTGGTGGGCTCATAAAATTGAGGTGCCACTAGGTGTCCTTGAACTGGAGGGTTCGTGTCGGACACAAACATGCACTGCATCAGGTTAACTTGATAAGGCTATCGGAACGGTTTTCGGCCTTGTGGCAAAGAAGGTTGGGGGCCAAGGTATAAGATACCTACCCGATCGACAGGAGTCATATAGAGATACGATTAGCAAGGAGTTGCTTACCGAATAGGCAAGTTGGCTAGCAGTGATGCTAAAGCTCACTAGTCGATCGCGCTAGACGGATCCTGAATCACTGAGAGTTTGTGGAGGGATGCCGACTTCAGTGGGAGTAGTTCTGTTTAAGGCTTGAATTACTCTACATAAAGACATTGCTTGGTGATTGCATATTTTCTTTGTAGATCAATGACACCACCTGCTCAACCCAACTTTGCATTCAAATCAATTCTATAAAAGGATAAACTGAATGGAACAAACTTTACCACCTGGTATATAAATTTGAGAATTGTTCTCAAGCACGATAAAAAGGAACATGTTCTAGAGGATCCACTTCGAGAGGAACCTACCGATAATGCTAATGCCACAATCAAGAATGCCCACCAGAAACTTGTTGATGAATCAAACGAGATCAGTTGCCTCATGCTGGCTTGTATGGAGCCCGATTTTCCATAACATTTCGAAAACATTGAGGCTTTTGATATGATCGAGAGTCTCAAGAGCATGTTTCAGGTGCAGGCTAGGACCGAAAGGTTCAACGTCTAGCAATCCTTGACGGATTCTAAGATGAAAGAGGGTGATCCAGTGAGCCCGCATGTGATCAATATGATCGGGTACGTGCAAGCTTTGGATCGGTTAGGCTTCCCACTTTGGGACGAGCTGTCCACATATGCAATTCTGGGTTCTCTTCCACCTAGCTATGGGACGTTCGTTTCGAACTATCATATGCACGGCATGGATAAGAAGCTCACTGGATTGCATGGGATTCTTAAGGTGGCAGAACAAGATATTAAGAAAGGCACGCATCAAGTGTTGATGGTGCTGAACTCGGCTAAGTTCAAGAAGAGTTGGTCCAAGAAAAAGGGCAAGGCAAAGGGCATGGAGAAGGTTGTCTCCGCCATTGCGCCGAAGCCAGGACCGGACTCAAAGACCATTTGCTTTCATTGCAAGGAAACTGGTCACTGGAATAGGAACTGTAGCAAGTGGCTTCCTGAGCATGGCAAGAAGGCCGGAAATGCTTCTTCAGGCAAAGGTACACTTGTTACATATGTATAGACATTTACCTTGCTGACATTCCTATTAGCTCTTGGGTATTTGATACCGGATCGGTTGTTCATATTTGCAACTCGATGCAGGGGCTGATAAGAACTAGGCATGTGCCACAAGGGGAGATTGACATCAGGGTCGGCAACAAAGCAAGAGTTGCTTCGTTGGAGGTCGACACGATGCAGCTCAAGCTTCCTTCTGGATTTATTTTGGAACTGAATAATTGTTATTACATTCCCGCACTTAGTCAGAACATTATTTCTGCCTCATGCTTGATGAGTCAGGGTTATGAATTCAATTTAAAGGACAATGGTTGTTCATTTTATTTGAATGGAATCTTCCACGGCTATGCACCCATTGTAGATATGCTATTTATTTTGAATCTAGAAAAGGAACCAGTCTATAACATGAATGTCAAGAGGCATAAGCCTAATGAGATAAATATGTCTTAGTTCTGGCATTGCCGGCTTGGACACATTAGTCTAAAACACATGAAGAAGCTCCATGATGATGGACTCCTAACTTCGTCCGACTTCAGGTCGTTCGAGACATGCGAATCATGCTTGCTCGGCAAGATGACTAAGTCTCCTTTTGCAAAGAGTTGCGACAGGGCATCCGAGCTGTTGGAGCTTATACACTGTGACGTGTGTGGTCCAATGAGCACAACGGCCAGAGGTGGCTATCAGTACTTCGTGACTTTTACCGGCGACTTGAGTAGATATGGATATATCTATTTGATGAGGCACAAGTCGGAAACTTTTGAAAAGTTCAAAGAGTTTCAAAATGAGGGTGAAAATCAGCTCGGCAAGACAATAAAGCTTGTGCGATCAGATCGTGGAGGTGAGTACATAAGCCAGGAGTTTGATGATCATCTGAAAAGCCAAGGTATAGTACCTCAGCTCACTCCTCCAGGAATGCCACAGAGAAACGACGTGCCAGAACAGAGAAAAAGAACCTTGTTGGACATGGTCCGATCGATAATGAGCAAATCGGATTTATCCTTGTCATTCTAGGGATACGCTCTAGAAACTACAGCTTTCACACTTAACAGGGTACCATCAAAATTCGTAGATAAGACACCACATGAGATGTGGACTGGGAACAATCCTAGTTTGTCTTTTCTAAAGATTTGGGGTTGTGAAGCATTTTTCATACGACTCATGTCGGACAAGCTTACACCCAAGTCAGATAAATGCATTTTCGTGGGATATCCGAGGGAAACCGTGGGATACAGCTTCTACAACCGAGAAGAGAACAAAGTGTTTGTTGCTCGGAATGGGGTTTTCCTAGAGAAAGAGTTTCTCAGTCAGGAAGCCGGTGGAGAGAACGGTGCGACTTGAAGAAATTCTAGAGCCACTCGGGGACGACTTGGCTGGTGATGAGATCATACCGGAGTTGGTCAGGGAACCCGTAGTGGAATCGGCACAGGAGCCATGATGGTCGGAAAGATTGCGCAGAGTGCGTGATGTGTTGTTGCTAGAAAGCGACGAGCCAGCCACGTATGCGGAAGCGATGGTAAGCCCAGATTCCGAGGCATGGATGGAGGCCATGAGATCCGAGTTAAAGTCCATGTATGATAATCAAGTCTGGGACTTGGTTGATCCACCACCTGGCGTAATTGCCAATGGTTGCAAATGGGTCTTTAATAAGAAAACCGATGTGGATGGAAATGTTCAGATCCACAAAGCTCGGCTTGTCACTAAAGGTTATGGACAAGTTGAAGGAATTGACTACGACGAGACCTACTCACCGGTAGCGATGCTAAAGTCGGTGAGGATCATACTAGCTATAGCTGCATATTTCGATTATGAGATATGGAAGATGTATGTCAAAACGGCTTTCCTTCATGGAAATTTAAATCAGGATGTATACATGATACAGCCTGAAGGTTTTGTCGATCCAAATAATGCTAGTAAAATATGCAAGCTCAAGAGATCCATTTATGGATTGAAGCAAGCAGCTCGGAGTTGGAACATTCATTTTGATGAAGTCATCGTTGACCTTGGTTTCACCAAGAACGAAGAGGACTATTGTTTATACAAGAAGTCTAATGGGAGCTCGGTAGTATTTTTGATCCTGTATGTGGATGACATACTGCTGATCAGAAATGATGTTTCGATGCTGAACTCAGTCAAAGAATCATTTAATGGCAAGTTTTCGATGAAAGACCTTTGAGAAGAAGTGTACATTTTAGGCACCAAGATCTATAGAGATAGATCAAGAAGGTTGCTCGGCTTAAGCCAGAGCACATACATAGACAAAGTGTTGAAGCGGTTCAACATGAGTGAGGCAAAGAAAGAGTTCTCGCCCATCTCACATGGTATAAGGCTAAGCAAGACTCAGAGTCCTACGATTTCTGATGAGCGAAACCGGATGAGTAGGAATCCGTATGCTTCGGTAATAGGATCCATCATGTATGCCATGCTATGTACTTGACCTGATGTTGCCTATGCAATAAGCTTAACAAAAAGATACAAGGCTGACCTAGGTGAGTTTCACTGGGCAGCGATGAAAACTATCCTGAAGTACCTGAAAAGGACTAAAGAGATGTTCCTAGTTTATGGCGGTGAGCAGGATCTCTGCATAAAGGGTTACGCTGATGCTAGTTTCCAAACCGACATGGATGATTGTCGATCGCAAACTGGATTCGTGTATGTCATGAATGGAGGAGCAGTGAGATGGATGAGTTCCAAGCAAGATACGGTGGAAGACTCCACAACAGAGGCCGAATACATTGCGGCTTGTGAAGCCGCAAAGGAAGGTGTTTGGATTCGGAAGTTCCTGGAGGATTTGGTGTGTTCCCGGGCTGGGCAAAACCGTTGGACCTATATTGCGACAATTCAGGTGCCATCGCACAGGCCAAGGAGCCGAGACAACACCACAAGACCAGGCACGTAGACCAAAAGTATCACCTGATACGAAATCTCGTAAAGAATGGTGATACTAAGACCAGGCACATAATCCGTTGACTAAGCCGCTTCCACAACCCAAGCATGAGGGGCACGTTAGAGCTATGGGCATTCGATGTCTATTTGATTGACTCTAGTGTAAGTGGGAGACTGTGGGACATATGCCCTAGAGGCAATCATGTATGATGATATTTCCTATGTGTTTATGAATAAAGATAGTCCATGGATATTATCAATGATGTGTATTAGCAAGTATGTCACTTGTTTGTGAGACTATGCATTGTATGATGACTATCCTAAATGGTCCCTAGTCGAAAGGGCTGTGTGGACGCGCAGCCAGTTAGCCTAGCATATGACATGGTGGATGGTCCGGTCTCACTGACCATGTAGCATTGGATGCTAGCCGGATAATATGGACTCAGAAAGATCTTGTCGGATTCGACGTAGTCGGATCGGAGTTGAGATAAGGTCTGAGTTGGACAGACCGGACTATGAGACGCAGCGATAGGTCATCTGTGAGTCTCTAGTACAACATACGTTCTATGTCCTAAGACCTGAGCTGACACGTGTACTCGGGATGGTGATAGACCTGCTTTGGGCCGACCAAACGCTACTCCATAACTGGGTAGTTATAAAGGTGGGTTTTGGGCTTGTCCTGACCC
The DNA here is from genome assembly GCA_039707655.1 of Elymus sibiricus. Lineage (NCBI taxonomy): Eukaryota > Viridiplantae > Streptophyta > Magnoliopsida > Poales > Poaceae > Elymus > Elymus sibiricus. The sequence goes on from CM077675.1 coordinate 313,109,411, forward strand.
ATGCTGTGAGACATGGTTGAGCAAGATGGGATTTGCCCCTCCGATCAGGAGAGATATACTCTGGGCCCCTCGGGTGATCCGACCTGGATAAGCATGGCCATGCGATTTGGATTATGATATAATCCGAAGTGTTGGTCGGATTCACCGAACGAGAAAGAGGTCGTGCTACAACAGGGATGACCATGTTGCCTTGAGCACGACATCATATATCGTGTGGCAAAGGGAACAGAAGTGTGATGTACAGGTTCGCCTAACCAGCTTCATCGGACACTTGGAGTCGGCACGCTTTGCTAGAGGCCGCTACCGACTGGTCGAGCCGGATGTGATCTGACTCGCGACCAAGTGAACGAGAACCTAAGGGGTCACGCGCTTAAGGGAAGGAACACGTCGGCTTTAGGATCCGTGCGAGGCCAAAGAGTTGAGCCCGCGATGGATGCTTATATCTAGTGGAGGTACGACAAACTCTTTTGGTTGATCGCTTCGGCACCGTCATTATGGCTTTGCATGTGTTGCAACTAGACACCTCCACTCGCCACCGAGCTATGTGATCGGACCTAGAAGTCCGCCGCACGGTGTTCCTCCTGCACGCGCGGATACCATTAGAGGCGATGCACTTGCGCTGCTCCGATGAACCTATACGTGGGATCCGGCGACCGGCAGTTCGAGGGAGATCGGACAAGGAGGAGACGGGCCTCGCGGACGTGCTGCCCCAACTCTACTTCCGTTACACGGCACTACGCGTCTAGTGGTAACGATATGTGATCCATCTCCGTGGGACAATATCATATGGAAACCAACATTCAATGAAAACTTCGTGGAAACCATATTTTAAAGTTTCAAAAAAATCTGAGAAAAATATGGGATGTTAATAGGGTGATGTTTTATTGCCACGCAAAATTTCAAATTGAAACACATTACGTGATGTGAGCTATGAAAAAGAAAAATTTCAGCCCTGAATAGTGACATTACTGTTTGGCACTATTCAATGCTGATTTTGTCTTTTTCATAGCTCACATCTCGTAATGTGTTTCAACTTGAAATTTTGCGTGGCAATAAAACATCATCCTCTTAACATCCTGTATTTTTTTAGATTTTTTTGAAGCTTTTCAAAATCTTTTTTTCGTGGTTTTCATCAGTTTCCACCGATTGTTGGTTTCCGTATGATATTCTCCCCATCTCCTTAGCATGTTCTTGGTTGTTCTGCGCGTAGGAAAATTTTAATTTGCATGTGGTGCACCTACGGTAGAACCCAACAGTGGAGGCCACCAAAGGCCCACCACCGGGCTTCTGCGTCGCAACCCTTGCACGCTACATCTACTTCCTAGAGAAGGAGGTGGAGCGGCAGGCCACGCACGCGAAGAAGGTCACTGACGTCGTGGCCATAGGAGAAGCCACAGCAGCAGCACGGAATGCGGAGATCTACACCGAGTTCCATCACTTCAAGGAGGGGCGTCTTGAGCGCTGGAGGGTAGCACTGGCAGGCAACGGACACGACTCCACCAACTCGTCGGCATGCTCCTCCTCCACTTGCTCTTACTGAGCGCGCTCGATTCTGCTGGAAGTAGTACAAAGCCCCTCAGTAGTACTAGTATTTAGGAGCTATTTTGTTCAGTTCATCTAACTATAGATATGGTTGAACTGTCACGTACTTTAAATTAGCTAGTATATATAGTTGAACTAGCTATTTCATTACGTGGTTGGCAACAATTGGGGAAAAGATTGTTCGGTTCAACTGTCGAGTTGAACTGTATTGTACAAAGACCACTGCTTAATGTATGAATGAAATCCATGTTTAGTGAATTTCAGTTGCACAATTACACCATAATTGTTATTTTGTTCCTGCAAAATTTGACAAATGCCAGTGCTACAATGTTGATAATTTGTCATTGTTACTAGATCGACAGATGCCAATGTTTCCGATATGATACATGGCAATTTACCGAATATGATAGATGCAAATCTTCCCGGACTGTCTGTACTAGGCACACGGGTCATATTAGAGAAATGTTTGTGATGACGCATTGCACGAATCCTTCCCGCCAATATTTTCACTTGGCTTACGGGCGAAGAAAAGATAGTTGTCGATCTGCAAATGGTTATTCAACCTGAAACATTTGTGATGAGTGTTTATTTAGAGAAAACAATGATGGTTTTCTGTTTGCTATGTGAATTCGGAGATAAAATACTTAGTTCATCAAATCATAGATTTCATTCAGTCAAGCTTTGACTTTACATTCATACAATCTAGATACAATATAACGAAAAGTAGTTGCGGTGGCTGCGGCGTCTTGCGGCGGCGTTCTCGTGCTCCGAGGCTCTGTTGTACAGTCCTTCAAACGAGACCAGAATGTTATTGACTTCACAATCAAAGAGTCGGTCGTCACACGATCGATGGGCGCGGGGCCGGGTGGTGGCGACTAGTGGCGCTGCGAGGAAGCTGTCGACGGCAGCGGCCCAATTTGCTGAGGGGGCCGTGACGGGTGCAGGCGCGCACATAGGCACGGGCGCGGTGGGTGCAGGCGCGTGCACGGGGTCGGGCGCCGTGGGTGCGGGTATGCGCACTGGGACCGGCGTGGCGTGTGCAGGGGTGCGCATGAGCATTGGCACAGGAGGAGGCGCTGGCGCTTGCACGTATACGAGCTCGCGCGGGTCCGCTGGGACCTCCCTGACGCTCGTGGTTTCCAGCGCTGCGATGATGCATGGAGACCAACCCGCCAATGCCACGGGGATTGTTGCTGGCACGAGCGCGGGGATGGCTGCTGGTGAGTGTGTTGGGCCAGCATCCTCTACGGCATGCAGCTCTTCCAGGGATGGCTGCTGGTGAGTGCGTCGGTGAGCCTGCGGCTTACTGCCCGCATGCCTTCCGGTGAGCCTGCGCAGCGGAGGCCAGCTCGCACGCCTCCTATCAACTCAAGAAGCTGCTCGCACGGCACCTCGTAAAACCTAGCGAATAAAAGAGTGCGATGCTTGGCAGCACTTAAGGGCAGTAGAACGCCCACGGTTTGAAAATAATGCAACCGTTTGCGTGGAAACGTGACCGTTCTTTGTTCCAAAAAGCTTTTGTTCACTATTAATGTGTGCACCTTTTCCCAAAGTGGACACAAAAAATACCACAGCATATTTGTGCTATATCATGACGCCATGCACAATTTCTTGAATTTTGTGTGACTTCTAGATTTACTATAATTTAACGTAATATTCTCAATGTTGGCTCTAAAAGAAAAAATATATTAAGAAACGAGTCTCAAATAGGAAAACAAAATGCTATGACGCCTTTATGTGCCATGTTCATGACACCATGCCAAGTTTCATGAATCTTCTCACAATTTTTTGATTTACATGATTTAAAAGCCGAGTTTCTCAATGTTTCTGTGGCCGAGCCAAGACCCCGAGATGTTTGAAATTCATTCCCATATCTTGCATGGGACCTAAAGATGCATGCACACTAATATAGTTTTCAACCCATTTTGATGCACCGGACCTTGTGATTCTAGTTCAACTTTGAATTATGCATATTAAATAATGCATATAAAAGTCAATTAATGTATAAAAAGTCCAAACGAACAATGTATAATTTCATATTTTGGCACGACACTCTCATTTTGGTATATGTTGCCTATAGAAATAGTTCAAGATGAGAAGAGGCAGAGGATGTTGATTCGCCCACGTAAGGTTATACATTCCATATCGAAACAACAAAGCTTCCCGTGAGAAGCTCTGGTTTGTGAGGGGCTTGTGCCAAAACTTGTCCCAAATTGGACGTTATTTTACCAGGGCACAGATGAGCCATGCATGTCATGACACCATGCCAAGTTTAATGAATTTTCTGACGAGTTTTTGATTTATACATGATTTAAAACCCAAGTTTCACAATGTTTGTGTGCCCGAGCCAAGACCGCGAGATGTTTGAAATTCATTCTCATATCTTGCATGGGATCCTAAAGATGCATGTACACTTATATGATTTTCAACCCATTTTGATGCACCGGACCTTGTGATTGTAGTTCAAATTTGAATTATGCATGTTAAATAATGCATATAAAAATCAATTAATGTATAAAAAGGCCAAACGAGCCATGTATAATTTCATATTTTGGAACGACACTCATTTTGGTATATGTTGCCTCTAGAAATATATAGTTCAAGATGAGAAGAGGCAGCAGATGTCGATTCACCCACATAAGGTGACACGTTCCATATCGAAACCACAAAAGCTGTCTGTGAGAAGCTCTGGTTTGTAAGGAGCTTGTGCCAAAACTTGTCCCAAATCGGATATATTTTTCACCAGGGCACATATGAGCCATGTCATGACACCATGCCAAGTTTCATGAAATTATGACGAGTTTTTGATTTATACATGAATGTAAAACCAAGTTTCTCAATGTATGTGGCCGAGCGAAGACCCCGAGATGTTTGAAATCCATTCCCATATCTTGCATGGGCCCCAAAGTAGCCATGAACACTTATATGATTTTTCAACCCATTTTGATGCACCGGACCTTGTGATTTAAGTTCAAATTTTAATTATCCACATTCAATGCCTAGAGAACTCAATTAACGTATGGAAATGCAAAAAGAACCCTGAATAATTTCATATTTTAGCAAGACACTCTTACTGGTATGTGTTGCCTCTAACAAAAGTTCAAGGCGAGAAGATGAGAGGATGTCGTTTTGCCCACGGAAGCTGACGTGTTCCTTATCGGAACCACAAAGCTGGTAGTGAGAAGCTCCGGTTTGTAAGGGACTTGTGCCTAAAATTGTCCCAAGTTGGATAATTTTTTTACCAAGGCACATATGTGCCATGTCATGATAGCATGCCAATTTTTTACAATTTCTGACGCGTTTTAGATTTACAGTAATTTAAAAACCAAGTTTCTCAACGTTTGTGGCCGAGCCAAGATGTCGAGATGTTCGAAATTCATTCCCATTTCTTGCCTGTGACCTAAACATGAAGCCATGTACACTAATATGATTTTTCATCCCATTTTGATGCACCGGACATTGGGACGATAGTTCAAATTTGAATTATACACATTAAATATCTAGAAAACTCAATTAATGTATAAAAATGCTAAACGGACCCTGAATAATTCCATATTTTATCATGACATAGCTATTGGTTAGTGTTCACTGCAGATAAATCTTACTACACTCCAAACACCGTCCTTTGTCGAAGTAACCTCATTTTTTGTTTTAAAAACATTTTGAAAATCAAGCCTTTCACAAACAGTTCATGTTCATGAGTCGTGTGTGATGCAGTACAAAATATCTTGGGCCAATCCTTATAATGCATGGCTTAGGCCGGAAGCTTCGTCGGCTACAGTACACCGCCCGCCAGTTTACCGCACTGACTCCTCAGACCATTTTACTTTTCAATCCTCGCCGCTGAAAGATGGGGACGTGCATCCCCATTGTGAGGAAACTTCGGCAACCCACTCCGGCCCGAGCGCGGCCGCATCAGCCATGAGCGCGCTCTTAACATGCTTGAACGCGGTTGCTACCTTTGACAGGGCGGCTGCAGCAACTGAAAGGGCAGCTGCTGCAGCTGAGAGGGCGGCAGCAACAACCACGACGCGGATAGCAAATGGCGAGAACAGCATATCAACTGTTAGTTTCTCGGCGGTTGTCATAGCCCTGATGGCGGACGCCCAGTCCCATCTCGAGGCCGCCCACGCCCAACTCGTGTTGGTCACTACACAAATCACATCTGCCTTCTCCGACACCGGTCGACAACCCACGTCCGATGAGTTGGTAATCGCTAAGTGTGCTCGAGCTGGCATCCATTCATTGGCGGCCTCCCTAGCCAAGATTGTGGCCGTCCATGCCTGGAGCAAGGCCGCCCACGCTCGGCTCATGGCGGCCTTATCCAAAGAGATGGTGGATGAAGACCGCGAGACGCTGGAGTATGTGGCGATGGATCCCATCGATCTCCTTACCCTGGAGGTCGTCGAGCGGGAACTGGTCATCGAGGTGGTGGCGGAGATCGACGAATGCTAGGCGGAATATTAGTCTCTGTCTAGAGCGATGGTCTTTTGTTAGAGTAATGTTTAGGTCAAGTAACTAATGTATATTAGTTGCTCGATAAAGTAAGTACGGGCAGTGTTGTAGGCTCTTTTGTGTAGTACTCAAATTTGCAAGTGTTGTTAAATTAAGCAATGACGTCGATGACCAATGTAACGAGGTAAATTCGGACCAAAATTTGCCGCCGTATCCCTATTTTCTCTTCCAAATGAAAATGAAATGCAAGTACCGTGTGCAATGTAGTATCCGATATCTTACGCCGGAAGCTTGGAGACCAAAATTTTCACGTTCAGTCTCATCACACACGGGATAAACTATAGGATTCGTATGTGTTGTTGAATATCGCACACAGTTATGGTAAAGGGACTATGTCCGATGTGACTGTGCGCGCTACTTTTTCCCCACACCGAATGAAATTTTGGGCTGTCGCGTAAATATCTACCTCCCCCGCCCCTTGTACCAACCAAAAGCCACATTTCCGCCTACTTCCCCCTTCCTTTCCTAAGTTCAAACCTTCACTGCTTGCTTGCAGTGCCGCCTCCTCGCCGACGACGCTCCTTCCTGCTGCTCGGCCTCCTCCATCTAGTCAGGTAATCCATACCTTCCCCATACCCCCTCCCCCTCCACCCCCTACTCCATTCCACATGCCCCGACCGCCGATGCGACACAGTCCACCAAAATCACCGGCCCACCCCCCACATAATCGCCACCGAAAGACATGGTGCACACAGTATAGCCAGGATCTCAAGGAGCACCTGGCAGCGGAAAAGCAAATCGTGACCGCACGCGCGGATGAGGCCGCGATGGCTGCCATGCGGGCCGACCCCTAGATCTTGGAGCAGCACCTCACCGTCGAGGCCACCGTCGAGGCCTCGTGCGCAGACGCCGCCACGCGGTTGGCTGCTTTGAACAATAGCCCGTTGTGTTTTCTCGAAGGCTCTGCTGTTGCCTTCGACGAAGACTACGAGTTGTTTTCTCGGTGTGCCCGTGCTTTCCTCAACTTCAGAGCCGACAGGTTGGTGCCCGGACAGGCTGAGGCCACTCACCACTACGAGGATGGCACCCACGATGTGGAGGCCTCGCCCTCGTCCAAGCCAATCGTTATCGATATCTACAACGACGCGGAATATCTTGTTTTTAAGCTTAATTACTAATGACCTGTGTTCAGCTAGCTATGCCTGTTAAGCATGTTTGCTTTACCTGTCGCGTGTGCTGCTCCTGCCTTTCCTTAAGAAATTCTAGTGAAATATGCAATGTAATGCTACTATGCAATCTGACCTTCTAGTATGTTCTATTGTGCAATGTGATGCTCAGTTAACTGTTTGGTTCATTTGTTTTGGTGATCATCTCCAATGTGATGTTCGATTATTGTTGGTACAATTTTGTTTTATTATGCATGTGAAACATACAATTGCTATATTTCATATTTCTTAGCACGCTTGGCTTTTCCATGTGGCTTGAATTCATATGTTGGATCTGCATTGCATTTATTTTTCATTAACATATTTTACTGATAACACGCAAAATCTCACTTAAAACCTGATCAATATCTATCTTAAACGTGTTACAGGGGGGACAATGGGAGACACTGAAGTTTACCATCGAGGTTTGCACTTTCATGATCCTTTGGCTAATAGCACATTATTGTGCAATTGCAGGAACCATTCTAATATTTAGGTTTCTAATCATAATTTGGTCTTGCATATGTAGGTCCTGCTGTAAGAGGTTTAGACCCACTGTTCGACCCATTTTTCATGTGGGGAAATGATGTGTTCATGAATATCACTCAAATCAAGAAACTCAGAAAGATTGTTAAGATAAAGAAACTTGCGACGAAAAACAACAAGATGTTTGTCTGCACAATGAAGAAGACATCAGTGAACTATAGGATGGTTCTATCTCTTTTACCTTGTCTTTTTTCCCTTTGTGACATTCAATTTTTCGAAATGAAATTTATGCATATCTTTGTTTCAAGACCTTTCCAAAGCAGTTCATCGATGAGTACGTCTCAAACCACATGTATGGTCAAGAGGCGAGGAAGGTATTGATACACCACCCATGGTATAATCTTGAAGTCTTCCTCAAGAGGATGAAGGATGGGCGGGCAACCATCCACAAGCACAGGCATAAAGTTGCAAGGACCTTCGACATCAGCGAAGGCTCAATATTTGCCTTCCGCTTCAACAGTTTTCTAGACGAGATTCATCTGTCTATTTACCGTATATGATGCTATTTTGCAAAGGTTTTAGATGGCATGTGAAACTCGGTCATGTCGTGTAATTGGGTACACTACTGCAGGATGCTGCTAACGCAACACTGCAATCAGAGACCCTTCGACGAAACTGTGTGCGATGCATGAATCGCAAACATTATAGTTCAACCTCCGTCGCTAATGGCACGAACTATGTGCGAAGGCGGATCCATCAAATACGATTCAGAAAGTCATTGCGTGTGCGATCTACGGCAGACAGTTTGTTCTTATGGACCATTTGTGATTAGATAAGATAACAGAACTGGTTACACAGATCCAGATGTGTGCGATGGTGGGCACAAAGTTCATCACTACAAACTGTGTGCGATAATATAGCAGAACACAAACGATTCAGTATAACAAGATGTGTGCGAAGTACGGCATACAGTTCACTCGGATAAACAGTCTGCGCTGATACAGCAGAACACAAACGATTCGGCATAACAAAATGTGTGCGATATACAACAAACAGGTGAGTAATGAGAATCGTGTGCGAACACCAGATATAACACAGACGATTGGTGCGTATCACCTGTGTGTGTTGTGGGGAAACGTTTGCTAGTATACAACTGTCGGCGATTGATGAAATCATCACCGACGGATTTCGTAGTTTTGTCCGTGTGTACTGTGATTTGCTCTGTCTGCACAACATCTATGCTGCCTACACAAACGGTTGCACAGATCAAGATGTGTGCGGCAGACGACATACCATGCGCTCGGATGAAATGTGCGAGCCAAAATAACACAAACAATTGGGCGTAACAAGATGTGTGTGATGCCCAGCAAACAGGTCAGTAATCTAAATTGTGTGGAAAGACAGAAAATAACATAGACAGATAATAACACAGACGATTCGTGGTAATAAGCACCTGATTTGGAAAGTGATAGGACAAATTATCGTTCGCACTCCTACATAGTCGACTAAAGAACATAATAGCAACATTACATATCAGCAAGGTTCAGAAAACAGCAAAATGGAAACAGCTACTCGTCATCGTTGTTGCGGAGCTGGCCTGTTGGTTCGCCTTAGTAGAAATATCTTCTGCACTCATGCAACATCCTCTCTATGGAAGTAGGATCTGCTCTCGGGTTGGCATTGACCATGTTCTTGAATGCTTCATAGGCCCGGACTTTCCTCTGCTCGTACCCCATCACGGTAGCTCCGGTATCATGGAAAATCCCGTCCATGGCGAACTGTATGCGTACGGCCCTCTTACGATGGAGATATTCAAAGCGGTCGTAAACAACATAGTCAAGAGCTGCGCGCTGTGCTAGAGCTGTGGGAGACTGCAGTAAGGAGGTTGCTGCCCTTACCGAGGCCAAATCCACGCGAGGCGTCAAGGCAACGGCGGACTGGTCGACGCATGATGCTCTTCCGAAGGCCACAGCCGCGCGTTCCGCGTACAGAACCGCGCTTGCCAGCAACCGATCTGATATAACATCCAGCTCTTCCGCGTACAGGGTCCGCCGCCAAGGCCTCCGGACCCTTAGCAGCGCGTACCGCCGCCAAGGCCTCTGGACCCTTAGCAGCGCGTACCTGCCTCAACCGCGCGCTCCTCCGCAGCGCGTACCGCCTCTAAGGCCTCCAGACCCTCAGCAGCGCGTACCTGCCTTGACTGCGCGCTCCTCCGCAGCGGGGTCCTTCGCGCAGATGACATGTCTAATATTGAGGATTTTGTGGAGGCGAGGACAGTGGGGAGAAGAAGAGACAGATTTGGGGGGTGCGAGAGGGGAAAGAGACGGTGGAGAGCGAAGAGTGGTGATATTAATTTATGACCCTATACACGATTGCATACAGTTGCTATATGTGTTCCGTGTGCGATTATGTGTGCAAGGAAAAGAACTCAAGAACTGTGAAAATGCTTCCCGCGCAAGTGCACGCGCCAGCCATAACAGTAAATTATAAAATTCCCAACCCCCTTGGCAGCATCTAGCTATAAATAACCACAGCGATGGCCGGCGGCGGCGAGTCAATGATCCCCTGGCTAGTTGCCATACACACCATCAAACCCCGAATGACTGACGACAGGATGGAGTTGGGCGACGGCGGAATCGAGGCTGCGTGCACGATGGTCGGCTTGAGGATCGACGGCCATGCCGCTACCTCTCCCGATGACAGCTAGAGGAGGCAGGAATCACGACATGAGCAAGCCAAGAAGTTAGCCACGGTCGTCTTGAAAGCAGCTAGCGATCGCTAGCGGGCGATATTGCGGGCTCGGCGCAGAGTGCGCCGGATGGTGTGGGCGGCAGAGCAGGAACCGCGACGCCGCAAGGACAACTGTGTCAGTGGTCGCCGCACGAGGTGCAGGCTTATGTCCCAGATGGAGGAGGACGCAGCTCCGGACGCCGGGGGAGGACAAGCGTTCGTTGCTGCAGAATTGGCGTTGGTCAGGGTCTCGTCGGCCACCGTCGTCGAAGCTGACCCTTCTTCGGTCGATCAAGGTGTAGGTCATCAACTTGGCGACCTCCTGTCCTCCTGAGCCAAGGAACGACGCGATATCGATGGACGATGGCAGTTGTGCGTGCTGGGTCGGCGTTAGGAGCAGTAGCACTTTTGTTGGCGCGCAGTTCATATGTATTATATTGATGTAAAATTAATAGCGAGCTAATGTTTTGTAAATTACTCCGCCAACTATGCATTGTACCAATTTGAGCATGTAAATGCTCGATTGAATTGCTAATGCCTGATTTGTGCTTGCACTGTGGACACTACGGTTGCGTTCGTTGGCGGCAGCCGGCTGCGACAAGCGCTCGTCGAGCTCGATGATTTGGTCGGGCCGAGGTCGAGAACGAGCAAGTATACAACAATGCGAATGAGGAATAAGGGGGATAGGGTCGGGGACTCGCGGTAGAGGGTCCTCGTAGGAAACGGTTCGTAAACATGAACCGTGTGTGATTACTGCCATTAAAGAATCTACTGCATGTACGAACTAAAATCCCAACTAAAGTACACGGGTGTCACGGGAGAAGTTTGGATTGCCGTTCGATTGCGGTGCATCCTACGGTGCGCATGCACGATCTGTGTGGCTGGTGTTCTGGCCAATCAGAACACACCACAGAATGGGGTGAACGCACACGGCATTCGCAAAGTAACTGTTTGCCCAAACAAATCTCAAAGTTTCAAGGGAAACCCATATTTCCTTGGGAGTTTATCCATTATTATTTTTCTACTATCAACATACCCACTGCAATTCAACGTGTCCAAAATTCACATTCTTTCAGGCTCGTTTACCATATTTAGTCTTTTTTGTGTACTTTTCTAGGCATTTACTGCTTATAATTCAAGTTCGAACGTTTTATACATGAAAAAGGTGTTCAAAACATGTTATCTCGTGGGTGCCCAAGCATGACCTCAATATGATTCGATAGAAAATTGAGGAGGTATGGATAATGTCGTGATAGACGCTTCATAAACCGGACCATCACCTATGGAGTTTAATGGTTCGGGGAGGGAAATCACCTTGTTTTCAAGGGGAACCCATATTTCCTTGGTCCTTTTAACTAGATTTATATTATACGATCAACATACCCACTAGAATGCACCATGTCCAGATTTCACAATTTCCACGCTCATTTATCACATTTGGTCCCTTTTGTGTACTCTCTAGGTCATTTGTGTATATAATTCAGGTTAGAACGTTGTGTACATGAAAAGGCGTTCAAAAAGGACTCGAAAATTTGTAATTGTGTCGTTGGATAAGTTTTCATGTATTTTATAAGAAACTAATACAATTTTAGAGGATATGTGTGGGGAGAGGCAACCAGAGATGTGTCGTTTAATTTATTTGTTTTGGAACTATAGAAAAAATGGAAAACATGCCTGAAGCACATGTTATCTCGTGTGGTTACCGGGCATGACCTCAATATGATTCGGTACAAATTTGAGGAGGTATGGATAATGTCGTGATAGACATTTCATAAACCGGACCATCACCTATGGAGTTTCATGGTTCGGGGAGTGAAAATTGCCATGTTTTCCAGGGGAACCCATACTTTTTCCTTGGTCCTTTCAACTAGATTTATTTTATACGATCAACATACGCACTAGAATGCACCGTGTCCAAATTTCACAATTTTCAGGCCTGTTTATCGTATTTGGTCCCATTTTATGTACTTTGTAGCTCATGTGTGCTTATAATTCAGGTTAGAACGTTCTGTACATGAAAATGCATTCAAAAAGGACTCGAAAATTTGTAATGGTGTCGTTGAATAAGTTTTCATGTATTTTATAGGAAACTAATACAATTTTAAAGGATATGTGTGGGAAGAGGCAACCAGAGATATGTCGTTTATTTATTTTGTAACTCTAGAAAAATGGAAAACATGCCTGAAGAACATGTTATCTCGTGTGGTGCCCGGGCATGATGACCTCAATATGATTCGGTAAAAAATTGAGGAGGTATGGATAATGTCGTGATAGACACTCTTCAACCGGACCATCACCTATGGAGTTTCATGGTTCGAGAGCAAAAATCGCCATGTTTTAAAGGGGAACCCATATTTTTTCCTTGGTCCTTTGAACTAGATTTATTTTACACGATCAACATGCCCACTAGAATGCAGCATGTCCAAATTTCACAATGTTCATGCTCGTTTATCGTATTTGGTCCCTTTTGTGTACTTTCTATGTCCTTTGTGCTTATAATTCAGGTTAGAATGTTTTGCACATGAAAAGGCGTTCAAAAAGGACTAGAAAATTCGTAATTATGTCGTTGAATAAGTTTTCATGTATTTAATAGGAAATTAATACAGTTTTAAAGGATATATATGTGTGGGAAGAGGCAACCATAGATGTGTCGTTTATTTATTTTGTAACTCTAGAAAAATGGAAAACATGCTTGAAGAACATGTTATCTCCTGTGGTGCCCGGGCATGACCTCAATATGATTCGGTGAAATTTTGAGGAGGTATGGATAATGTCGTGATAGACCCTGTTCATAAACCGGACCATCACCTATGGAGTTTCATGGTCCGGGAGCGAAAATCGCCATGTTTTCAAGGGGAACCCATATTTTTCCTTGGTCCTTTCAACTAGATTTATTTTATACGATCAACATGCCCACTAGAATGCACCATGTCCAAATTTCATAATATTCATGCTCGTTCATCGTATTTGGTCCCTTTTGTGTACTTTCTAGGTCATTTGTGCTTATAATTCAGGTTAGAACGTTCTGTAGATGAAAATGCATTCAAAAAGGACTCAAAAATTCGTAATTATGTCGTTGGATAAGTTTTCTTGTATTTTGTAGGAAACTAATACAATTTTAAAGGATATGTGTGGGAATAGGCAACCAGAGATGTGTCATTTATTTATTTTGCATCTCTAGAAAAATGGAAAACATGCTTGAAGAACATGTTATCTCGTGTGGTGCCCGGGCATGACCACAATATGATTCGGTAAAAAATTGAGGAGGTATGGATAATGTCGTGATAGACACTCTTCATAAACCGGATCATCACCTATGGAGTTTCATGGTTCCGGGAGCGAAAATCGGCATGTTTTCAAGGGGAACCCATATTTTCTTGGTCCTTTCAACTTGATTTATTTTCTACGATCAACATACCCACTAGAATGCACCATGTCCAAATTTCACAATTTTCAGGCTCGTTTATCGTATTTAGTCCTTTTTTGTGTATTTTGTAGACCTTTTATGTTTTTAATACATCTTTAATGGCAAACGTTTTCTTACAACAAACCGCTTGCAAAGCGTCCGATGGCATGAGAGAGAGAGAAGAATTGAATTTTTTCTGATGCGGGATCACCAATTTTCTCTTTTATCGCACACGGGTATTTGATGCGCTTCGTCTGTGTTGCGTGTTCCCCCCGTAAGGTTCGAGTTTCGCCGCCAAATTTTCAATAGGCGCGCGATTTCAGTAGTTATTCCTCCCACCCCATATCAACCCATAACATTTCCCCCCTATATCCCCACCGCCCCCCTCTCCCCCCGCTCTAACTGCAGCCCAAACCGCCGCCGCCGCCGCCGCAACCAAATCTACGTTCTGCACCAGTCTCGCTCGTCGATCTAGTGAGGTAACCTCCGATCTCCATCTCCGCCCCGGCCCGATAGCTCAGATGGAGCATGCGAACCACCCTCACGCCTCCACATCCCCACACCCTGTCGCCGAGCATCCCCACGTAAGCCCAACCGCATATCACGCGGAGGTCGAGGAGCTGGTCATGGCGGTCGATGACGCGGTGAACGCTATGCGTGCCGACCCGGAGGAACACCTCGCCGCCGACGCCGCCAACGTAGTGCGGGCTCTGGCCTTGATGAAATCCCCAAGAAACTACCCCCCCGGGACCTACCAAGTATGAATTGTCCAGCTCATTTTTACGAATACCAGTATAGCAATGTTTAACCGTGTCAATTTCAGTTTCAACAGTACACGTTTAGATTGCCATGTTAGGTTTCCGTTGTTCATTTCAGTTATGCGCAGTGTGTTGTTCAAGTATGAACTGTCCAGTTCAATTTTACCAATACCAGTTACAAACTTACAATGCCTATGCTAGGTTGCTGTTAAGCCTGCTGTAGTGAGCAGTTATATCCATTATTTACGTTGTCCATTCGGTACCGTGCTACTCTTCGCAAAGAAGATATCACTGGAGATGATGTCCTTCAATTACCATTATATATTTTTGGTGCATGTTAACCCTGTTGTAGTTGACATGCTTTTCCTTGTACCTACGCAGTTCCATAATGCACAACGATGTTGTTTACCGTCGAGGTTAGTCATATCCCAATATCTTATAGTACTTTACATCATTTGTTCAGTTGCAGTTTAGCTTCTAACATTTACTTGTTGCTTGTAGGTACATATGTTAGCGGTACCGATCCACGCTGCGACCAGCAGGAACACCTAGCCACCGGCTTTGTGCGGGCTCTGGCCGAGTTGAAGTACCCCAGCAACTACCCCTCGGGATTTACCAAGTATGAGCTGGCTCGTGATGTTTAAATGTATCAATTTCTGTTTCACTGGTACAAGTTTTAATGACTATGTAAGGTTGTCTGAACTCTGAAGTTAACACATCCAGTTTAATTTCACCAATACCTGTCCCTTTGTTACCGCGCTACTCGCAATGAAACTATCACCGGAGATATTGTCGTTTAGTTAACATTTGCTATTTTTGGTGGATGTTAACCCTGTTATATTTAACACGCCTTTCTATGTGCTTATGTAGGGCTACGATGCGCGATGCTGTTGTTTACCATCGAGGTTAGTCACCTCCCATTTTCTTATAATATTTTACATCATCTGTGCAATTGCAGCTTGTGTTCTAACATTGATATGTTGCAGGTAGGTACATATATCAGCGGTACTGATTCACGCTTCGAACCCCTTTGCATATGGGGCAGTGAGATAACCATGAACAAGCATCAAGTGAGGAAACTAAGAAAAATTGTTAGGCAGAAGAGACATCTGATTGGAATTAAACTCTTTATTTATACTTTATCCAAGACATGAGTGAGCTTTAGGATGGTAAGTAATCTGTTGCCTTCTTTTCCAGCCCAGAACAAGTTACTTTATTAGACATGAATACCTGAAAGTTGTCTCTTTTCAGTGGTTTCCAAAGGAATTTACTCAAGATTATCTAGCAAACTACCTGACCGATGTGGAGGCAACGAAGGTTATAGTATATAATTCATGCTACCATGATAACGGTCTAGAAGTCTTCCTGGAGGCAGTGAAGGATGGACGGGCGATCATCACAAGGGGTTGGACAAAAGTTGTGCGCACCTTTGGCATGGAGGAGGGCACATTATGGGTATTCCGCTTCTTCAACACCATCGACAGCCAAAAGCATTTACAATTCTCTCTTCACCTTTACCACCTCTAGTACTATATATTGTGGTTCATCATATTTAATCTTCTACCGAACTATGTAACCATGGAACATGTACTGAGCTTTTAATTTATGCATTGGCTGTTGAACCATTGTAATCAGGGTATGTATTGATGGATGTGAAATCCACATTTCAAAATTAAAATTTTGAAATTTCCAAATCTAATAATAAATTAACGAAAATAAGCTATTAGGTACTAAATTACAGCGCACACAGCTAGAACGATTAAACCGTGTGCGATGGTGTCATATGTCACACACGATTGTTTGAATAATAGTGTGTGTGATTATCAGCTTTACAACACATGGTCGCATATTTTGCGCGTGTGGGATGCGCGCACTGTCACACACGCGTTTACACGCCGTAACTGTGTGCGCTTGTCGTTAATAGCACAAACGGTTACGAACTTCGTGCGTGTGTAATGTAGGACGATCAAGAGACGGTTGACATATGTTTCGCGTGTGCGGTCCGAAAAAGTATCGCACACGAATATATCTGTGCCATCGTCTCGGATATGTGCTTAACCACAAACGTAGCATCAAAGTGTGGCGTGTGGGATAGGCTACGACTTCGCATACGTTTACGTTAGGCAAATCGTCAGCAGGCGCTCGCACCATCGCAGACGATGTTTCCGTGTCGTGTGGGATGGACCCCCCTATCGCCCACACATGCAAGGCGACGGTTTTGTACTACGTCGCGGAAAGGGGTTAAAAACCGTTTGTATAGCACCTAACGGTACCAGTGGTAGTTAGGTAGTATATGCATATATGATGTTGTACTCTGATGTATTTCAATGATGAAATCCTGGTTGCCGTAATACGAAATGAAATATAGCTTGATATGAAGTGTCCATTTGTTTACTAGGTGGATTACAAATAATAGAGCAATTAGCGTGATTATTGGGGTTTCATATTACAGATGGTTTGTCATAGAAAACCGTGATGACCTCAACAAACCCACCCGGTTTCTAGAAAATTGGCGTGTTGGATAAGTGAAAAATCACACACGACTTCCGGCCGAAAACTGTGTGCGTTAGAACACCCATTCGCAAACGTTTTCACATAAAACGTGTGTGTGATGGACAGCCCTATGCCAAACAGTTTCTTCTAGGCACCGTGCGTGATGGCCACCCCTAACAAAGATGATGTTATCCAGAAAATTGTGTGTGATGTACAATACGAACGAAAACGTACGTTTGGGATTCACTGTGTGGGATGCGAAGCACATCTCACACGACTTCCCAAATATATCTGTTTGTGATGGCCCTTCCAATCGCACACGACATATTTTTGCCCATCGTGTGTGACTGGGCGCAGCCATCGCCGACGGGTTTTCCGTGTCGTGTGGTATAGGCCCCCCTATCACCCACACATGCAAGGCGATGGTTTGAGACTACGTCATGGAAAGGGGTTAAAAACCGTTTGTATAGAAGGCGCATGTGCTAGTGAAGTAGGACACAAGGGGATCCACTAGGGTCATGATGTCAAAATGATAAGGATGTGGATGATGATGACAATAGTGATGATGTTGATGATGATGGTAGTGGTGATGATGTTGTAACCCCCTCGTGCTTGGTGATGAAGATGGCCATCTTTTCCTTGCCAATCCCCCCCTCCCGATGATCTCCAGAGGCTAGGATTCTACCTTCTAGATGGGTTTCTGGTCTTTCTAGCTGTCTAATCTCCGGTCCGATTTCACGAGGTAGCAGTAGTTGATGGGGCGGCGGTGATGGCACCTCATACGATCGCCCATACGAGCGGTTGCGCTCGTATGGAACGTCGTCTTTTTGCTCTGAAGGCGCCGCCGCGGCTCCTCCTTTGGCCTTCTTGCTTGATTCTTTTATGATACGTTATTGTCACATTAGATAAGTGATTTCACCATCATTTCTTGGGATTCCTTCCATAAAATGCTAAATGGTCCAAAAAATATATTCCTGAGGGATATCAACAAAAAGAAGTGCGCGGACGCAATAAAATTCGACAGAGCCTACCATGTAGGCAGAAAATAACTATCGATGATCACATAAATTAAACTCATCAGTTGTCATTATGACCACCATGTTACAAATAACGTTTGAGCAACCCCAGAGTCCATCGTCCGGTAAGAAGTGGCCACGATACTCACATGGTCTAAGGAACTAAGCATACGTGAACTCTTTGTGTTATATCGATAGACTTGTTACGATTGTATCTCAAAGTATAACAAACAAGTTGGGTCAATACAATATGATCATTCTTCTAACGTCGTACTCTCAATGTTGTTTTGGGACTATCATTACACTTAATGATATCCCATGATTCGGAAAACATGATCAACATACAACATTTGAGCTAGTCCTAGAGGCAAGACTAGGAATCAGGTTCTCCCGTTTATCATTCCACACGTGCTAATGAGTTTCCCGCTAGAGTGCATATTCCAGAATCATATGAGTTATAGCATCGAATATAAACTCCTAATTATAAACATGGATATAAATAATACAATATTATTGCCTCTATGGCATATTTCCAACATGGTGTGTGTGAGAAGGCCAGCCTCAAGGAGCGCATCATTTTCTCCGGAGAACCCGCCTTCGAGCTCGTTTGCTTTAGAAATTTTGTGTACACTCACATGGAAAATTTAAAAAGTTTTGTGTGCTACATCATGGCAAATTTAAAGAAATAGCGTAATAGTCACATGACAAATGTAGGTTTTTTGTTCTATAATACATGGCAACTTTGAAACATTCTTTCTACTGGTCACATGACACTTTTAGAAAAATTTGTTGTATACAACAAGACAACATTAAAAAAATACATTCTAATTGCAAATTTAGGTCATTTTATTCTAAATCATTCAATATCAAGAAATGTTCACATGGCAAATGTGGGAACGATTGTTCTACAATATGGATATTTTTTTAGAACGTTGTTGTACTCGTCACATGGAAAATTGAGAACATTTTGTATTCACATGGCACAATTAGACATTTTGTGTCTCAAATCATGGCAATTTATAGGAATGTTGTCGGTGTCACATGGAAATAGGAATGTTGTTCTCTACACATGATTTTTTGTTTTTTAAAATGGTTTGTACTAGTCACATGGATCGTAGGGGTGGAAGAATTAGTTGGGCCTTTTTTGCGCCCTTTCATTTCTAACACTATCATTGACATGGGTTAACTAGGGAGCATACGTTTTTATTGGACCTGATAAATTCCGAACGTTCAGATTTTAAGCATGTCATCCCAAACGTTTTTCATGGCAATTTTAGTTAACATGACAACTTTTCCTAGTTCGTTTTTTTGTCAGAAAAAATTCATTTTTGCCAACCTTGTGTGAACTAAAGTTTTCATAAAAAACATTCGGATTGCTATGCCTAAAATACAAACGTTCGGCCTTTATCATTTCCTTTATTGGGTCGCGCTGGTTGGTCTCTCAGCGTGAACGGTTCTGTTCGCTCGTTCGTTTCTCCCCCGAGTGTTCGTTCACGCCAGGGTTCTCCATAGGAGGACATATATACGTTCCCTATTAGCGTCCAAAAAATTTACTCCTGTTTGCGTTGGGAAGCTTTACACTCCTGTGACCGAGCTTTAGAATTGGTCTCCGCCTCCTGTCAAATCATGGTTAATTACCCTTGCAATTAGCTCATGCCAAATCCTGCTTGATTGCCTTTTTTTCAGAAAATCTTGTTGAATTGTCAAATCGTGCATAATTGCCGGATTAGTTGTCAGAAAGGCCTACGGGATTCTTGAAGTTAGATAGAACTTCTGAGGGAATGCACTCATCAGTTACTAAAAAACGAAAAGGTCGAATCTAATGTTCTAATGGGGATGGAACCGAGCAAGTGTATATGTATGCACGGATGTACCGAACGAAGTACATATTAAATACATATACGTGCGTACATCTAAGAGCAACCCAAATTTCTCCATCTTATCCCCTATAATTAACTTGCCAATTCATTTTCTGACAAGTACAGTGTCGGAATTAGTTTGTACCATTATCATGTTATAAGTTTGTTCGATGTGCTTTCTGTACAAAAGTGTACATCCTATACGATGCAACTTTTAGTTGCGATCCAGTTGCCCAATTGCACTTGATGATCCTGCTGACTTTATAAACTCATTGACAGTACAATGTTTTTTGTGTGTAAGGAACAATTATCTCCGACTTGAGAATTTTGCTTTGCTATTGGGCGTATTTAATCACTCTGACAAACATCTCAGATCGGATCGCATTTACTACTCAAACATAATCAGGTACTCTTGAAAACAATGTTTGTGGTTTCACAACTGCTAGCTACTTTCCTCCTCCACAAGATAGGATCCCAAGCTTTCCGTCGCCGGTCCGCCCCATCTCTGATCGTCTTTGTGTCATGGAGGTGCGAAGGACCTTGGCCCCCGGTAACGGAGGGATCCCGTTCTTGTTTTGTTAGGTTCAGCGTCATGGTTAGTGTTAGAGATATATTTGATAGTTAGTGATTGTTCGGATTAGATAGGAGTTGTTTCCATCTTATCCCTAGGAGGTCTCTTGTCCTCCAAGTCTTGTACTATATATATACTCGTCAATGAGGCTCAATACAACATCCATCGCATTACGCCAATAACTCTCTCTATTCCTCTAACATGGTATCTACTGCAAGTTCCTAGACCTAGCCGCCGCCCGTCGCTTCCGCACCGCGCGCCGCCCCCGGGGCGGTCGGCCTCCATGACCGCCGCCGGGGGCCGCGCCGCCCGTACCTAGGGTTCGTCCGCCGGTCGTGTTGACCGGCTGCCGTAGAGAGTCTTTTTCCCGATCTGTTGATCCGGGTTTTTCTCTCTTCCGCCAGTCGAATTGATCGGCGTTTTCTTTTTGGTTTTCCGATCTTAGATCGGTTTGCGTCACCCGCCACCGCCGTCGATCACCGCGTCTCTACTTCGACATCGGCACGACCCAGCCTCTCCATCGACCCGGCGGCCTCGCGCAACGCGGCGGGCCCCTCAAAGCCGTCGTTCGCGCGCCGGCCCGTCCGTCGATCTACGCCGGCCATCACGGCCCTGCTCCGATCGGAACTCCTGCATCGCCCCAACCCGGTGGCCTCGCGCCATGCGGCGGCCCTGCCCGTCGATCTACGCCGCGCCTGTACGGCCGCCCTGCCGACCGTCGTCACCGGCTTCATCTCGGACTCCGCCGCCATCCTGCCTACATTGAGCGGCGTCCCCGACCTCGCGCGCGATCGGATTGATCACCCGCCCGCCGCCGCGATCCGCCTCATCTACGCCGTGCGACCGACCTGGCCCGTCGGTTGCACGCGCCTCCGCATGTCCCGTGAAGACTGTCCCGAGTACAGCACGCCCCTCCGCCGATCGAGCCACATGTTGTCATCGTGTCGTCCCTTCGGACCATGGCGTCGCCGCCCCGAGGTCTTCCCGCCGGCTGCCCCGACCCGCACGCCGCTCTCGTCGACGCCCCTTCAGGCTATCGCGTCACGGCCCGCGGTCCATGCCGCTGCCCCGAGATCCTTCCGCCGGCCATCCCGTAGCCGCCACCGCCTTTACGTCGCCCTTTAGGGCTGACGCGTCGCGGCTCGCGGTCCATGCCTTCTCCCAACGGGACGTCGCCCTCGGTCAGTGGTTCTCACCGTGGCTTCCCCGACCCGCGAGCCGCCGCTACACCGCCCATTCGGGTTGTAGTGCCGCGACATGTGGTCCCCGCCGCCACCCGAGGCCGTCCCCGTGGCTGCACCGACCCGCGTACCGTCGCTATATTGCCCCTTCGGGTCGTAGCACCACGACACGCGGTCCACGCAGCTGCCCCGAGGTCTTCCCGCCGACACCCCAACCGCCTGCTGCCGCTGCATCCCCCCTTCGGGCCGGCGCCGCGGCCTGCGGTTCACTCCATCCTCTCCGCGTGTCGACTCTACGTGGTATGCGCCGCGCTGCCTCCCTTGGCGCGGGAAGGCCACCGTCTGTGCTGGTCTTCGTCACGCTGTCGGTTTCTTCCTCGCCTACTTCGAGCCTCACCGCTGCCGCCATCAGGCCGCCGCCGCCGCTCTTCTTCGGCGCCGCTGCAACTCACTCACCCGAGTCGCACCGCCATTCCACCCCCTTCTTCTTCGTCCAGCACCAGCACATCGCCAGCGTCGTCGTCGTCTACCCCGACCACTTCATCTACTCCGACCACCGCGGGCGACATCGCCCCCCTGCCGTTTTGCGCCGCAATCGTCGTCGAGTCCTTCTCTTCTAGCCTCCTGGTCATGGCGTACAAGTTGTGTGCAGGTCCCCGTCTACGCATGCCCGGTGCTGGCAACACCGACGCGTGCCTTCGTCCCTGATGTGTTCCCAGGTCTGGCAAGCCTGGAGCGACGCATCGTCAACATCGACTTCGTCCGTCTACGCATGCACGGCGCTGGCAACACTGATGTGTGCCTTCCTCCACGACGTGTCCCCGGAGTTGGCAATCCCGGCGTGACGCGTCTCAACTTCGTCTTCTTCCCAGCGCACCACTACTTCGACACCACTGCGCCCATGACTAACTCGGCGCGTCCTTGCGCCCGTGGCTCCTCGATAACTAGCTCGACACCGGCTACCCCGACTAGACATCGACCACAGCATTCTTCGCACGGCTACCTCGACCACGGCTACACCACCCTACTCTCTCGGCTACATCGACATCGGCACAAAGGGCTGTCATCTCGCTTGAGCAACTCATCGGCTTCCTCTATAGTCCACGCGTCCGTGACGCGACACCGTCCCCGACGCTCCCGCTACGACTGCGGGGGGATGTCAGCCCATCGACTGTTATTCTCTCCAGTCTGACCGTTCGCGGCGCTCTTGTTGTTCGGAACGCTACCGCTACGACTGCGGGGGGGGGGGGGGGGGGGGCGGTGTTAGAGATATATTTGGTAGTTAGAGATTTTCCGGGATTAGATATGAATTGTTTCCATCTTACCTCTAGGAGGTGTCTTGCCCTCCAAGTCTTGTACTCTATATATACTTGCCCATGAGGCTCAATACAACATCCATCGCATTCCGCCAGTCCCTCTATCCCTTCTAACAGTTAAGACTGTGTGGCGGCGGTGATGTCCCTCAGCAGGAATAATGTCTCGCATGTTCTATCCCCGTCTCGATGATGCGTTCTAGCGTCGTCGGAGGGCGTGTGAAGGCTTGTCTCCGTGAGATCTCACGGGATTCGATTGGTTCTGGTCTTTGGTGGATTTGTTTGGATCCGGTCTTCATTCGTTTTTGTTTGGGTGTTTACAGGTTTGATCCTACCTATCTACAAATTTCTTCATTGGCGACGATTGCTGCTCTAGTGCGTTGATCCTAGGTCTTGGCAACAACGACTTCCTGACTGTCTATTACAACAAGGTTTGCCCGGCTCCAGCAAGGGAGGGGCGTCTCACTCCAGCGCTTGTAGTCGTCGTTTGATGGTCGACGGGCCTAGTTGTAATTTTTATCACCTCTAGTGTTCTCTGTGTTGTCATGATCGAAGATGAATATGTTGAAAGTTAAAAAAACAATGTTTGTGGTGAAGTTTTGGAAATGCCTATTCCCTCCATCCACAAGGGTCTAATACGTTTTTTGAGATTACATTTGACCACGGATTAAACGATAATATATGATATGCATGTTAGACAAAGCATAGCATCAAATTCGTATGTGGAGGTGTTTCTAATGATATACTCCCTCCATTCCAAAATAATCTTCTCAACTTTAATATAACTTTATACTAGAGTTTTTTTAGGGACTTTATGCTGCAGTTAGTACAAAGTTAAAGCACTAATTTTAAGACCGATGAAGCATTATTTATATCATTCATCTCATATACTATTAATCTTATCAATGGTCAAAATCAACCTTAAAACATATTAGGCCATTAATATGGGTGGAGGGAGTAGTATGTGTATTCTTCTGTCTGAATACCAAATTAATTTTTATTTCATGTCATTATACAGGTAAACAAGTCATGAATAAACCCGCAAAATTCAAATGAAATCCCGGCGTGAACTTTTGCCGTTTAAGAAACTAATCAACATAGTACGCCATATGTGTTAAAAAAAACATAGTACGCCATATACTATTATTTAGATATTCGGCTCTAATCAAGGTAGGGATCATGAAAGAAATTAAGAAAAAATGGGATGTGACGGAGGTTGCATTCGGTGCACGGTACGGGTCCAGTTATAAATATGCGCATTGTTTTTTTAATAATTTAAGTTGGTTACCACATATGTCATGTGGTAATATGTGCATAGTAACCAATAACAGAGATTACCAAAGAAATTAACAAAAATGGATGTGATGGAGGTTGCAGTCCGTGCACGGTACGGTCGCGGTTATAAAAATGCGCAAGTTGGTATAACGAATAATACGATGCAAGTACGATATTCCGTACACCTGCTGTTGGTACCTGGCATACAGCAGCGCGAGTTGCCCGTAGTTTACCGTATTGAGCCCCCCGCCCCCCACGGAGTTTCCTAACATGGACCGTACACTGTGCTCCCGTCTATATAATCCTGTTTGAGGCGGTGTTAATTGGATCAGTTACATACATACGATGGGTGGTGATTGGTGCATGATAGTCTTGCTATAATATACACACCACGCTTACAGAACTTGTATATGGTCTGCAGGTTGTAGGGACTTGGAAAAACACCCCTTTTAATGAAGCCTTTCATAGTTATTCAGATGGCTTACTGGAGATTGTCATGCTTGCAATTTTCCATAATTCTTCCAAATTTAACTAATTATTTAGAAAAATCTTATTAAACAAACGTCTTTTCTTAACATAGTACCGACACAAGCACTCATATATACGCGTATACGCTCATCCCCATGGACGCACACACGCACATCCTATCCCTATGAGCACCTCTGAGAGACTGAGCCGGCATATCGATCTTGAGATTTACGAAGTCACCATAGGCGCCTCGTCGTCGACAGGAACGTTTCCTCCTACTGAATTCGCATCGCCGGAAATCTTCAAATAAACCCAGGAATAATGTGAACATCAGGACTTGAACCCTGGTGGGCTGGGATACCAGTGTCCCAATCTAACCACAAGTTGGTTAACGAACGTCTCTGCGAGTGGTGTCAGAGGGAACACTTTTTAGTGCATCCAACCCCGTGCAGGAATCTGAAAACGGTGACAACGTGGCAATGCATGTTCGCTCACACACACCTTCCCGAGTGAACGACACAAACGTTTGATGTCATGCGCCCATCTGAGCGAACGACTTTGTGTCCTAGCATGACACTCTCCTACGATGTACCTTGACAATTACTAGAAGCATATATGACAACTTCTCTGCATAGCATGGTCGTCCTGATATGGCATGGCACTTCTAGAACACGTGGGTAACTTTCCCTTTTCTTAGCCTGGAAATCTTTCTTCTCCACCATAAAAAAAATATGAAACACATGGTAATTTTCTCCGCTGTTTTATGGCAATATCTAACACGTATGACAACTATTTTTTTGACAATTTATGAAAATTATTTCTTTCATAGCATGGCATATCTATTTGTTATAGCAAGACAACCTTTTCTATTATAGCATAGCAATTCATGGAATGTTTTGTGGGAGTGATTCTTTGAGAGAATGATGTCGTTCCCTCGAATGAGCCTCCCAGAGCGAACGATCGTTCGTGCCAAAACAACAAGAGAAGGCACGTTCTCCCACTATTAGAGATAAGTCATGAACTGAAATCTCATGCCTCACGCACGGGACCCTGGCTCCATCAAGTCGTCTCCTACAGGGCGACGAGGGGAGCAAACCCTAGATGCCACCACATCCTCCCTCCCCTCTCCCCTCACCGTCCCCATAGGCGACCATCGGGAAGCCCCCGTACCACCGTTGAAGGGGACAACAAGGATTTGGTGCCTTGCAGCAATGGCACGACTGTTTGGAAGGGCAGTGCACAGTGGCACGAGATGTTCCTCCTGCGGCTAGTCCTCCCGGTGGCACTTCATTGCTCCAGCGGCATCGCGGGAGTGGCAGACTCGACAGGGTGAGCAACCAGTCTGCACCATAACGACCTCGGAGCAGCGGCTTCGGACATGATGGCAGCGGCGGCCCCTCCGCCGGGTATGACTGTTGTTGGGAAAACATAGTACAAAAAATTGTCCTTTGAATCAAGTACACGGATCATATGAAGATGTATAGGGGTTACATCAGATCTTTACCAACTCGAAGTAGCATCAAAAGAAGACTTGGTGAAGAACCGTTGATGCAGATCCCCTCAACTAGGATTTAAAATCTCCAAACCGCGAGAATTTCTCCCTTGAACAAAGCTCGAAAGCACAATATCTCTACCGTCTTGCACGCGTATGATATCAGCGATCCGGTAGCACTTTGCCATCTAGAACTAGGTGTCGCGAGAGAACTAGGAGAGGGAGGGGCAACCTTGCGGTGAGACGAACTTTTCATGGAGAACGATAGAGAGAGAGAGAGAGAGAGGGGGGAGGGAGAGAGAGAGGAGAGAGAGAGAGAGAGAGAGAGAGAGAGAGAGAGAGAGAGAGGGAGAGAAAGGCAGCCCTTGCGTAGAAGTGGTGTGTCAAAGAGGGGATGCCCCCTCCATTGTTTATTGGATGAGAGGAGGGGGGCTCCTTGGGAGGGGCTAAGCCCCCAAGTGTTTATGCCCCCTCTAGGGCCGCCTGCCTCCCAACCCTAGTAGCACCAAAGTGGGACATGCCCCCAATCAAAGGGGCATGCCTCCACTATTGGGCATAAGGGCCACGTGGGGATGGAGCAGTTGAGCCAAGCCACGTGGCAGCTCCTATGTGCGCCATATACATCAAGGGGGCTCTGGTCTCATCCCAAGAGCGCTCTCATACATCACCAATGTATTTTGATTGTTAAATGCTATTAGCTTATCACTTTTATATGCTTTATATGTGATTTTATATTATTTTTATGGACTAACCTATTAATTTCATGCCCAGTGCGAGTTCCTGTTTTTTGCATTTTTTTGTGTCGCAAAAAAACCATACATACAGAAGTCCAAACACGATGATACTTTTTGACGATTTTTCTGGTACATAAGAGACCCTACAAGCTTAGGGAGGAGGTGAGAGGACCCACAGGGAACCGACAAGCCAGTGGTGCACGCCTTGGGGGTAGGCGCACCTGTGTGGCTTGTGGCCCCCCTGGTGGACCGCCTTCCCTAATCTCTGACCTATAAACTCACATATGCTCTGAAACCTTCAAAGTGAGACCCGAAACAATTTTATCACCGCCGCAAGCCTTTGTTATCCTGCGATTCCATCTGGAGCCCTTTTTCGGTACTCTGCCGGAGGGGGAACTCATTGGGGAGGCCATCTTCATCAACCTTGTTGCGTCCATGATGATGTGTGAGTAGATCCTTCGGGTCCTATAGGTCCATAGTAGTAGCTAGATGGCTTTCTCTATCTCTCTCTCTCTCTCTTTGGATCTTCAATACAATGATCTTCTCTAAGATCAATTTGATATAATCTTTTGTGATGTATTTGTTGGGATAAGAGATGAATTGTGGGTTTATGATCAGATAATTCATTGAATTTATTTAAGTCTTTTCATATCTCTTCACTGCATAATTTTATAGCTTTGTATTCTCTCTGATCTTTCTGTTTACTTTGGGTTTGATTGATTTATCTTTAGCGGCAGAGGTGCTTTGTAGTAGGTCCAATCTTGCGGTGATCCGTTCCAGTGACAGAAAGGATAATGGCATGTATTTTTGTTGTTGCTACTAATGATAAAAGTACGAGGTTTGGTTATGTTGATTGATATTATTATGTCTACATTATGTCATCTTACTTATTGTGTTACTCTGTTTGTCATGAACTTAATACTTTGAGATGCAAGCTGGATAGTACTCTTGGGGTGGAGTAATAGTAGTAGACGTCAGTAAGTTTAACAGTCTACTTATCACAGACGTAATGCCAATGTAATTATTATTCCATTAATGATAACAATTATAACTATGCATAATTCTATCAATTGCGCAATAGTACGTTTACCCTTTGCTACCCTGCTTTCAAGAGAAATGAAACTCGTAACCTATGGCCCCTAGGTACATTCTCAATTAATTTACAAGTTCCTACAATTGCTATTATTATCTTTGCTATCATTATCACCTTTTGCTTTTTATCTTGTAAATGGAAAGAACAAGGGGAGTGACAACCCCCTTGACTTTGTTGGGTGCAAGCATTTGTTGTGTTTGAGTGTAGGTGTTGCTAACGTTGTTAGTATGGTGCCTCCTACTGGTTTTATAAACCTTGGTTCTTAAGTCAGGGACATACTTTCTGCTGTTGTGTTACATGACCCTTCCTCTTTAGGGAAATCCCACACCTCCTGCGGGAGTAGCAGAAAAATTCCTGACGCCATTGCCGGGGGAACATCATCTACCAAATCAAATGCCTTTGCACAAACACTTTCTTTTGCTTGCTTTTTTGCCTTTTGCCCTGTTTATTTGTCGTCTTCTTTGTTTGCCAACAATTTCCAAAATACCAAAAAGTGTGTTCTATAATGACCTTTCCTTCTTCTCTTCCTCTCTGGGGAGAGGATTCTGAGATTTTAAATTTCAAACAATTTAATGATGAATCATTTAAGTAACCATGGTATAGAATACTAGATACACAAGAAAGAACTGTTCAAAAATGCCATATCAGAATTTTGCTTAGAAGCTTTTATGTGGGTTTGTCACTTGGTTTTTGCCATGTTCTGGATTTGATTTTAGAAGGAGACTTTGTTGGGAACAATGCTTTTGACTCTTTTGATATGCTTAAAAACTTGTCAGGTGTGCCTAAATTGGAAACAACTCAACCTACCACTCCAGTGAGCTATCAATATGATGAATTGTTGATTGTGATTAAGACAAATACAGATTTAAATTTTTAGGGGTTATATAATCTGCATAATAAGTTTAACAATAATGTGGTCACTCAAATCAATAAGTATGATATAATGGAACAAATATTTGAAACCTACTTGAGGGTGTCCACACTAGGGGATACTATCCCATGGTGTTTTGTCCTTATGGGCCGAACTAGGGCCGACCGAGCCACCACCTGGAGGGTAGTCAAAGCCGAAGACTTTGTCGTAAACAACATGGGGACTGCCGAAGACTTTACATGCACTCCATGGACAACTTTTGTATTCGGCAGGTTTATCTCTAGTTGGGAACCGATCTAATGTGTAACCTAGGCACCCCAGTCATCTATATAAGTCGAGGGTTTTAGTCTGTTGAGACCCAATTACTCACCTTAGGGTTTAGAGCACAAACATACGATCTCGAGGTAGATAATATTGTACTCGATACTCCATCACATCAATACAACCAAGCAGGACATAAGGTTTTGCCTCTTCGAGAGGGCCCAAACCTCGGTAAACATTGTCTCCCTTGTCTCCTGTTACCCATTGATCCCAGATCCACAACTCGGGACCCCCTACTCGAGATCAGCCGGTTTTACTACCAATATTGGTGGCCCATACTGGTCTCGTTGTGTGGTCAAACAGGTTCAATGGCTCGTCTTCATATCAACAACAACATCAGTCGCGGCAACATCTTCGTCCCGGACAGCTTTTCGCGTTCGGCAGCGTTGTCCTCCACACTGGCACAACCGGTTGCCTTGACCATGTTGATAGCTTCGCCTAGACCAAGTTGTCATGTTTGAAAGCTTGGAGTACACTTGTGACTCCCGTGGTGACCTCACCCTCTCCGGCTAGGTACCAGGTCGGCTGGAGAACACTTCGGGCACCGTCGCCTTGACCTCGGAGCGAAACCCCGATCCGGGCCTCATACCAGATAAGGCGTCAGATCCACCATCAAGTGTCGATCTGATACGTCTCCATCATATCTACTCTACGAAAGACTTTTGCTCTAGTTTTGGACTCTAAGTTGCATGATTTGAATGAAACTAACCCGGACTAACACTGTTTTCAGTAGAACTGCCATGGTGTTGTTTTTGTGCAGAAATATAAGTTCTCGGAATCAAACTAAACTTTTTGGAGAATTATTTTGGAATATATAAAAAATATTGGATCGAAGACCTGCTAGAGGGGGGCCTCCAGTTGCCCACAAGGCAGCTGGGTGCGACCGCCCAATAGGCCGCCCCGACCTGCTTTGTGAGGCCCACGTGCCTCCGCCGACCCTAATTCCAAGCCTATAAATTCATATTATCCGAGAAAAAATAGGAGAGAAGTTTTCATCACGATCTACGAGTTGGAGCCGCCGCCACGTCCTGTTCTTCCTCTGGTGGGCTGATCTGGAGTCCGTTTGGGGCTCATCATCACCACCAACCCTGATCCATCAACAATTCCATGTTGATCACCACTGGGAGTGAGTAATTCCCTTGTAGGATGAGATTTACATGTAATCGAGTTATTTTGAGAGGGCTTAATCCCTAGTATCCACTATGTTCTGAGATTGATGTTGCTTTGACTTTGATATGCTTAATGCTTGTCACTAGGGCCCAATGCCATGATTTCATATCTGAACCTATTATGTTTCCATGAATATGAGAGTGTTTTAGATCATATCTTGCAAGTTGTATGCACCTGGTATATGTTATGATCCGCATCCCCCAAGGTGACAATAATTGGGATTCTTTCCGGTGATGATCGTAGTTTGAGGAGTTCATGTATTGACCGTGTATTAGTGCTTTGCTCCGGTTCTCTATTAAAAGGAGGCCTTAATATCCCTTAGTTTCCATATGGACCCCACTGCCACGGGAGGGTAGGACAAAAGATGTCATGCCGGTTCTTATTATAAGCACGTATGATTATATACATAATACATGCCTACATTATATTAATGAATTAGAGCTAGTTCTGTGTCGCTCTATTGTGTATTTGTTATATGATGAATGTCATCCATATCAATCCATCACTGATCCATGGCCTACGCTTTTCACTTATTGGTTTCCGTTAAGTTACTCTCGCTATTGCTACTGTTAAAATCACTACAAATTGCTATGTCCCGCTGTTTCCATTGCTATTGTTTCTGTGCTACTAAAAACTTTGTTCCACAAAGAAATCCCAGGTATGGTTGAATTGACAACTCAACTTCTAAGATCAATAAATATGCTTTGGCTCCCCTTGTGTCCAATCAATAAATTTGGGTGAAATACTACCCTCGAAGACTGTTGCGACCCCCTACACTTCTGGGTTATCAAGACCTTTTTCTGGCACCGTTGCCAGGGATCATAGCACTATTTATTGTGTTCACCAAGGATTTCTATTGTCACTATGAAGAATCTGAAAGACGCTAAAACCAAGATCGTACCCTCTAGGATGAGGGCAGGTAAGAAACTGCCATCTAGCTCTACACTTGATTCACCTTCTGTTTTGAGTAATCTTGCGACACCACCACCTGGTATTCAATCTGATATGTCGCAAGTAATTGATGATGCTACCTATTCTTTGAATCATAATTATGATGATGCTACTACTATGCTAGATGAAACTAAACATGTGCCACTAGGTGATTTGGTTGATGCTCATATTGCTAAATCTAGAGAACTTGAGAATGCTGAAATTGAAATTGATGAAAACTATGATTCACCTACTTTGTCTAGATCTTGTCCTAGAATTGAAATTCCTGACGTACCCGAAGGTTATGTTATGGATGGGGTGATAGCTAGAGACTTTCTTGCTTGTAATGATAGAGAAGATCTTATGAAATTGCTTAGTAAACTGAAAGAAAAATCTATGAAGGAGAAAATGAAAAATGACCCTAAATTTGCTACTGCTCCTATATTTGCTGCTGATAAGGATTATGAATTCTCTGTTGATCCCAAGTTAATTACTTTCGTAGAATCTGATCCTTTCCATGGTTATGAATCTGAAACTGTTGTGTAACACCTTACCAAGTTTTACGATATTGCCACCCTATTTACTAATGAGAAAAAAATGTTATTACCAGGTCCTTAAGCTTTTACCTTTCTCACTAAAGGGTGATGCTAAGAAGTGGTTCCTTCTATTTCTTATGGCTGTGTGCAACCCCTAGAATATGATATATTACTTCTCTAAAAAATAGTTTCCTGCTCATAAGAAACGAGCTACTTTATAGGACATATTTATCTTTGTGCAAATTGAAGAAGGGAATCTCCCTCAAGCTTGGGGGACGTTTCTCCATCTACTTAAATCTTTGCCTAATCATCATCTTAATAAAATGAAATACATTATACCTTTTATAATGGACTAATCGATGCATCTAGGGACTACCTAGATAATTGTGCTGGTTGTGTTTTCAGGGAACGAACTGTTGGACAAGATGAAGAACTATTGAATAATATTTTGAAGAATGCTAATGATTGGATACTTCCTGAACCACCTCCTGAACCAATTACTAAGAAGAGAGGTATTCTATTCCTCAGTCCATAAGATATGCAAGAAGCCAAGAAATCTATGAAAGAAAAAGGTATTAAGACTCAGGATGTTAAGAATCTACCACCTATTGAAGAAATACATGGACTTGATATCCCTACACAGGTGGTAGAGGTAAATTCTCTTCGTAGATTCAATGAAAGTGATATACCTTATAATAAACTGCTAGTCAATGCATGGAAGAATTTGATAATTACATTGTTAAGCAAGAGCATTTTAATATGTATGTTATAGATCAAATAAAAGCAATGCTACGATGATTGATCGCTTGAGTGACTTGATGTTTAGAATTGCTAATGATGTTAAAGGTTTAGGTAAACACTCATCCATTGTCCAAACTCAGTTAGAACAAGTTGATAAGTCACAAAATTATGTGTTTATTGAAATGAATAATAAAAATAATGAGCATGCTATTAGAGTTGTGACTAGAGGGTGTAGAATAACACAAGAACCCCTCTGTCCTAGAGGACATCCTAAAAGGACTGAACAATATTCTCAGAATACTAATAAGGATGCACCTAGTCCATCTAAGAAGAAAAAGAAAAAGAAGAATGATAGTACTTTGCATGATTCTAGTGAACCTATGGTAGAAAAACCTTCTGAAATCATAATGATGTTCCTATTTCTGATGCTGAGACACAATCTGGTAATGAACATGCACCTAGTGATAATGAAAATGATGATGTTCATATTGATGCTCAACCAGATAATGATAAGGAATCTGATAATGATGTAGAAATAGAACCTAAAGCTGATCTCGATAACCCACCACCTAAGAACAAACGTTATGATAAGAAAGATTTCATTGCTAGAAAACATGGTAAAGAAAGAGAGCCATGGGTTCAAATACCCATGCCATTCCCTCGTAAGCCTTCTAAAAATAGGGAGGAAGATTTTGAGCGCTTTGTTGAAATGCTTAGGCCAGTATTTTTGCGCACATGATTGACTGATATTCTGAAGATTTATCCTTATTCAAGACATATGAAAGATATTGTTACTAATAAAAGAAAGATACCTGAAAATGATATTTCCACCATGCTTGCTAATTACTCTTCTGAGGGTGGAGTACCAAAGAAATTGGGAGACCACGAGATACCTACTATACCTTGCTCTATAAAAACAAAGTTATGTTAAAACTGGTTTATGTGATTTAGGAGCCGCTGTTAGCGTTATGCCTTTCTCTCTTTGTAAAAGACTTGACTTGAAAAAGCTCACACCTACTGAAACATCTTTGCAAATGGCTGATAAATCTAGTTCTATACCTATTGGAATTTGTGAGGATGTGCCCGTTGTTGTTGCAAATGTTACTATTTTGACAGACTTTGTTATTCTTGAGATGCCCGAGGACGACAACACGTCGATTATCCTTGGTAGACCCGTTTTAAATACTACAGGGGCTGTTATTGATTGCAACAAAAGCAAGGTTACTTTTCATGTTAGTGGGAATCAGCACACGGTATACTTTCCGAAGAAACGAGTTGTGGTTAATAATATCATATATATTGAGCAAGTGGCAACAATTACTTTCAGAGAGTTCAAATTTCCTCTACCTACTGCCAAGAAGAAATATGATATTCTTATTGTTGGCGAAATGCATATCGCCATTGAGGTAACTTAGTGTCATACAAAAATATTCGGTTTCATGCCAATCGAAAACGGTTCGTTAGTAAGACTTGATCAACCTTATTAATGGATTCCTTTTGAGAAGCATGTGGTCCATAAATTTAGTAGGCACAAATTTATGTAATTTTAGTATGCTCTTTGTTATTTACAATTTAATAAAGAAAACATGTTATGATTTTCCTATTTTCTGAATAAACTGTGCAATAGAAAAATGACCCAAAAATAAAAGTGCTCAGAATGCCACAAAATTTTCACATGAATTTTTGTAGAATATATTAGAATTTCTGAAGCTGAAAACATCCCAGGGGGTGCACCAGCTGCTCACAAGGAAACTAGGCGTGGCCACCCACCTAGGGCGTGCCTACCTATGATAACTGACAAGTGTCGGGGATCCTTTGCAGCCTTTTTCGATAAGTAAGAGTGTCGAATCCAATGAGGAGCTAAAGGTAGAACAAATATTCCCTCAAGTTCTATCGACCACCGATACAACTCTACGCACACTTTAATGTTTGCTTTACCTTGAACAAGTATGAAACTATTTTGCAGGTGATAGGATAGTTTGCACGAATAAAATTAGAAGTACTTAGCGGGGATAAAACTATGAGTAAATTGCAAGATAATAAAAGTTAGTTGTTTAGTAGAAAGCTTTTGTCAAACAAGAAGGTTATTTGTCCCTAGGCAATTGATAACAAGACCGGTAATCATTCTTGCAATTTTATATGAGGGAGAGGCATGAGCTAACATACTTTCTCTACTTGGATCATATGCACTTATGATTGGAACTCTAGCAAGCATCCACAACTACCAAAGCTCATTAAGGTAAAACCCAACCATAGCATTAAATATCAAGTCCTGTTTACTCGCATATGCCATAACCCACCTACTCGGGTCTGTGCTTCTGTCTCTCACGCTACCCACCATAGGCAAATCATGAACACATTGAAACACCCTATAGCGGGGATCCCTCACATTTGCGCGAGACGGAGGGCACCGTAGAACAACACCAAAATAAAATATACACTCATACCAACCACGATCATCAATTAGCCCGTAGTATCTACTCAAACATCATAGGATAGCCACATATCATTGGGAAATAGTATATGGAGTTGAGAAGCAAGTTTAAGTAGAGATTATAGCGGGGAAGAGAGGTGTTACACTGCTGCATAGAGGGGGAGAGAGAGTTGGTGTAGACGGCGGCGGAGTTGTTGGTGTAGATCGCCGTCACGATGATTGCCCCGGCGGCGTTCCGGTGCCACCGGGAGAGAGGGGGAGAGAGCCCCCTCCTTCTTCTTCTTCTTCCTTGGCCTCCCCCATAGATGGGAGGAGAGTTACCCCTCTGGTCCATGGCCTCCATGGCAGCAGAGGGGCAGGAGCCCCTTCGAGATTGGATCTCCCTCTCTG
The DNA here is from genome assembly GCA_039707655.1 of Elymus sibiricus. Lineage (NCBI taxonomy): Eukaryota > Viridiplantae > Streptophyta > Magnoliopsida > Poales > Poaceae > Elymus > Elymus sibiricus. Next base: position 313,144,881 of record CM077675.1, read on the forward strand.
TTCTCTTCTATTTCATGCTCCTGTTTTCTGGCCGAAAACCGTTTCTTATATTCCCGGAGATCCGTAACTCCGATTGCGCTGGGATTTTAACACGAGTTTTTTCCGGATATAAGCTTCCTTCCGCCCGAAGTAGAGCTCCAACTGACTTACGAGGAGACCACAACCCACTACCCCGCGCCTAGGCCCTGGGCACGCCTTGGTGTCTCGTGGGGGCTGTGGGCCTCATTTTGCGTTGATTCCAACTCCCAAAAATCGCATGTATTCCACAACAATTCTCCGTAAATTTTTATCGCGTTTGGACTTCATTTGATATGGATATTCTGCGAAACAAAAAACATGCAACAAACAGGAACTGGCACTCGGCACTGGATCAATATGTTAGCCCAATAAATCATATAAAATGTTGCCAAAAATATGTGAAAGTTGTATAATATTGGCATGAAACAATCAAAAATTATAGATACGACGGAGACATATCAGCATCCCCAAGCTTAATTCCTGCTCGTCTTCGAGTAGGTAAATGATAAAAAAGATAATTTTTGATGTGGAATGCTACGTAGCATAATCTTGATCATATATCTAATCATGGCATGAATATTAAGACATGAGTGATTCAAAGCAATAATCTATAATTTGACATAAAGACATTAATACTCAGGCATCCCAACAAGCAATCATGTCTTTCAAAATATCAAGGCTAAACAACGCTATCCCTACAAAATCATATATAGTCTTGTCATGCTCTGTCTTCTTAACACAAAGTATAAATCATGTACTACCCCAGTGTCAGCCAAGCAATTGGTTCATACTTTTTAACGCGCTTCAGCATTTTCAAGTCTCACGCAATACATGAGCGCAATCCATGGATATAGCACTATGGGTGGAATAGAATGCGGTGGTAGACATTAATATAGAGAAGACAAAAAGAAAGATAGACTCACATCGAAGCGGCTAATCAACGGGCTATGGAGATGCCCATCAATTAATGCGTGGAGTAGGGATTGCCATGCAACGGATGCACTAAGAGCTATAAGTGTATGATAGCTCAAACTGAAACTAAGTGGGTGTGCATCTAACTCTATAATGAGAAATTCCCAGTAGTATATGAAAGTGACAACATAGGAGACTCTCTATATGAAAAACATGGTGCTACTTTGAAGCACAAGTGTGGAATAACATGCCCCTTCTCTCTTTGTATCTCTCTTTTTTTTCTTTTTTTCCTTCTTCTCACTTTTTTTTCATTTTTCCTTCTTTTTTATATTTGTCCGGAGCCTCATCCCAACTTGTGGGGGAATCATAGTTTCCATCATCCTTTCCTCACCGGGACATGCTCTAATAATGAATAATGATGATCATCACACTTCTATTTACTTACAACTCAATATTACAACTCGATAGTAGAACAAAGCATGACTCTATATGAATGCCTTTGGCAGTGTACTAGGATGTGCAATGATCTAGCGTAGCAAAGATATCAAAAAACGGACAAGCCATGGAAACATCATGCTAGATATCTTACAATCATGTAAAGCAATATGAGAATGAATGCTCAAGTCATCTAAACGGAAGCGGTGGAAGTTGCATGGCAATATATCTCGGAATGGCTATGGAAATGCCATAATAGGTAGGTATGGTGGCTATTTTGAGGAAGATATAATAAGGCTTATGTGTGATAGAGCATATCATATCATGGGGTTTGGATGCACCGGCGAAGTTTGCACCGACTCTCGAGGTGAGAAAGGGCAATGCATGGTACCTTAGAGGATAGCAAATTGCGGAAAGGTAAGAGTGCGTATAATACATGGACTCACATTAGTCATAAAGAACTCACATACATATTGCAAAAGTTTATTAGCCCTCGAAGCAAAGTATTACTACGCATGCTCCTAGGGGGGAGGTTGGTAGGAGTTAACCATCGCGCGCCCCCGACCTTCACACAAAGATAGACAATCAAGGATAAATTGTGCTCCAACTTCCTGGCATAACGGGAGACTATACATGCATGCTTCGGGAATCACAAACCTTAACACCAATATCTTACTAAACACGATCATCCACTAGTACCTCCCACATATTATCATCTCTATATCGCAAAACTATTGCAAGGAATCAAACATATCATATTCAGTGATCCATAAGTTTTATGTAGGATTTTATGCTAACCATGCAAATGACCAATTCATGTTGACTCTCTAAATAGATATAAGTGAAGCAAGAGAGTTTAATTATTTCTACAAAATACCATGCTCTAATAAATATAAGTGAAGCAAAAGAGCATTCTACGAATAACGGTTTTCTATGTGAAGAGAAACAGGCAATCCAAACTTCAAATGATATAAGTCAAGCACATGAAGCATTCTATAAGGCCATAATCAAAATATATAAGTGAAGTGCAATGATCATTCTATAAATCAACCATGGACTATCTCATACTAGCATGTTGCATAAAATAAAAGTGAAAACTAAACACAAAAGACGCTCCAAGATTTACACATATCACATGAACGAAACGAAAACGAAAACATACCGATACTTGTTGAAGAAAGATGGGATGCCTTCCGGGGCATCCACAAGCTTAGACGCTTGAGTATCCTTGGGTATTTACTTGGGGTGCCTTTGGCATCCCAAAGCTTGAACTCTTGCCTCTCCTCCTTCTCCTCATATAGAGACCTCCTCGATCTTTGAACACTTCATCCACACAAAACTTAACAGAAAACTGGTGAGATCCGTTAGTATAATAAAGCAAATTACTAATTTAAGTACTGTTGCAAACCCATTCATATTTTATATTTGCATTATCCCTGCTGTATTATAACTTCTCCATGGCTTATACCACCGATAAAATCGATAGTTTCATCAAAACAAGCAAAACAATGCATCAAAAGCAGAATCTGTCTTAAACAGGACAGTTTGTAGTAATCTGAACTTTTACCATAGTTATGTAACTCCACAAATTCTGAAAAAATAGGAAGAAATAAAAATATTGTATAGAAATACTGTGTAAAAAATTCATAAACTTTTGACGTTCCTGTAAAAAATGTAAATTCACACACTACAGCCAAAGTTTCTGTTTTTACACCGCACATACCAACAAGCAATCTAATCATCCTAAAGGAAAATCTTGGCACATTATTTTTATAATACAATGTATTTGTACAAGTGGATAATTATTATTTTTGAAAAGTTTCTGTGATTCAAGATTCACAAAGTTTCCATGGGCACGAACAAAGTTCAAGGCTAGCCCCCACTTCAACGATGCTCATCATCTCTCTCACTTTCACCTTTCTTTTTGTGAAGTTTTAGGTTCCCCTCTATATTTTTTTGTTTTTAAACTTTATAAAAGCACTCAAAAGAATAAAATGACTCTCTAAAATTTCCGGGTTGTCTCCCTGGTAGCGCTTTCTTTAAAGCCATTAAGCTAGGCATAAAGTGCTCAAGTAATGGATCCACCCGGATCCCAAGGTATATCAAAGCCAATTGTAATTAACAATGATTTGTAATTTAGTAGTGAGCACAAAGCAACATATATCATGCAATGACGAAGTCTAACTCTCTTCCTATGCATTGGCATGTCATAAAAGAACAATTCATGCACATCAAGTAAAGGCCAATGCATAGTATAAACAATTTCTTGCAATTTTATCGTATTGGAAACATAAAGAGGTGGAGATGTAGTTCCTATCTCATAATAATTGCAAGTAGGAGCAGCAAGCACATGCATATTACATTCATAAAAATCATCATGTGTAGTAGCAAAACGCAACCCATCAATACAATCCTTAATAAGAGCAAACTTCTCCGATATAGTGTAGTTGGGAGAATTCAAAAAGATAATAGGACTATCATGTGTGGGTGCAATAGCAACAATTTCATTATTAACATAAGGAACTATAGCAAGTTCATCTCCATAAGCATAATTCATATTGGCATCTTGGCCACAGGCATAGCAAGCATCAAGTTCATCAAAAAGGGATATTTCAAAAGAATCCACGTGATCATAGCAATTATCATAACATTCATCCTTCTGTAAGCACGAAGGGAAATTAAATAATGTATGAGTTGAAGAGTTACTCTCATTAGAAGGTGGGCACGGGTAGCCAATCCGCTTTTCCTTCTTTTGTTCTTCGCTCTCCTCCTCATTTTTTCATCTAATGAGCTCACAGTTTCAGCAATTTCTTCTTACATGGATTCCTGCAAAATATTAGTCTCTTCCAAGGTAGCGGACATTCTCTCAATAAATTCAATTATATCATAATTGTATTCATAATTATCATAGGAATATTGAAGTATGGATAAATTTTCAGATTTGTAAGGAACATCATCATACTTTTCAAGCAAAGAAGCAATTTCATAAGCACCTTTAAAAGAAACAAATTCTTCTATTCGTTCCACATCATAGTAATCATAAATATCTTTAGCATAAGAAGCCAAGGTTTTATTATCATTAAAATTACATTGAAAGGGAAGGTGAAGATCCTCAATCTTAGAGCAACAAGTGTAATCACATTTCAAACATGCATCCCAAGCAAACCATTGCAATATTCTAATTTGATCCCATAACTGTTTCCCTTTTTGAGATAAGCGATAATCCCTAAAGTACTTACATTGATCCAACGTGTCTCCCATTATAAAGTCCAATGATGATTTCTTAGGATTATCAAAGGAGTAATTAACGCGTCCCAGATAACGAGCATCGAGGGTTTTAGGAGGTTCCCCATCTCCATGAGTAGCAAGTACCACTAATTTTTTTGGTGTTTCGTGTTCCATATCCATAACTAAAGATATAAAACAACTAATAACAGAAAATAAAAATTACTTAGTGATAAAGCAAACAAGCACACACGAGAATATTCACCCCACGCTATTGCTCCCCAGCAACGGCACCAGAAAAAGGTCTTGATAACGCACAAGTGTAGGGGATCGTTTGTAGCCTTTTTCGATAAGTAAGAGTGTCGAACCCAACGAGGAGCTAAAGGTAGAACAAATATTCCCTCAAGTTCTATCGACCACCGATATAACTCTACGCACACTTTAACGTTTGCTTTACCTAGAACAAGTATGAAACTATTTTGCAGGTGATAGGATAGTTTGCACGGATAAAACTAGAAGTACTTAGCGGGAATAAAACTACAAGTAAATTGCAAGATAATAAAATTTAGTTGTTTAGTAGAAAGCTTTTGTCAAACAAGAAGGTTATTTTTCCCTAGGCAATTGATAAACAAACCGGTAATCATTCTTGCAATTTTATATGAGGGAGAGACATGAGCTAACATACTTTCTCTACTTGGATCATATGCACTTATGATTGGAACTCTAGCAAGCATCCGCAACTACCAAAGATCATTAAGGTAAAACCCAACCATAACTTTAAGTATCAAGTCCTCTTTATTCCCATACGCCATAACCCACCTACTCGGGTATGTGCTTCTGTCTCTCACGCCACCCACCATAGGCAAATCATGAACACATTGCAACACCCTACAGCGGGGATCCCTCATGTTTGCGTGAGACGAAAGGCACCGTAGGACGGCACCATAATAAAATATACACTCATACCAACCACGATCGTCAATTTGCCCATAGGACAAAACAGATCTACTCAAACATCATATGATAGCCACATATCATTGGGAAATAGTATATGGAGTTGAGCACCATGTTTAAATAGAGATTACAGCGGGGAAGAGAGGTGTTACACCGCTGCATAGAGGGGGAGAGAGTTGGTGCTGACGGCGGCAAAGTTGTTGGTGTAGATCGCCGTCACGATGATTGCCCCGGCGGCGTTCCGGCGCCGCCGGGAGAGAGGGGGAGAGAGCCCTCCTCCTTCTTCTTCTTCCTTGGCCTCCCCCTAGATGGGAGGAGAGTTCCCCCTCTGGTCCATGGCCTCCATTGCGGCGGAGGGGCAGAAGCCCCTCCGAGATTGGATCTCCCTCTCTGTTCTCTTCTGTTTCACGCTCCTGTTTTCTGGACAAAAACCGTTTCTTATATTCTCGAAGATCCGTAACTCTGAATGCGCTGAGATTTTAACACGATTTTTTCCGGATATAAGCTTCCTTGCGCCCGAAGTAGAGCTCCAACCGACTTACGAGGTGACCACAACCCACCACCTCGCGCCTTGGCCCTGGGGTGCGTCCTGGTGTCTCGTGGGGGCTGTGGGCCTCCTTTTCCGTTGATTCCAAGTCCCAAAAATCACATATATTCCAAAATAATTCTCTGTAAATTTTTATCGCGTTTGGAATTCATTTGATATGGATATTCTGCGAAACAAAAAACATGCAACAAACAGGAACTGGCACTGGGCACTGGATCAATATGTTAGTCCAATAACTCATATAAAATGTTGCCAAAAATATGTGAAAGTTGTATAATATTGGCATGAAACAATCAAAAATTATATATACGACGGAGATGTATCAACCTACCTTGTGGGTCCCACAGGGACCAACACTTATTCCTTAAGCTCACATCGTCTCTTACCTCTAGCAAAAATTCCTTGTAGCTCTCTCTCTCTCTCTTGTGTTCTTGCTCCCAAACCAGAGATTTTTGATCTCTTTGCTCAGAGACCCATTTCTGAAACTGTTTTGAGGGTTTGCTCCTTGTTATGTGACCCCTCCATTGCTCCAATTAGTTTTTTGCTTTAGTGGATTATATCTTGCATATTTTGCTGCACTTGGTGCTTCTAAAAATGAGCTTGCATGTTGAATTATTTGAGTTCTAAGTAGTTTGAATGCTTGATATGGCCTCTAGGCATCCCTATGAGTAGTTGCTATCAATATTACATAGTTTTGTTGATATAATTTTGTGGTCCAAAAATTTTAGATATTTGTTTGTAGGAAAATGAACTTCTTGCGGAGAAGTTCTTCGAGGCTGGACCCCCAAGGGAATCGTTGGGAATGTCTGGGAAAGTGACCTCAACATTCCGCAGAGGACATAGTTTCGGTCGTGCGAGTGGCCACACCATGCCTTCATGTTGGAAGTCGGGTTCCACCAAGAGTTCTTGCAATTTATTGCAAATGCTGGTTTGACCAACTTCCTTTTATATGAGTGTGACCAATACACCATCCTTACGAATTCCTTTGTGCAAAATTTCTATTTCATGAATAGGCTCAATGTTCCCATGGTACGCTTTGATTTATATGCTAAACATTATGATATACCATTTACTGAATTCTTTTAAATATGCTTGATTGCTTCTGAGGGGGAATTAAGGGAACCTGGACCGGGGGAGTTTGAGAACTTCCTTCTCACTTTAACTGTAGGAGAAAATAGGGGCACGTCGAGAGCGAGAGCCACTAGTTTACATTTTTGCTGCTATGCACTACTTTGCTTTATTCATAGGGAAACGTTTGACTGTTGGGGATGAAGGTGGCATGCTCAGTGCCCCCGACCTCTCCATTTTACGCCGTGCACTTTTAAATGACAACACCTACAACTTAGGAGTTATCATTGCACGCCGCTTGCACACCAATAGGACTAAGGGTGGAATTTATGGGGGTATTTATGCGACTCGATTGGCGAAACACTTTAATGTTGATATACACCCTCATGATTACGTGCTCCTAGAGTTTATCTGGATCACCAAGCTATGATAGATCGCCACTTTATTGATAACCCTGAACCTCCTCATAACATTCGCTATAACTTGGTGTTTAGCGAGACTACTCGCGATGTTATTGTATTGCCTGCACACTCTTTGTTTGATTCTCATGCCAGGCAAGGATATGTCGTTATGCCACCGGACATCACAGCTTATCGAAACGAGTTAGCTGCGGCGGAGGCTAAGGCCCAGGCTTGGGATGCTCAAATACCGTCGCCTAACTAGTAAGCTCTTGGACTACATGGATATTACGGATGGTGACTATAAAAGCTAGGCCAAGGCCTAAGCTTGGGGGAGTATGTATTTCTCACCGATGTTACATTCATGTTTACACATTTCATTCATCGGTGATCATCTTTTTTTCATTGTATATCCACGTTAGTTTTATTTTCTGTTTTCTTCTTGTGTGTTTGAAAAACATCGTAAACCCAAAAATATTTTTTGCTTTTTTATTTCTTGTTTTATTAGCTTGTAGTACTAAAAGAAAACCCAAAAATATTTCCCATTTCTTCTCGCTTTTCATTTTTCCTTCATTAAATTTGCTTTCTTCAGAAAAAATAAAAACTCCAAAAATATTTCAGTGTGTTTCTCTGAAATTCTTCTCTTTTCTTTGACTCATCGAAAGGAGAAGACCGTGATGAAAATGTTGACTGGCTCTCATATGCTAGATTGTGGACCTAACGAAGAGCCCATATTACATTGTCTTCTACTTTGAATAAATGTTTTGCAGATTCCAGGTTAGTCCAGATGCACACTTGTACTATTATTATTTTCAAATCATTCGGTCGTGCAACTGAAAGGCAATAATGACGATATTTGATGAAGTGATTGCGGTAGACAAAGCTGGTAGGAACTCTTCTTGTTTTCCGTTTTTTGTAAATATGTTTAGCTCAGTCACTCTTGATTTAGTATATTATGAGTAAACATGTTTGTGATGACAATTAGAGAACATAGTTTCCCATGCCATGCTTAAATAGCTAGGAGTGGATAATGATTTATCATGAGTGTCAACATGCATTAAAATGGTTGTGATATAGTATGTTAGCATGGTATCCTCCTCTGAGTAATTTGAGTAGCTTGATTTGTCACACGTGCAAACATGTAGTTGAATCAAATGCAATGCAACCTTCATGACATTTATCTTCATAGTGTTTATATCCTACTCATGCTAATATTCAATGTTAAATAGTCGCAATGCATGATTATGACAGTTGTTGCTCTCTAGTTGGTCGCTTCCATGTCTATTTGCTAGCCTTCATCTGTAATAAGCGGGAATGCTGCTTGTGCATCCAAAATCCTTAAACCAAAGTTGTTCCACATGAGTCCACTATATCTAGCTATATGATGTATTACCCTGCCGTTCCAAGTAAATTTGCATGTGCCACCTCAAATCATTCAAATAAATATTTGTTGTGTGTGCTCGTACTGCTCATGGAGCGACGGGGTGGTCAGTATCTTCCATGCTAAGTGGGTTATTCTCACTATGGTGTTTATTCACTTGTCATTGCACGAGAGAGGCTGGTAAAAAGGATGCCCAGTCATGCATAATCAAAAATAAATTAAACCACCCCGGTCGTTCCGTCTCCTTCAAGTCCAATCGCTGACAAGCAGTCAGACCATTACCACCTTCGTGCCCAAGAACGCCACCTCTCTGTAGCTCCGTCCAACGACCGTCCAGGAGTAATCTTCTCGGAGAAGGCATCTTCGTCATCCTCCCCCGCTCGGATTTCTTCTCTTTCTATGGCCACCATCCCGGTGATGCCCTACCAGTTTGTGCCGGGGGCGATGAACATCCAGAAAAGCCCTCATGGTCGGCTGCAGAGGAACATGGTGGTCGTCGACGAGCCGCCTCTCGATCATGCACAACATGCCCTGGTATTTGTTGTTCCCTCTCCCCCTAATTTGCAAAGAGAAGCGGTGCTTGCTGAAATTAGAAGGGTTTTGGTAGAGGACCACAATGTGGAGACAATCAAGGGGGGATTTACCCTTGCTGTGTTGGATTAGTCCGCTTTACTGACCGCCTTATTATAGATGCCATGATTGATTTGGGGGAACAAGCACTAGATGAGGTGTCTACTTTTTATTTACTAAAGCATGAAGGGCCTAATATGAGATGGCCTGTGATAGAAAGAGAAGCCTGGGTTATGCTACTTGGTTTTCCCCTTAATTATCAAACTGAGCACTACATCATCAAGGCCGTTTCCTGTTTTGGTCGTTGCTTATTTTGGCATAGGCCTGGACGCAAGAAGTCCTGGGTTCTGGTCAGGGTTTTGATTAATGAGCTGAGTCTGGTGCCCTACAGTTTGATTATCAAGAGATTTACTGATATCAGTGGCATGGGACAATCTTGGATTGTCCATGTGTATGTGCTCAATGGTAGGGATGCCACTCGTGGGTTGCTGGGAAATGAAGATGATGTACCACCCATGGGTGCATCTCCACATCTTGATCAACCACCATTCCTGACTGCTATTCAGCAAGCCTAGCATGATGCTCAGGTCTGGCAGATGGAAAATGCTGATAATGCATGGGAGGCTGCTCCAAATCCGGCTATAGCTTCTCCTCAACAGGGATGGGGTGCTTGTCCTATTCTCCCCCCTGTCCCTGCTCCATATCAAGGTATTAGTTACATACAGCTAACTGGTTATGATGGGCCCTCTATGATGGATGGTGTGCAAACTGAGGACTCTAGACAGGATGATGGTATTAGATTGTGGAATGAGCATGTGCAGATGGTGGAAGAGGCCGCTGAGGATCTACTCCTTGGGAGTCGTAATGGGTAGATGTCTTTTTTCGGGTTAACTCTCACCAGTTGGTAATGGAAATTCAGTTGCCTCTAAGCTTGCTAGATTTCTTCAGTTCCTTTTATACTTCTGTTCATACCAGGAGAATTGGAGAATCTCCTCACTTGGACTGGTCTGTTGTGGCCCAGGGCATTCAGTGCTGGTTGTTTCAGCTAATGGACTCTGCATGCCATTCAGTATTCCCTTTTACCCCTTTTGAAGTTGGGACAACTACCATATTTTGCTCACATGCAGTTTGGAAGATCTGCACTGATTTTATGGCCTCCAAGTTCCAGCTCTTGCTTAGGTCACTGTCGTCCTCCTCCTCTGCTGATCTATGCAACATTCATCTTCAGGGTAGTTCCTCAATCTTAGTCTCCCAACATATGGCAATGGAGATTGACACTGCTACCTCACGCAAGAAACGACCTAGAGCACCGCTGGATGTGTCTACTGTGCGTAGGAGTGTCAGATCAACAAGATTTCAGGGTTTTAAAGCACCATCCATGGCTGACATGAAAAATAAAGTATCTCATGTGAAGCCACGTTGCTCCCCTGTTTTTAGTGATGCTGATGAACCTGCTTCAATGGAGATGGCTCCAGTTGACATGGAGATCCCACCTCCTACACCTATCACCACTATTCAGCACATTGGTACTGTCAAATGTGGTATTCCCCGGGAGGAGCTTACTGTGGAGATCCTGATGACCTAGCAGGAGGAGGCCCATGAAGATGATGCTTTGTCTCATTAGTTGGCCTTGTTGTCCCTCTTTACTTATCTTTGAACTTCTTGTTTCGCACCTCTTTTGCTAGATGTCGTCTATTGCATGGAATATTTTATGTTGGAAGATGCATGGAATGAATGATGATTCCAAATGTTTGGCTCTGCGCAACAAAGTGGATGAATCGAACTGCTCGGTTATTTGCTTACAGGAAACCAAAAAGGAGGTTTTTGATCATTCTTTTATCAGAAAGTGCTGCCCTCGCAGATTTGATAAATTTGAATTTATACCTTCTGTGGGAGCCTCAGGTGGGCTCATTATTATCTGGTACAGTAGTCAATTCACTGGTACTGTGATTCATAAACTTCCTTTTGCTGTCACCATGAAAATGACTTCAGTTCAATCAAATCAAAACTGGTTGTTATCAAACACTTATGGACCATGCAATGGTCCTGAGAGAGAAACGTTCACACAATGGTTTGAGGGCCTCAATATTGAAATAAATGATTTATGGGTTTTTATGGGCGATTTCAATTTCATTCGATCTTTGGAAAACCGTAATCTTCCAGGTGGTAATATTGATGATATAATTAATTTTAACGAAATTATCAGCTCACTAGCCCTGCTTGAGATCCCAATCAAAGGACGAAGGTATAACTGGAGTAATATGCAAGACACTCCTCTTCTCGAACAGCTTGACTAGTTCTTCACGACCCTGGGACATCACAGTTTCCTAATACTATGGTCAAACCACTTGCCAAACCTATTTCTGATCATATCCCTTTTGTCATCTCCATTGAGACGTCTATTCCATGCTGCAGTTTGTTCAGATTTGAGAGCTTTTGGCCACAATGCCCTGGTTTCATGGACATAGTTAAAAACTCATGGAGCAAACCAATTAACGCAACGTCTAGTGCCACGCGGATCTCTGATAAACTGAAAAGATTGAGATACGCCCTTAAACAATGGAGTAAAAGTCTGTCTAAGCTTAAATTGTTAATTGATAATTGTAATGTTCAACTGCTACATTTAGATAATCTGGAAGATCTCAGGCTGCTCTCTCTACCAGAATCCAATTTCTGAAAAACCACCTGATGAGGCTACTTAAATACCAAAGTGCTTACTGGAAGAAAAGGTGTACATACAGATGGGCAGTGGAAGGGGAAGAGAATACAAAATATTTCCATGCTAGGGCTACTGAGAGATATAGGCGTAATGCTATACCCTCACTGCAAATTGCAGATGGCACAACTATTGAAAATCATGAAGAAAAGGCTGCAGCTTTCTTCCAATGTTTCAAAAATAGAATGGGCATTGTTGCAGAAACAATAGATGAATTTGACCTTGTGGGCTTAGTACAAAAAACTGATGGTCTTGCAGAATTATCTACCCCTTTCTCACATGAGGAAATAGATAGAATTATCAAACTAATTCCTGGAGATAGGGCACCAGGACCAGATGGTTTCAATGGCCAATTTCTCAAGATTTGTTGGGAAATCATCCAGAAGGATTTTTATCAGCTATGTCAGGATTTCTAGGAGGGCAAAATCAATTTAAATTGCCTAAACACCTCCTTTATTACACTAATACCAAAAATAAGCTCTCCTAAAACGGTGAATGATTTTAGACCAATCTCTCTGCTCAATTGTGTCATTAAAGTGTTGATGAAATTGCTGGCAGAAAGACTTCAGCAATTGATATTGAAAATTGTGCATCGAAACCAGCATGGATTCATAAGATCTAGAACAATCCAGGATTGTCTTGCTTGGGCATTTGAGTTCCTACACCAATGCAAGCAGTCTGGTAAGGAAATTGTCATTCTGAAACTAGATTTTGCTAAGGCCTTTGATACAATGGACCACTCTTTCATCCTAAACATGTTGAAATGTAAAGGATTTGATGAAAGATGGTGTATGTGGGTGAAAATGATCTTGGAATCTGGATCTTCCTCTGTCCTATTAAATGGAGTACCGGGGAAGGAATTTCGGTGCAAACGAGGAGTCAGACAGGGTGACCCATTTTCACCTTTATTATTTGTCTTAGTAGCCGACTTGTTACAATCAATGGTTAATAGAGCTTGGTTGGAAGGACACTTGTCATTACCCGTTGAACAACCTGCTTCAGAACTTTATCCAGTAACTCAATATGCAGATAATACACTGCTCATTCTTCCAGCCAAAAGTGTAGAGATACAGATCATTAAACAGCTGTTGGATGCTTATGCCAACATAATAGGACTACATATCAACTATTCCAATCACAACTCATGCCCATTAATATCAGCCATGACACTGTCGTTGGCCTTGCATCAATTCTTGGTTGCCAGGTGGGTTCTATGCCTTTTACATATTTGGGTCTTCCAATGGGGACAACTCGACCAACGGTGAGAGATTTAATGCCACTTGTCGACAGAATTGAGCGTAGACTAACCAGTACAACAATTTGGTTATCATATGGGGAGAGGTTGCAGCTAATAAACTCAGCCCTGTCATCACAACTATGCTTTGCAATGTGTGTGCTTAAACTTCCCCTTAAGATTATTGATATATTTGACAGAGCTCGCAGACACTGCCTTTGGAGGAAGATAAAGGATAGAGATGCAAAAACACACTCCTTGGCAGCCTGGTATTTGGTGTGTAGACCAAAAGATAAAGGTGGCCTTGGTATTATTGATTTGAAAATCCAAAACAAGGTTCTGGTGCTAAAATTTTCAAATAAATTCTATCACAAAGTGGATACTCCATGGGTAATGCTAGTATGGAATGCATACTATGACACACCATCACCACATGTTGTCCAGAGTTGTGGTTCATTTTGGTGGAAAGATGTATTATCCCTATCACACATTTACAAGGGAGTTACCACATGCATACCAAATGCTGGTGATACAATTCCTTTATGGAAAGACCAGTGGCACAATGATCAAGTACTGATGGAATCACATGAGCATTTATTATCCTATGTCACCAATGAAGACACGTCGTTGGCTCAATTTTATAATGACCCGAATCCAGAGTCAAATTTTCACTTACCTCTTTCAATTGAAGCACGTCTGGAGCTAGATGACCTGATGATCACAATAAACCTAATAAACCTAGAACCTCTGTCAACCAATGAATGGATATACTGCTGGGGGGATGTGGAATATAAACCCAAGAAATTCTATAGATATCTTTTCAGAAATGTGCAATCCCCCAGCTACATCACAAACATATGGAAATCCAAATGCATATTGAGGCATAAAGTTTTTACCTGGTTGCAGAGAATGGACAGATTAAATACCAGAGACTTACTAGTGCAAGAACACTTTGCAATAGGAGATGATCACTCATGCCTGCTGTGTGATGATGACATACTTGAATCAAATGATCACCTATTATTTAGATGAACCTTTGCAACTGCTAGCTAGAGTAAACTAAACATTATCTGGGACACAGAGACGAACACACAGAGGAAGTTTGATCTTGCAAGGTCCAATTGGGATAAACCCCTCTTCAAAGAAATTTGCAGGCTGGCAACGTGGAACATTTGGAAACAGCGCAACAAGGTCCTATTTGATGGGGTACACGCAACTCAACAAGATTGGATTAGAATGCTCAAGTCAGATCTAGAAATCCTCCAATATAGACTAAAACCAGACAAATCTGCCTCTGTAGATAGATTGCTCCCTTCTATCCACTTGTAACTTGTTTTACTTTCCCCCACTCAAAATCATGGATATGTAATATACCATGTAACCTTTTCATGGCAATAAAGCAACAATAGGAGTCTCTCCTGCTGATTTAACTTGTCAAAAAAATAAACAAACTCCCTTGGAAGATGAACTGTCGGAGGGCACCCATGGATTCGGTCAGCCATGGCTCGTGCTTTTATGGTGGTTGGGAGTAAACTTTACAATTCTGTTTGGGAACCACTTATAATGTGTTTAGCATGGAAGATACCAAAATCCTTTGTCATGGTGTTGACAGGAAAGGCACACCAACCAAAATAATACTTTCATCTCTATTTTAAACCATGAGCTCTGCCACCTCTGAAAGTCAATGCTTCCCTCTGCGAAGGGCATTTCTGTTTACTTTCATGTTATTTACTTTTACTGTTGAGTCATCATGTTCTCGTGAAAACACTAGTGCAGGCGGCTCCTATACAAACGGTTTTTACCCTCTTTCCGTGACGCAGTTTTAAACCGTCACCTTGCCTGTGTGGGTGTCGGGGATATAACTCCACGGTATAACCCGCCATACTGGGCCGGGTTAACATATCAACAACTTTGAAACTAAGTTTAAATGGGTCGTGTCCTGAATACAATATAAGTAAGGCGACGGCTGACTAAGATGCCGGGCGGCCCAACACCTGAAGACGGTGGCTCAAGGCCCACGAAGCTGAAGATGTCGGCCGGGTTTCCTTAAGATACATGACAAGTTAGAGATGTTATAGGTCACGGGTCATGATATGACCCGGACTCTATTGTAAACCCTAGGGCTTGACCTGTATATAAAGGCAGGCCCTAAGGGCCGAAAGACTCAAGTTACAACCTCTCGATAGCTAGTTAGCGATTCTGCACCCTTGTAATCGAGATCTACTCATCAAATACACACAAAGCAGGACGTAGGCTATTACCTCCATAGGAGGGGCCGAACCTGGGTAAACCCGACTCTCTCTCTCGTTCAACCCCTTCGAGTCGCCACCAAGCGGCGATGGCCTCACACCTAAGTTCTTTTATGAAAACATCTGCCGGGTTGACAAATCCATGATAGTTGGCGCCCATTGTGGGTCTCTCGCCCGGTGGAGTTGAGTTCTCGAAGGGAGCCCTTCCAGGGTTCGGGAGTTACGTGGTCGGTCGTATGACCAAGAGCCGCCGCGGCAAGATCTACATCGACGACTCTGGCTGGGGCCCCGATGCCGACTCAATTGAGTATGGTTACCGGGTCCCCTTTGGTAGGATCCAAGTCTTCGTCGGCAAGATCGGCGCGCCAGTGCCCGAGCCGGACATCTGCTCCAACATCATCGAGCCGGCTCGGCGTGCTCAATCCGGCCGGCGTCAAGCCGGCCGAAGTCACGATGTGGTCGGATCTTCTCGGCGGGTCGGCCCTCTGGACGAGCCGGCCGTCGAAGAAACAATCGTCATCAACTCAGAGTCCAAACTTGGAGGTTTGCCTAGGACGGCAACTTGCGAGGAACGTCGTGATCTCCCCCTGCAGGTTCCGGTTCATACTATG
Organism: Elymus sibiricus; assembly: GCA_039707655.1. NCBI lineage: Eukaryota > Viridiplantae > Streptophyta > Magnoliopsida > Poales > Poaceae > Elymus > Elymus sibiricus. The sequence goes on from CM077675.1 coordinate 313,161,199, forward strand.
ATAAGCACGGCGGCGCAGGCATCACTCACATCCGGAGCCCTTGGCAGCTCTGATGAATCGCACGGCGACTCAGGAATGGTGCTCTAGCAGCATGATGGCCAAGGTGCTTTTCAGAAAAATCCAAGGCAGCTAAATTGTGGTCAATACCACGTCTTCACCACCAATACCTGCAAGCAGGACAACAAGGTCAAGAGTAGGGCTGTCAATATGGCTAAGCCGGCGGTCCCCAGGTATCTTAACTGGTCCGAGCACGTGATCACCTGGAGCAGTGAGGATCATCCCCCCCGGGTTGACAACCCAGGCAGCTTGGCTTTGGTGGTGGCACCACAGGTTGGTGGATACACTCTATCCAAGGTTCTCATGGATGGAGGTAGCAGCATAAACATATTGTATTATGAGACCTTCCGTCAAATGAACCTGTCAGAAAGCACGTTGCTCCCTTCAAAAACAGTCTTTCATGGAATTGTCCCCAGAAAGTCTGCTTATCCGATTGGGCCGATTAAGCTCGATGTGGCCTTTGGAGATGAATTCAACTATAGGTGCGAGTCACTGGTGTTTGAAGTTGTCAAGATAAAAAGCCCTTATCATGCTCTCTTTGGGCGGCCGGCTTACGCTCGTTTCATGGCCCGCCCGTGCTACGTCTATCTCAAGCTTAATATGCCGAGACTCAAAGGGACCATAACCGTGGACGGAAACTGGAAGATAGCTCAGGAATGCGAGGAAGGAGATGCGGCCTACGCCGAGTCGGCCTGTGCGATAGAGGAGTTAAAGTTCTACACTGCCAATGTTGACCCGGCTGACATGAGCCTGCTCAAGAAACCCAATACTGAGTTAGAACCCATGCTTAAGTTCAAGCCGACAGAGGATACGAAGCAGATTGACTTCACACCGGGTGATTCATCCAAGCAATTCACTATTGGGACCGGCTTAGATCCCAAATAGGAAAGCGCGCTCATCAAGTTCATCCGTGAGAACCGGGACATCTTTGCATGGAAGCCATCTCACATGCCTGGAGTACCGAGAGAACTTGCTGAGAACCACCTTAACGTAGATCCCAAGATGAAACTAGTGCGCCAATACCTCCGCCGTTTTAATGAGGAGAGGCATAAGGCCATTGGAGAAGAAGTGGCCTGGCTCCTAGCTGCCGGGTTCATCGTAGAAGTTTTTCATCCTGAGTGGTTGGCTAACCCGGTGCTTGTTTTGAAAAAGAACGACACTTGGCGCATGTGTGTCGACAACACAGATCTCAACAAAGCTTGTCCCAAGGATCCTTTCGCCCTTCCGCGTATCGATCAAATCATTGATTCTACGGCGGGTTGTGAGCGTTTATGCTTCTTGGATGCGTACTCTGGGTATCATCAGATCAAGATGGCTGTTGAGGACCAAGAGAAGACGACTTTCATCACTCCCTTCGGAGCTTTCTGCTATGTCTCCATGCCTTTTGGGCTCAAGAGCGCCGGGGCGACTTACCAGCGTTGTGTCCAGAATTGCCTTAAGCCACAAATCAGGCGTAATGTTCATGCCTACATTGATGACATCATGGTGAAATCTCAGAAGAAGGAGAGACTCTTGGATGACATTAAGGGAACCTTTGACAATCTTTGAGTGTTTAAGATGAAGCTTAACCCGGCGAAGTGCGTTTTTGGCATCCCCGCAGGCAAGTTGTAAGGGTTTGTGGTCTCTGAGCGAGGCATCGAGGCCAACCAAGACAAGATCAAGGCCGTAACATCATTATTCGAGCCGGCGAACGTGAATCAAGTTCAGCGGCTCACGGGGTGCATTGCGGCCTTAAGCCGGTTCATAAGCCGCATAGGGGAGAAAGCGACCCCTTTTTACCAGTTATTGAAGAAATCGGCCGACTTCAAGTGGACAGACGAAGCTGGCAGGGCCTTTGAAGCACTCAAGTAGCAACTTGTTAACCCTCCCGTCTTGGCTGCTCCCATGGAAAAAAACCTATGCTCCTGTACATTGCTGCCAACTCTAAAGTGGTAAGTGTTGCAGTTGTGGTCGAGCGGAAAGAAGAGGGAAAGGAATATCCGGTTCAGCATCCGGATTACTTTGTCAGCGAAGTCTTAACCCTATCCAAACAGCGGTACCCACACTAGCAGAAGCTGGTTTTCGGGATCTTCATGGTGAGCCAAAAGTTGAAGCATTATTTCCAGGAACACCCGATAACTGTGGTTAGTTCAGCGCCTCTTGGTGATATCATACAAAATCGAGAGGCCACGGGCAGAATAGCCAAGTGGGCCATTGAGCTTGGTGACCACCACTTGAAGTACATGCCCCGAACCGCCATCAAGTCTCAAGCATTGGTGGATTTCATCAACGATTGGACAGAGATACAGATTTCAGTGGATAGGCCAAATACCACATACTGGACTATACACTTTGACGGTTCTAGAAAGCTGGAAGGCTCGGGGGCTGGGGTCGTGCTATCTTCTCCAAAAGGTGATAAATTTTGTTATGTCTTATGGCCCATGTTCCCGTGTACTAACAATCCAGCTGAATATGAGGCCCTCCTACATGGGCTTTGGATAGCCAAAGAGATGAACCTTAGCCAGGTCAGATGTCTTGGCGATTCAGATCTAGTGGCACAGCAAGTTTCAGGGACTTGGGACTCTAAAGACACCCTTATGGTCGCTTATCGTCGAGCGGTATCCGATGTGGTGTGTCATTTTCAAGGTTATCAGCTTGATCATATAGATCGCCGACTCAATGAGGCTACTGATGCTTTATCTAGACTTGGGTCACAAAGAAAGCCGGTACCGCCTAACGTTTTCTTGGACGTCCTTCACAATCTGTCAGTCAAGTTACCGTCGGAAGAAGATATAGCTATCATGACCCGGAAGCACACCTGGTGGTGGCTCTTCATGTCACCCCTGATTGGACTGTGCCATATTTGGCTTATCTGACCCGAGGAGAGCTCCTAGAAGAGGAAGTCGATGCTCGACAAATCTTCCGACGATCGAAGTCCATGACAATCGTCAAAGGCGAGCTACATCGTCGGAGCAGCATTGGTGTGTTTCAACGGTGTGTTTCGCCTGAGGAAGGCCAGAAAATTCTTAACGAAATTCATTCTGGTGACTGCGGGCATCATGCCGGCTCACGATCGCTGGTCGCCAAAGCTTTTAGGCATGGATTTTATTGGTTGATGGTTCATGCCGATGCTGAGGAGATTGTGCGCAAGTGTGATGGGTGCCAAAAGTTTGGTCGACAGGCTCATGTTCCGGCTCAGGAGTTGCCTATGATCCCAATTACTTGGCCGTTTGCAGTCTGGGGGCTGGATATGGTTGGTCCATTCAAGCCGTCTTCTGATAAAAAGACCCACTTATTGGTGGCGGTTGATAAGTTTACCAAGTGGGTTGAGGCCGAGCCGGTCAGCAATTGCAATGCGGAGACCGCAGTCAAATTTCTAAAGAAGCTGATTTTTCCGTTTTGGTTACACTCATAGCATCATTACTGATAATGGTACTAATTTGTCCAAGGGAGCCATGGAACAATTCTTCCAGAGGGAACACATCCATCTCGATTTAGCAGCGGTAGCACATCCGCAGTCCAATGGGCAAGCTGAAAGAGCCAACCAAGAAATCTTGAGAGGAATCAAACCCCGGCTCATGGTGCCCCTTGAGCGAATGCCAGGTTGTTGGGTAGAAGAACTCCCCTCTGTGCTTTGAAGTATTTGAACAACGCCAAACAGATCCACAGGATATACTCCTTTTTTCTTGGTTTACGGGGCTGAGGCGGTCCTCCCAAGCGATATCCGTCTTGACTCGCCTCGGGTGGCTGCTTATATTGAGGCGGATAATGAGCAAGCACACCAAAATTCCTTAGATGCCTTGGAAGAGGAGCATGACTTAGCAGCAGCCAGATCTGCGATATACCAGCAGGACCTGCGTCGCTATCATAGCCGTAGAGTCCGAAGCCACACTTGTCAAGAAGGCGACTTAGTTCTCCGTATGATTCAAGATCAAACGGGGATGCACAAGCTCTTCCCGCCTTGGGAAGGTCCTTTCGTCATCAGCCGGAACCTCAATAATGGTTCGTATTATCTGGTCGACCTACGAGAAGGATCATATACCTCTGAGGAAGAGACAACCCAGCCTTGGAACATAGCACACCTGCGGACTTATTACACTTAGGAGCCATCGGCTCAAACCTTTTTGTAATTCTTTCTCCTCTGCAAAATTATGTATATACTTCTTTATGTTCAGATATAATAAAGCTGGCACCCCTGAAAATCAGGGCTTCTGTCGTTTCAGCCTATAAATTGAGCATGAGCCTTTATTATTTGAAACATAGGTCACTTGGGGGCTTCCAACTCATCGAGTTTAGCTTTCTCACCCTCTTGACCCGGAAAAAATGCCATAAAAATATGGTTCAATCTGCATGTATGTTTGATGCGACTCCGATCAGATGACCCCGTGTACTCTTAAAAAGTTAATCCTTTTTTGGACCCTGAATTTTTAAGGTTAAAACATTGGATTGAGTCATGTGAGAGCGGGCATACAGAAAGCTAGGATAAACCATGGGTTATTACGCCCGCTTCATTGAAGCAAGACTTGTGCTTCGAATGCCAGTCTCCTTTTTCCGAGTCTCACTGAGCTGGCTGATTTAAAGAAATATATATATATGTGCATATACTCATATTTTTCAGGTACGACGTTACCCTATTACTGCTTATATATTCGAAGTTTCCGAGTTATACAACTGAGCTCATATTATGACCAGTTTTCGAATCATCAACCTTCAATATCATTGGAGAATTCGATCAACTTGAGTTTCGAAAACCAAGTTATCTTGCCGGCTTATTTTCTAGTTTGCCTTACAAACAAGATTCATCAGGCACAAAATAAGGGGAAAATACAAGAATAAGCAATGAAGAGGTAGCATAGGCATATTAACCAAAAGATTGCTAGTTTTGGAGTTCAGCACCAACAAAAGGCGACCAACGTGCACGATGGCACGGAAGAGCAAATTCAAAGTTGGGAACACTACTCCTATTACAGGCTCATGATGGAAGCCACATAGTCCTTCACAAAAGTTTTCCTACACCTGGGGGCTTGTTTTGAGGGGGCGTCAAATCCAACTACCGAGGTATCTTCAGGCTCTATCATCAGCCGTTTCTGGATCTGACCCCGCCGGCTCGTCATCCTCAACCTGCTGGCCTTTCTGTTGCCAACGAATTGAGAGCAAAGACTCAAAATTTTCGGTCCCTTCAACAAGAGCTGACGCGTCAATATCAGGAGCAAAAGTTGTCTTACGACAAGGCGGCACCAGGTCGGACGGCTCGTCCTTGGGCGCGTTAATGCGTTCATTGTTAGCAGTGTAGGCTGGATGATATTTTGAAAGATCTACCTCGTCGGCTATCAAAGACGCCAGTGGCTGGGTTTCCGAAAGGCACTTTGCATAATCTTCACGCGTGAATGCTGACCCGTCGAGTTTAAACTCCAGGAAGCCGCCTTTAAGAAGCTCCACATCCAATTCTGGCAAATACGCCTTCGCCCGAGCAAGTGCCATGTTCGCTCCTACATGAGCCTCCGATTTCCAGGTTTCAATCACCAATTGTGGCACGGTAGAAAGCTGCTTCAACATGTCTTTGATACTTCTCAGCGGATGCTTTAGGTTCTTCACAGCCATAATGGAATATACGGAGCATCTAAACAGCTGCTCTACGTACGAGAAAATGGTCTTGAATTTTACAATTGGCAGCTCTACGAGGTTGTGGTTTTTCCACCCTGCACATAAGAGAAACGAAATAAGCCGCCATAAGGTTCATAAGCCGGCACATTGAAAAAGGCGACACGGAACACGTATCGAAGATTGCTGCCAGCATCTCATTGATTTGTTTCACAAGAGTAGCATACTTTTCCTTCACATGACCAAACTTTTTCTTGGCCTTCTCCGCGCGTTTCGTCAAGGCAACTTTTTCAGTCTCGAACAGTTTTATGGCCTGTTCCAGACGTTCATTTTCCTCATGGGCAGAATTTTCGAAGTGAGCCGCCACGGACTCGGCTTCAGTTTTCAATCTTTTCTCCTCCTTGAGCCGTTTCTGTAGTCTCACAGCAACAGACTCAGCATCTTCGCAATATCCCTGATGGACGAGCAACAGGCATCAACAATTATATGTACATGTCCCAAGAAGATTGCAAGCAATGTCCTTGACACTTGGGGCCTAATGTATTTTGGTTCTCTTGAAACTAAGATAGGGACAAAGACCCGGCTCATCTCAAGAAGATGAGTCGGCCCTTTGGGGCTACAGGTCAAACTTCTTTCATCTTAAAAAGACCCGAATCATCTCAAGAAGATGAGTCGGCCATTGGGGGCTACAGGTCGAACTTCTTTCATCTAAAAAAGACCCGACTCATCTCAAGAAGATGAGTCGGCCCTTGGGGGCTACAGGTCGAACTTTTTTCATCTTAAAAAGACTCGACTCATCTCAAGAAGATGAGTTGGCCCTTGGGGGCTACAGGTCGAACTTTTTTCATCTTAAAAAGACCCGACTCATCTCAAGAAGATGAGTCGGCCCTTGGGGGCTATAGGTCAAACTTCTTTCATCTTAAAAAGACCCGGCTCATCTCAAGAAGATGAGTCGGCCCTTGGAGGCTACACGGTTACCACAGGTTTCCAGTCATTCTATAAAACCAGCTTATCATAACAAGTTGGTCTTTGGAAGCTAATGGTAGTATGCAGGATAATGGTAAAATAAGAAGATTACCTCATATTTTTCCTTCATAGCATTTATCATGCTCTTCTCAATTTCTCAGCTCTCAAACAGCCTGGTCAAGTACTCTCGATACAGATCTTCAACACCAAGTGCAGATAATTCCAGGAATTCCATCTTGGATTTTCCCTTATCCAAAGTCACTGATTCACCCTTGCTCACGATTTTAGCTAAGGAAGTGGAAGCAGTGGGGGCTTGCAAATGTTCTTTAACATACACAACGTCTGGAATGTTGTGGTCAGATGGCGCCATAAGTTCATCTACACAAGCTCACTTGGAAGGAAAGACGGATGATTCCATTTCAGGAGGAGCATCCATAAAAACCAGCTCATCTGTTCCGGGTATCTCGATGGCAGCCTCCGGCTCTAACCTTGCATCAAGTTCTTTTCAACAGAAGAGTCAACCATTAGAGTCATCTTCAGAAGAATTGGCATTTGTTGGCTTGTTGGTCCAGAGGATGACCCGCCTGCCCATTTGGACACAACAGCTTTGGCTCTGAATTATCAGTACAGCAAAAGTTATTACAAGTTGAGATAAAAACAATGAAAGATACAAAATGGACTTTGCAAAGATAGACGCTTACCCGCGATTGACATTGAAAGGGGGAAGCTGTGACGTGCTCGAGTCGCCCGATGATGAAGGAGAATCCTGATAAAGGGAATTTGAAGGACTGAGAGGTTTTTTAAACAAACCGGCTCTAGGACGAGAATCAGTTGGACTATGGGGGACCTCAAGGCGTGGTTTACGAGCCGGTGGCGCATGAGATAAACTAGGGTCTTCATCATCCCGAGTCTTGCGTTTCGATGAGCTGGCAAACTGTGTGTTCTTCAAAATAAAATTAGGAGCCAAATGAGCTTCTGGGTGTGATAACTTAACCTTCCGAACGGTTTGTCTCGGTCTTCGAGGAACAAACGTTTCCGAAGAACTAGGGGAAGTTGGAGTTACCTCAGTTTCACCGGCTTGACTAAATTCCGAGTCGCCCTGGTAAGAAGGTGCGTCAGCAAGCTCATTAAACAGGCGGCCGAGAGAGTCAAGTTCTATCTCAGAATCCTTCTCTGAAGATGACACGGAGACCGGGGCATTCTTTTTACCTGTAGCAGGAACGGAGGCTTGAGGTACAACTTTCCAAAAACTAGAATCCGCCTGTAGATACACAAAGTATATAATAAGTAAATGGCGAGTCAAGAGTAACACCGATGAAGGACAATGAAAATGATTGGTACCTGAGGTGGCGGGTTAAGAAGGTAGAAGGGACCCAAGCCGGTGATGCTGCATAGCTCTTTTGAGTCAGAGAAAAACTTCTTTGTTTCCTTGGTAAGAACATCGTCAGTGAGGTTTTCACGAGAGAACCGCTAAGGATCATTTGAGGCGCCTGAATAGTCACACATCAAGCTGCCCCTCAAGATGATAGGTTGAATCCTCCATTTTAACCAGCAGCGAATCAGGTCTATTCCGGTTAGACCATGTGCGGTCAGGGCCCTCAGTTTTACATGAAGAGGTGCCAAAGGAGCCCTCTCTTCATCAGTTGGCCAGCCTGGGAATTCCTCCTTGCCACTAAATCTTTCCAATCTAAAACCCGGCAGGGGATTTTCCCGTTCAGGTGAAGTATCTCTGTAGTAGAACCAGGTTTTATTCCACCCTTTGGGGTGACTTGCCAGCTTAGACTCTGGGAAGGCGCTCTTTTTTCCTTTTCTGGACGGAAACACCACCAAGCTCGCAGGAAGCACCATTCTTTGTTTTCGTTTGGCGGTTGAAGTAAAAGAACTCTCTAAGCAGAGTCACGGACGGCTCAACCTGAAGGTATACTTCACACAACACTTGAAATTGACAAATATTTGTCATGCAATTCGGACTAATGTCTTGAGGCCTGAGCTTGAAGAAGTGTAAGAGATCCCTAAAGAATTTTGAGCCGGGACGGCGGAAGCCTCTACGCAAATGATCAGTAAAAACCACAACCTCTCCCAGCCACGGTTGTGGGGACGATTCTTCTTCGGGAGCCCGCCACTTTATAATTATTCGAGCCGGCAGGAAGCTTTAGTCCACAAGATTCTCTAGGGTAAGCTTGGACTCTTTGGACTTTGCCTAGTTGCAAACTTTTAAGTTTTTTGAGCCATGGCGGATTATGCGGCAGCTACAAGAGTCACAAGAAAAATAAGCCGGAGCAGATTATAAGCCGCCTATACTAAAAATATTGTCATGAGCCGGTGAAATCTAAGAAGGCCGAAGGGATATCCCCAATACTTAGCAGAAACATTGGGTCACAAACAGGTTTCTATGAAAGTTTCTCTCTAGGTGGATCTAATCAAACGAAGAAAAACAGCGAGATATGTGTTCTAGCTAGCGGAACAACCGAAACTGTGTTGTTCCAAAGGATAACCTCCGATGGCTCGTTTTGAATCTACTTTAAAGGAAAACGGAGCGGAGGCCGTTCTAAGAATGCACCACAATGAGCGGGTAATATGTGGATCTACCAACAAAGTTTTGGATGAACACTATGAAGACGGTAAGAACACCGAAAATGCTGAAACCTTAAAATGATGGGGATTCATACCAGATGGCATTGGAGCAGAGACAAAGATGATCGAGTTCGCTTCGGTGGTTGCAGGAAGGCTTGATGACACCGGCAATAGAGCCGAGAAACTCGGAGTCACTTTGGGAGCTCTGACGGTGCTCGGTCGATGGAGAAAGCAGGAGAAGGAAGACGATGAGGAAAAGCTACTATGGAGCCCAGTGGGTTTATTTATAAGGAGAAGAAAGTGAAGCGGCACCGAGAAAAATGAAGCGACCATGGTAAATTTGTGGCTACAAGCGCGCCTCGATTTTTTCGCCCACCTAGATTTGGCGCAGTTTTCGAAGGGGTACGTTATGACGACTTTGAAGAGCAACGGTCAACAAGGATGACGTCACGACAAGTATGAGCTGGATAAAATGTCAAGTTTGGGAGCAGAACAAGCCGGCGTTATGAAATTCCTAGAAGATAAATAGTCCAAGGATGAGCCGCCAAAGGAAGGAAATATCTATTGACATGAATGAATGCAAGTCTATCTGGGGCCTAATGTCAGGGATATAACTCCACGGTATAACCCACCATACTGGGCCGGGTTAACATGTCAACAACTTTGCAACTAAGTCTAAATTGGCCATGTCCAGAATACAAGATAAGTAAGGCGGCGGCTGACTAAGACGTCGGGCGGCCCAACACTTGAAGACGGCGGCTCAAGGCCCACGAAGCTGAAGACGCCGGCCGGGTTTCCTTAAGATACAAGACAAGTTAGAGATGTTGTAGGTCACGGGTCATGATATGACCCGGACTCTATTGTAAACTCTAGGGCTTGACCTGTATATAAAGGCAGGCCCTAAGAGCCGAAAGACTCAAGTTACAACCTCTCGATAGCTAGGTTAGCGATTCCGCACCCTTGTAATTGAGATCTACTCATCAAATACACACAAAGCAGGACGTAGGCTATTACCTCCATAGGAGGGGCCGAACCTGGGTAAACCCGAATCTCTCTCTGGTTCAACCCCTTCGAGCCTCCACCAAGCGGCGATGGCCTCACACCTAAGTCCTATTATGAGGACATCTGCCGGGTTGACAAAACCACGACAGTGGGTGATAGGGGCGTCTATCCAACACAACGCAGATAAATCATCGGCGATGTCTCTGTCCGGTCACACACGCTGGGCAAAAGGAGACCGTGTGCGATTGGAAAGGCCATCATAAACAGAAATATTGTCGAAGTCGTGTGAGATGCGCTTAGCATCCCACACAGGGAATCCCAAATATATGTTTCCGTTCATGTTGTACATCACACACAATTTTCTGGATAACATCGTCTATGTTAGGGGTGGCCATCATGCACGGTGCCTAGAAGAAACTGTTTGGCATAGGGCTGTCCATCACACACACTTTTTATGTGAAAACGTTTGTGAAAGGGTGGCCTAATGCACACAGTTGTCGGCTGGAAGTTGATATGTCACCATCGCATCTATAATTTTTGATTGTTTCATGCCAATACAATACAACTTTCATATACTTTTGCCAACGTTATATAATATTTTTGTGTCTAACTTACTGATCCAGTGCCCAGTGCCAGTTCCTATTGTTTTTGACTGTTTTGTAGAAATCCAACGGACTCCAAACGCGATAAAAATTTATGGAGATTTTTTTTGGAATATATGTGAATTTTGGAAAGAAGAATCAATGCAACACGGTGCCCGACGTGCTCCCAAGCCAACAGGGCGCGGCCAGGGGGTGGTCGCGCCATGATGGCTTCGGGCCACCCCGCAAGTCGGTTGGGGCCCAACTTTCGCTGCAAGAAAGAAAATTTCCCGACAAAAATCCCCACAATTTTCAGCCCAATCGGATTTAGAGATCTCCAGATATTTAAGAAACGGTGAAGCGGTCAGAAAACAGTCGTGAAAACACAAGAGAACCAAAGAGATAGATCCAATCTCGGAGGGGTTCCTGCCTCCGGGTGCCATGGAGTCCATGGACCAGTGCTGAAACTTTCCTCCCATCTAGGGGGAGACCAAGGAAGAAGATAAAGGAGTGGGCTTTCTCCCCCTCTCTCCCGGTGGCGCTGGAACACCGCCGGGGCAACCATCGTGATGGTGATCTACACCAACAACTTCGCTACCATGACCACCAACTCTCTCCCCCTCTATGCAGCTGTGTAACTCCTCGTTTCCCTGTTGTAATCTCTACTTAAACATGGTGCTTAATGCTATATATTATTATCCAATGATGTGTGGCTATCCTATGATATTTGATTATATTTATTTTGTCCTACATGTTAATTGTGGTATGGTGTGATTGATATGAGTAGTATGGTCATATGGTGCTGTCCTTAGGTGCCTTCCCTGCCGCGCACATGTGAGGGATTCCCACTGGAGGGGTGTCGCAATACGTTCATGATTCACTTATAGTGGGTGGGTAGACTAACAGAAGCTTACACCCGAGTAAGGGGGTTGTTGCGTATGGGAGTAAAGTGGACTTGATGTATTAATGTTATGGTTGGGTTTTACCTTAATGATCTTAAGTAGTTGCGGATGCTTGCTAGAGTTCCAATCATAAGTGCATGTGATCCAAGTACGGAAACTATGTTAATGAGTGCCTATCCCTCATTGCATATGATAAGTATCTATTGGGTTATATTCAATTGCCTATGGACAATATTTATCTTGTGTTACAAAAAGCTTTCTACTAAACAACTAGCTTTTATTATCTTGCAAATTATCCATAGTTTTATTCTCGCAAAGTACTTCTAGTTTTATTCCCGCAAAATAGTTTCATACTTGTTCTAGATAAACTAAGCGTTACGTCCAAAGAGTTGTATCAGTGGTCGATAGAATTGAGAGATTAATAATTCTACATTAGCTCCTCGTTGGGTTTGACACTCTTACTTATCAAAAAAGGATACAAACTATCCCCTACACTTGTGGGTTATCAAGGCCTTTTTCTGGCGCTGTTGCCGGGGAGCTATAGCGTGGGGTTGATATTCTCGTGTGTGCTTGATTGCTTTATCACTAAGTAATTTTTATTTTCTATTATAAGTTGTTTTATGTCTTTAGTTATGGATATGGAACACGAAACACCAAAAAAATTAGTTGTACTTGCTACTCATGGAAATGGGAAACCTCCTAAAACCCTCGATGTTGGTTATGTGGAAAACATTAAATACTACTTTCATAATCCTGAGAAATCCCCATTCAACTTGATAATGGGAGACACTTTGGATCAACATAAGTACTTTAGGGATTATCGCTTGACTCAAAAAGGGAAACACTTATGGGATAAAATTAAAATGTTGCGTTGGTATGCTCGGAATTTATGCTTGAGATGTGATTATACTTGTTGGTCTAAGATGGAAGCTCCACACCTTCCCTTTCAATGTTAATTTAATGATAATGAATCCCTGGTTTCTTATGCTAATGGTATATATGATTACTATGATGTGGAACAAATAGAAGAATTTGTTGCTTTTAACGGTGCTTATGGAATTGCTTCTTTGATTGAAAAGTATGATACTATTATTTACAAATCTGAAAATTTTGCCATACTTAAATATTGCTATGAGAACTATGAATACAATGCCTATATTGGTAAATTTATTGAGAGAATGTCTGCTGCCTTGGAAGATACTAATATTTTGCAGGAATCTCTGGAAGAAGAAATGGCTGAAACTGTAAGCTCATTAGATGAAAAAGATGAGGAGGGGAGCAAAGAAAAAAAAGGAGTAAGAGCGGATTGATCACCCATTCCCACCTTCTAATGAGAGTAACTCTTCAACTCATACATTGTTTAATTTTCCTTCATGCTTACCCAAGGATGAATGCTATGATGATTGCTATGATCCCTTGGATTCGTTTAAAATATCCCTTTTTGATGAACTTGATTCTTGCTATGCTTGTGGCCATGATGCCAATAAGAATTATGCTTATGAAGATGAACTTGGTATAGTTCCTTATGTTAAGCATGAAATTGTTGCTATCGCACCCACACATGATAGCCTATTAAATTTTTGAATTCTCCCAACTACACCATATCGGAGATGTTTTCACTTATTAAGGATTATATTGATGGGTTGTGTTTTACCTTTACACATGATGATTTTGATGAATATAATATGCATGTGCTTTCTACTCCTACTTGCAATTATTATTCGAGAGGAACCAAATCTTCACCTCTCTAAGTTTCCAATACGATAAAATTGCAAGAAAGTACTTATGTTATGTCTTGGCCTTTACTTTGTGTGAATGAATTGTTGTTTTATGAAATGCCAATTCATAGGAAGAGAGTTAGACTTCATTGTCACATGATATATATCACTCTGTGCTCACTACTTAATTAAAAATCATTGTTAATTAAAATTGGCTTTGATATACCTTGGGATCCGGGTGGATCAATTACTTGAGTACTATATGCCTAGCTTCATGGCTTTAAAAAAGCACTACCAGGGAGACAACCCATAAGTTTTAGAGAGTCATTTTATTCTGTTGTGTGCTTTTAAAATAATTAAAAACAAAAAACTAAAGTGGGGAACCTAAACTTTTTCAAAAAGAAAAGTGAACGTGTGAAGGACGAGCACCGTTGAAGTGGGGGCTAGCCTTGAACTTTCTTCATGCCCATGGAAACTTTGTGAATCTTGATTACATAAACTTTTAAACAGAAATAATTATCTCCTTGTATAAATCCATTGTATTATAAAAATAATGTGCCAACATTTACCTTTAGGATGTTTAAATTGCTTGTTTGATATGTGCTGTGTAAAAACAGAAACTTTTGCTGTAGTGTTTGAATATTCATATTTTACAGGAGCATGAAAAAATTCTGAACTTTTTATGCAGTACTTTTATGCAAAAAAATTATTGCATCCTAATTTTTTAGAATTGTTTGAGTTACAGAAGTGTAGGTGTCATCTGCGTCTTTACAGATGATCCTGTTTTTCACAGATTGTTGTTATAGTTGCTTTATCTGCTCATGTTTGAAATCTTGTTGAGCCCCATTGACTTGGGAGCCATAGAATTTTTATAGCATACATTAGGTAATTTTGGATTATAATTATACAATAATGTGGTGGGAAAATGATGAGATTTTATGTTATATGTACTAACCTTTTTAATAAAAGTTATGTTAAGTTTTGTGTGGATGAAGTGTTCGAAGATCGAGGAGGTATCGATATGAGAATAATAAGGAGAGACAAGAGTTCAAGCTTGGGGATTCCAAAGTCACCCCAAGTAAATATTCAAGTTGACTCAATCATCTAAGCTTGGGAATGCCCCAGAAGGCATCCCATCTTTCTTCTTCAACAGTTATCGGTATGTCTTTATTTTTGTTATGTCCACATGATATGCGTAAATTCTTGCAGCGTCGTGTGCCTTTTATTTTTCTTTTCGAAATGCACCATTCTGGTATGATAAATTCCATGGTTGATTTTTAGAATTCTCTTTGCAATTCACTTATATCTTTTGAGTATGGCTTTATAGAATGCTTCATGTGCTTCGCTTATATCGTTTGAAGTTGGATGCATGTTTCTCTACATACAGGAAACAGTTATTTGTAGAATGATCTTTTGCTTCACTTATATTTATTAGAGCTTGGTCTTTTGTACAAAGAAATTAAACTCTCATGCTTCACTTATACCTATTTAGAGAGTCAACAGGAAGCACTTATACCTATTTAGAGAGTCAATAGGAATTGGTCATTTACATGGTTAGTAATAAAATCCTACATAAAACTTGTAGATCACTGAATATGATATATTTGATTCCTTGCAATATTTTTGCGACATTAAGATAGTAAAATATGGGGGCACTAGTGTATGATTGTGGATTAGTAAGAATATTGGTGTTAAGGTTTGTGATTCCCGAAGCATGCACGTATAGTCTCTAGTTCTGCGATGAAGTTGGAGCATAATTTATCCTTGATTGGAATCCTTTGTGTTGTTATAATCGGGGGCACGCGATGGTTAGCTCCTACCAACCTCCTCCCTAGGGGCATGCGAGTAGTACTTTGCTTTGAGAGAGTGAATACAACTTTCACAATAAGTATATGAGTTCTTTATGACTAATGTGAGTCCATGGATGTACGCACACTCACCTTTCCATATATTCCTAGCCTCTTCGGTACCGTGCATTGCCCTTTCTCACCTCAAGGATTGGTGCAGCTTTTGCCGGTGCATCCAAACCCCGTGATTTTATATGCTCTATCACACATAAGACACCTTATATCTTCCTCAAAACAACCACCATACCTACCTGTCATGGCATTTCCATAGCCATTCCGAGATATATTGACATGCAACTTCCATCATCATTATATACATAACTAGAGCATTAATTGTCATATTGCTTTGCATGATCGTAAGATACCTAGCATGATATTTCCATGGCTTCTCAGTTTTTTGATATCTTTGCTACGCTAGATCATTGCACATCCTGGTACAAAACCAGAGCCATTCATATAGAGCCATCTTGTATAGCTTTATCACTATATCGAGTTGTAAGTAAATAAAAGTGTCATGATCATCATTATTAGAGCATAGTCCCAGTAAGGAAACGATGATGGAGACTATGATTCCCCCACAAGTCAGGATGAGACTCCGAACGAAAAATGAAAAAATTGGGGAGGCCAAATGAGCCCACCATGAAAAAAGGAGAAAGAAAAATAAAGAAAGAATAAAAGAGAAAACAAAAAAAGAAAAATATTGAATGAGAGAAAAAGAGAGAAGGGAATTGATAATATCCTTTTACCACATTTGTGCTTCAAAGTAGCACCATGTTCTTCATATAGAGAGTCTCCTGATTTGTCATTTTCAGATACTAGTGGGAATTTTTCATTATAGAACTTGGCTTGTATATTCCGATTGATGGGCATCTCCATAGCCCGTTGATTGGCCTAGTTGATGCGAAACTTTCTTTCCACTTTGACTCCTTTGATATCTAGCACCATACTCTATTCCACCTATATGATGTGTCCATGGTTCATGCTCATGTATTGAGCGAGGTATAAAATGTTGAAGCGCGTTAAAAAGTACAATCCAATTGCTTGGTTTGACCAGGGTGATCATGATTTATACTTTATCATAGGAAGACTAAGCATGACAGGCTATATGATATTATACGGATGGCGTTCTTTAGCATTGCTATTTTGAAAGGACATGATTGTTTGCTAGTAAACCTAAGCATTGATGTCTTTTTATCAAATGATAGACTATTGCTTTGAATCTCTTGTATCTTAATGTTCATGCCATGATTAGACATTTGTTCAAGATTATGTTACGTAGCATTCCACATCAAAAATTATCTTTTTATCATTTACCTACTCGAGGACGAGCAGGAATTAAGCTTGGGGATGCTGATACGTCTCCGTCGTATCTATAATTTTTGATTGTTTCATGCCAATACTCTACAACTTTCATATACTTTTGGCAACATTATATAGTATATTTGGGACTAACTTACTGATCCAGTGCCCAGTGCCAGTTCCAATTGTTTTTGCATTTTTTGTAGGAAATCCAACGGAGTCCAAACGCGATAAAAATTTACGGAGATTTTTTTTGGAATATATGTGACTTTTGCGTAGAATAATCAATGCAACACGGTGCCCGAGGTGCTCCCAAGCCAACAAGGCGCGGCCAGGGGGTGGCCGTGCTATGATAGATTGGGACCACCCCGTAAGTCGGTTCGGGCCCTACTTTCGTCGCAAGAAAGATACTTTCCTGATAAAAATCCCCTCAAAATTTTAGCCCAATCGGAGTTACGTATCTCCAGATATTTAATAAATGGTGAAGGAGTCAGAAAACAGTCGTGAAAACACAAGAGAAACAGATAGATAGATCCAATCTCGGAGGGGATCCTGACCTCTGGGAGCCATGGCAGCCATGGACCTGTGGGGAAACTCTCCTCCCATATAGGGGGAGACCAAGGAAGAAGAAGAAGAAGGGGGGCTCTCTCCCCCAGTCTCCCTGTGGCGCTGGAACGCCGCCAAGGCAACCATCATGATGGCGATCTACACCAACAACTTTGCCACCGTCACCACCGACTCTCTCCCCCTCTATGCAGCGGTGTAACTCCTATTTTCCCCATTGTAATCTCTACTTAAAGATGGTGCATAATTCTATCTATTATTATCCAATGATGTGTGGCTATCCTATGATGTTTGAGTAGATTTCTTTTGTCCTACGGGTTAATTGTGGTATGGTGTGATTTATATGAGTTGTATGATAATATGGTGTTGTCCTAAGGTGCCTTCTTTGCCACGCACACGTGAGGGATTCCCGCTAGAGGGTGTTTCAATACGTTCATGATTCGCTTATAGTGGGTGGCTAGAGTGACAAAAGCTTACACCCGAGTAAGGGTGTTGTTGCGTATGGGAGTAAAGAGGACTTGATGTGTTAATGCTATGGTTGGGTTTTACCTTAATGATTTTTAGTAGTTTTGGATGCTTGCTACCGTTCTAACCATAAGTGCATGTGATCCAAGTACGGAAAGTATGTTAGCGTATGCCTCTCCCTTATTGCATATGATAAGTATCTATCGTGTTATATTCAATTGCCTATGGACAATCTTTATCTTGTGTTACAAAAAGCTTTCTACTAAACAACTAGCTTTTATTATCTTGCAAATTATCCGTAGTTTTGTTCTCGCAAAGTACTTCTAGTTTTATTCTGGCAAAATAGTTTCATACTTCTTCTAGATAAAGTAAGTGTTAGCGTGCTGGAGTTGTATCGATGGTCGATAGAACTTGAGAGAATATTAATTCTACATTTAGCTCCTCGTTGGTTCGACACCCTTACTTATCAAAAAGGCTACAAATGATCCCCTATACTTGTGGGTTATCAGAAGTCGTGTGTTATTTTGCACTGATCCAACACACCAACTTTGCAGAAATAGTGTAGGTTTGTTGAGGTCATCGCTCACGGTGTTGTTTGAGAAACCATCAAATATAGGAAACCTCAATAATCAGCCTAATTGCTCTATTATTTATAATCCAGTTAGTAATAAAATTGACACTTCATATAAAGCCCAACATATATTTCATATTCGTATTACGGCAACCAGGATTTCATAATTGAAATCACATCAGAGTACAACATCATATACGCATATACTACCTAGCTACCCAATTACGCAGCTAGACCAAGTTTCACATGCAACATCTAAAACCTTCGGAAAGGAGCATCGTAGATGCTAAATAGACAGATGAATCTTGTCTAGAAAATTATTGAAGCGGAAGGCAAATATTGAGCCTTCACTGATGTCGAAGGTCCTTGCAAATTTAGGCCAGTGCCTGTGGATGGTTGCCCGCCCATCCTTCATCCTCTTGAGGAAGACTTCAAGACTATACCATGGGTGCTGTATGAATACCTTCCTTGCCTCTTGACCATACAGGTGGTTTGAGACGTACTCATCGATGAACTGCTTTGGAAAGGACTGGAAACAAATATATGCATAAATTTCGTTTCGAAAAATTGAAATGACGCAAAGGGAGTAAAGACAAGGTAAAAGAGATAGTACCATCCTATAGTTGACGGATGTCTTATTCATTGTGCAGACAAACATCTTGTTGTTTTTCGTCGCTAGTTTCTTTATCTTAACAATCTTTCTGAGTTTCTGGATTTGACTGATATTCATGAACACCTCATTTCCCCACATGCAAAATGGGTCGAACAGTGGGTCTAAACCTCTTACAGCAGGACCTACATGTGCAAGACCAAATTATTAGAAACCTAAATATTAGAATTTCCTGCAATTGCACAATAATGTTCTATTAGCCAAAGGATCATGAATGTGCAAACCTCGATGGTAAACTTTAGTATCTCCCATAGTTCCCCCTGTAACGTATTTAAGATAGATATTGATCAGGTTATAAGTGAGATTTGGCGTGCTATCAATAAAATATGTTAACGAAAAATAAACGCAAGGCAGATCCAACATATTAATTCGAGCCACATGGAGAAGCCAAGCGTGCTAAGAACTATGAAATATAGCAAGTGTATATTTCGCATGTATTTAGTGTATCAAAATTCGATTTACTTATCACATGCATAACAATACAAAATTGTACCAACAACAATCGCACATCACATTGCAGAGGATCACCAAAACAAATGAACCAAACAATTAACTGAGCATCACATTGCACAATACAACATAGTAGAAGGTCAGACTGCATAGTAGCATTACATTGGATATTTCACTACAATTTCTTAAGGAATGGCAGGAGCAGCACATGCAATAGGTAAACCAAACATGCTTAATAGGCGTAGCTAGCTGAACACTGGTCATTAGTAATTAAGCTAAAAAACAAGCTATTCCTCGTCGTCCGAGATATCGATAACAATGGGCTTGGAAGAGGATGAGGCCTCCACATCATGGGTGCCCTCCTCGTAGTGGTGAGTTTCTTGAGCCTGTATGGGCACCAACCTGCCGGCTCTGGAACTGACGAAAGCACGGGCACGCTAAGAAAACAACTCGTAATCTTCGTCGAAGGCACCAGGGGAGCCCTCGAGAAAACACCACGAGCTATTGTTTAAAGCAGCCAACCGTGTGGTGGCGTCCATGCGTGAGCCGTCGACGGTGGCCTCGACGGCGAGGTGCTTCTCCAAGATCTGGGGGATGGCATGCATGGAAATCATCTCGGCCTCATCCGCAAGTGCGGCCGCAATTTGCTTCTCCGCTGCCAGATGCTCCTTGAGATCTTGGCTACACTGCGTGCACCATGTCTTTCGGCGGCGATTATTTGGGTGATGGGCCGGTGATTTTGGTGGAAGGTGTCGCGTCGACGGTCGGGGCATGTGGGATGGGGGAGGAGGGGGTGAGAAGGAGGGCTTATGGGAAAGGTGTGGATTACCTGACTAGATGGAGAAGGCCGAGCAGCAGGAAGGAGCATCGCCGGCGAGGAGGTTGTGGTGCAAGTAAGCAGTGAAATTTTGAACTTAGGAAAGTAAGGGGGAATCAGGGGAAATGTGGCTTTTGGTTGGTACGAGGGGTGAGGGAGGTAGATATTTGCGCGGCAGTACAAAATTTTCAGCGAAAAACTGACGCGCACAGTCACATTGGACACAGTCCCTTTATCACAACTGTGTGTGATATCCAACATCACAAACGAATCCTATAGTTTACCACGTGTGTGATGAGACTGACGTGGAAATTTTGGTCTCCAAGCTTCCGGCGTAAGATATTGGATACTACATTGCACACGGTACTTGCATCTCATTTTCATTTGGAAGAGAAACTGGGGATAAGGCGACATATTTTGGTCCGAATTTCCCTCGTTACAATGGTCATCCACGTCATTGCTTTATTTAACATCACTTGCAAATTTGAGTACTACACAAAAGAGCCTACAACACTGTTCGCACTTACTTAGTCGAGCAATTAAACATAGTTAGTTGACCTAAGCATTACTCTAACAAAAGACCAGCGCTCTGAAAAGAGACTAACATTCCGCCTGGCGCTCGTCGATCTCCGCCGCCTCCTCGATGACCAGCTCCCGCTCAACGACCTCCGGGATAAGGAGCTCCATGGCATCCATTGCCACATACTCCACCAGCATCTCGTAGTCCTCGTCTACCATCTCTTTGGATAAGGCCGCCATGAGCCGGGTGTGGGCGGCCTTGGTCCGGGCATGGACGGCCACCATCTTGGCTAGGGAGGCCGTCGGGGAACGGACGCCTGCTCGAGCACACTCAGTGACTACCAACTCATCGGACATGGGTTGTCGACTGGTGTCGGAGAAGGTCGTTGTGATTTGTGCACAGATCGCACGAGATGGGTGTGGGCGGCCTCGAGATGGGCATGGGGGTCCGCCATCAGGGCTATGGTGATCGCAGAGATATTGACAGCTGATGTACCGTTCTCGCCATTTGCTATCCCTGTCACGATTGTTGCTTCTGCCCTCTCAGCTGCAGCAGCTGCCCTTTCGGCTGTTGCAGGGGCCCTGTCGGAGGTAGCGGCCGCATTCAAGCATGTTGAGAGCGCGCTCATGACTGATGCGGCCCCGATCGGGCCGGAGTGGGTTGCCGAAGTTGCCCTCATGACGGGGATCCATGTCCACATCTTTCACCGGCGACGATTAAACAGCAAATCGGTCTTGAGAAGCTAGCGCGATAAACTGGCCGACGGTGGACTGTAGCCGACGAAGCTTCCGGCCTAAGCCATGTATGAGGCTTGGTCCAAGATATTTTGTATTGCATCACACACGATTCCTGATCATGAACTGTTTTTGGTATACTTGATTTTCATATTGTTTTTAAAATGAAAAATGAGGTTACTTCGGCAAAGGACGGTGTTTGGATTGCAATAAAATTTATCTGCAGTGAAAACAGACCAATAGTAGTGTTGTGCTAAAATATGGAATTGTGGAGGGTTCCTTTGGCATTTTTTATACATTAATTGAGTTTTCTAGACATTTAATATGTATAATTCAAATTCGAATTACAGTCACAAGGTTCGATGCATCAAAATGGCTTGAAAATCATATAAGTGTACATGGTCGCATCTTTAGGTCACAGGCAAGAAATGGGATTGAAGTTCAAACATCTCTACATCTTTGCTCGGCCACAAACATTGAGAAACTTGGTTTTTAAATTACTGTAAATCCAAAACGCGTCAAAAATTCATGAAACTTGGCATGTTGTCATGACATGGCACATATGTGTCGTGGTAAAAAATTGTCCAATTTGGGACATGTTTTGGAACAAGCCCCGTACAAACTGGAGCTTCTCATGGGAAGCTATGAGGTTCCGATAGGGAACACGTCACCTTATTTGGGCGAAACAGCATCCGCTCATCTTCTCTGCTTGAACTTTTTCTAGAGGCAAGATAGACCAATAGGAGTATCTTGCTAAAATATGGAATTATTCAGGGTTCGTTTTGCATTTTTTATATATCAATTGAGTTTTCTAGGCATTTAATATGTATAATTCAAATTTGGACTAAATTTACAAGGTCCGGTGCATCAAAATGGGTTGAAAAATCATATAGTGTCCATGGTTGCATGTTTAGGTTCCGTGCAAGAAACGAGAATGAATTTCAAACATCTCGGGGTCTTGGCTCAGCCACAAACATTGAGAAACTTGGGTTTTAAATTCATGTAAATAAAAGACATGTCAGAAATTCATGAAACTTGGCATGGTGTTATGACATGGCTCATATGTATCGTGGTAAAAAATATTGACCAATTTGGGACATGTTTTGGCACAAGCCCCTTACAAAGTAGAGCTTCTCACGGGAAGCTTTGTGGTTCCGATATGTAACACATCGCCTTACGTGGGCGAAACGACATCCGCTTCCTCTCCTCGCCTTGAACTATTTCTAGAGGCAACATAGACCAACAGGAGTGTCGTGCTAAAATATGGAATTATCTAGGGTTTTTTGGCCCTTTTTAAACATTAACTGAATTTCATAGGCATTTAATGTGCATAGTTCAAATTTAAAAGACAATCACAAGGACTGGTGCATCAAAATGGGTTAAAAATCATATAAGTGTACATGGCTGCATCTTTAGGTCCCATGCAAGAAATGGGAATGAATTTCAAACATCTCGGAGTCTTGGCTCGGCCACACAAACATTGAAAAACTCGGATTTTAAATTCATGTAAATAAAAAACTCATCAAAATTCATGAAACTTGGCATGATATCATGACATGGCACATACGTGTCGTGGTAAAAAAAATGACCAATTTGGGACAAGTTTTGTCACAAGCCACTTACAAACCGGAGCTTCTCACGGGAAGCTTTATGGTTCCAATATGGAACAGCTCACCTTACGTGGGCGAAACGGCATCTGCTGCCTCTTCTCGCCTTGAACTATTTCTAGAGGCAACATAGACCAACAGGAGTGTCATGCTAAAATATGGAATTATCCAGGGTTCATTTAGCCCTTTTTATACATTAATTGAGTTTCATAGGCATTTAATGTGCATAATGTAAATTTGAACTACAATCACAAGGTCCGATGCATCAAAATGGGATGAAACATCATATAAATCTACATGGCTGCATCATTAGGTCCCATGCTAGAAATGGGAATGAATTACAAACATCTCAGGGTCTTGGCTCAGCCACACAAACATTGAAAAACTCCGGTTTAAAATTCATGTAAATCAAGTCAGGAATTCATGAAACTTGGCATGGTATCAAGACATGGCACATAAAGGCATCATAGGATTTTGTTTTCCTATTTCAGACATGTTTTTCGATATATTTTTTCTTCTAGAGCCAACATTGAGAATATTGGTTTAAATTATAGTAAATCAAAAACTTACACAAAAATCAAGTAATTGGGCATGGCGTTATGATCTAGCACAAATATGATGTGGTATTTTTCATGTGCACTTTGGGAAAAGTGTTGGAAATATGCCCTAGAGGCAATAATAAATTGGTTATTATTATATTTCCTTGTTAATGATAATCGTTTATTATCCATGCTATAATTGTATTGATTGGAAACTCAAATACATGTGTGGGTACATAGACAACACTGTGTCCCTAGTAAGCCTCTAGTTGACTAGCTCGTTGATCAAAGATGGTTAAGGTTTCCTAGCCATTGACATGAGATGTCATTTGATAACGGGATCACATCATTAGGAGAATGATGTGATGGACAAGACCCAAACTGTAAACGTAGCATTTGATCGTGTCAGTTTATTGCTATTGTTTTCTGCATGTCAAGTATCTGTTCCTTTGACCATGAGATCATGCAACTCACTAACACCGGAGGAATACCTTGTGTGTATCAAACGTCGCAACGTAACTGGGTGACTATAAAGGTGCTCTACAGGTATCTCCGAGGGTGTCTGTTGGGTTGGCATGGATCAAGACTGGGATTTGTTACTCCGTATGACGGAGAGGTATCTCAGGGCCCACTCGGTAATACAACATCACAATGAGCCTTGCAAGCAATGTGACTAAAAGTGTTAGCCACGAGATCTTGTATTACGGAACGAGTAAAGAGACTTGCCGGTAACGAGATTGAACTAGGTATAGTGATACCGACGATCGAATCTCGGGCAAGTAACATACCGAAGAACAAAGGGAACAGCATACGGGATTAACTGAATCCTTGACATAGAGGTTCGACCGATAAAGATCTTCGTAGAATATGTAGGAGCCAATATGGGCATCCAGGTCCCGCTATTGGTTATTGGCCGTAGAGGTGTCTCGGTCATGTCTACATAGTTCTCGAACCCGCAGGGTCTACACACTTAACGTTTGGTGACGATTAGTATAATTGAGTTATTATGTTGGTGACCGAAAGTTGTTCGGAGTCCCGGATAAGATCCCGGACATGACGAGGATCTCCGGAAGAGTCCGGAGGTAAAGATTGATATATGTGATAATAGTGTTTCGATCTCCGGAAGAGTTCCAGAGTTCACCGGAATGGGTTCCGGATGTTTACCGAAGTGTTCGGGTGCAGCAACACTTTATATGAGCCAAAGGGATAAAGCCCACAAGGTATTGGAAAGTGCAAAAGTAGTTTTGCTGCCGCGTAAGCGGTACTACCGCTTGGTGAAGCGGTACTACCGCCGGAGCGGTACTACCGCTTGTGTGAAGCGGTACTACCGCCCAAGCGGTACTACCGCTTGTGTGAAGCGGTACTACCGCTTGTGCGCGGCTGTGCACGGTTCGGCAGGGATCCGAGTTGGACTCTTTTCCTGCGGGCCAAACCGACCTTGTGCGGGCAAAACCGACCTGGAGGAGGCTTTTACTCCAAGTTTAGACCCCAAGGCTCAACATATAAATAGAGGGGCAGGGCTAGCACACGGGACACATCAAGATTTCCCCAAGCCGTGTGCGGCAACCCTAACCCTCTAGTTCCTCCGTCATAATCTCCGTAGTGCTTGGCGAAGCCCTGCAGAGATCGTTCCTCACCACCATCACCACGCCGTCGTGCTGCTGGAACTCAACCACTACTTCACCATCGCTCGCTGGATCGAGGAGGTGAAGGCGTCATCAAGCCGTACGTGTGTTGAACGCGGAGGTGCCGTCCGTTCGGCACTAGATCGGAAGGATCGTGATTGGATCGCGGGACGCTCGGCGATTTGGATCGCGAAGACGTTCGACTACATCAACCGCGTTTATTAACGCTTCCGCTTAGCGATCTACAAGGGTATGTAGATTCACTCTCCCTCTCGTAGATGCTCATCACCATGGATAGATCTTATGTGTGCGTAGGAAAATTTTTGTTTCCCATGCAACGTTCCCCAACAGTGGCATCATGAGCCAGGTCTATGCGTAGATGAGATCTCGAGTAGAACACAAACGAGTTGTGGGCGTGGGTGTATACATATTGCTTGCCGTTACTAGTTGATATTTGATTCGGCGGTACTGTGAGATGAAGCGGCCCGGACCGACATTACGCGTACACTTACGCGAGACAGGTTCCTTCAACTAACATGTAACTTCGTTGCATAAAGATGGCTAGCGGGTGTCTGTCTCTCTCACTTTAGTTGAATCGATTTCAATGAAGAGGGTTCTTTTAGAAGATCAAAAAGCAATCACTACACCACGTTGTGGTTTTGCGTAGGTAAGAACGGTTCTTGCAAACCCGTAGCAGCCACGTAAAATTTGCAACAACAATTAGAGGACGTCTAACTTGTTTTTGCAGGGTATGTTGTGATGTGATATGGCCAATTACATGATGAGATATATGTGATGTATGAGATGATCATGTGTTGTATAGAATATCACGACTTGCATGTCGATGAGTACGGCAACTGGCAGGAGCCATAGAGTTGTCTTTAATTATTGTATGACCTGCGTGTCAATCATTAAGCGCTATGTAATGCTTTACTTTATCGCTAAACGTTAGCTATAGTCGTGGAAGCAACAGTCGGCGCGACAACCTTATGGCGACACGTTGATGGAGATCAAGATGATGGAGATCATGGTGTCATGCCGGTGACGATGGAGATCATGCCGGTGCTTTGGAGATGGAGATCAAAAGCACAAGTTCATGGCCATATCATGTCACTTATGATTTGCATGTGATGTTAATCCTTTTATGCATCTTATTTTGCTTAGGACGACGGTAGCATTATAAGGTGATCCCTCACTTAAATTTCAAGATAAATTGTGTTCTCCCCAAGTGTGCACCGTTGCGAAAGTTCGTCGTTTCGAGACACGCCGTGATGATCGGGTGTGATAGACTCTACGTTCGCATACAACGGGTGTAAGCCATGTTACACGTGCGGAACACTCGGGTTAAACTTGACGAGCCTAGCATGTACAGACATGGCCTCGGAACACAAGAGACCGAAAGGTCGAACATGAGTCATATAGAAGATATGATCAACATGAAGATGTTCACCATTGAAACCACCTCAACTCACGTGATGATCGGACTTGAGTTGGTGGATTTGGATCATGTTACACTCGAATGATCGGAGGGATGTCAATTTGAGTGGGAGTTTTTTAAAATATGATTAACTAAACTCATTATCTAAGAACAATAGTCTAAGTTGTCTTTGCTATATTTATGTTGTAGATCATGGCTCGCGCAGTAGCACCCCTGAATTTTAATGCGTTCCTAGAGAAAGCTAAGTTGAAAGATGATGGAAGTAACTTTGTGGACTGGGCCCGTAATCTAAGGATTATCCTTACGGCTTCCCAGAAGGCTTATGTCCTTGATGCACCGCTTGGTGATCCACCCGCTCCAGTTGAGTCTCTAGACGTTGTGAACGCCTGGCAGGCTCGTTCTGATGATTACTCAATAGTTCAATGTGCAATGTTGTATGGCTTAGAACCGGGACTTCAAAGACGTTTTGAACGTCATGGAGCATATGAGATGTTCCAGGAGTTGAAGTTTATCTTTCAGAAGAATGCCCGGATCGAGAGATATGAGATCTCCGATAAGTTCTATGCTTGCAAGATGGAGGAGAACGGGTCTATCAGTGATCACGTGCTCAGAATGTCTGGGTACTCCACCCGTCTGGCTGAGTTAGGGATGCCCCTTCCGCCAGAGGCTATCACTGACAGAGTTCTTCAATCATTGCCACCTAGCTACAAGAGCTTCGTGTTGAACTATAACATGCACGGGATGAACAAGTCAGTCGCCGAGCTGTTTGCGATGCTGAAAGCCGCTGAGTCTGAAATTCAGAAGGAGCATCAAGTGTTGATGGTCAATAAAACCACTAGTTTCAAGAAAAATGGCAAGGGTAAGAAGGGTAACTCCAAGAAGAGTGGCAAAGCAGTTGCTCCTCTCGTGAAGAAACCCAAGGCTGGACCCAAACCAGAAACTGTGTGTTTTCATTGCATGGGAACTGGACACTGGAAGCGGAATTGCCCCAAGTATTTGGCTGACAAGAAGGCGGCCAACAACAAACAAGGTATATATGATATACATGTTATTGATGTGTACCTTACCAACTCTCGTTGTAGTGCCTGGGTATTTGATACCGGTGCGGTTGCTCATATTTGCAACTCAAAACAGGAACTGCGGAATAGACGGAGGCTGGCAAAGGACGAAGTGACGATGCGCGTGGGAAATGGTTCCAAGGTTGATGTGATCGCCGTCGGCACGCTCGCTCTTCGATTACCGTCGGGATTAGTGATGAACCTAAATAAGTGTTATTTGGTGCCTGCGTTAAGCATGAACATTATATCTGGATCTTGTTTATTGCGAGACGGTTACTCATTTAAATCAGAGAATAATGGTTGTTCTATTTATATGAGTAATATCTTTTATGGTCATGCACCCAATGTGAGGGGTTTATTCTTATTGAATCTCGATAGTAATAATACACATGTTCATAACATTGATGCCAAAAGATGTAGAATTGATAATGATAATACCACTTTCTTGTGGCACTGCCGTTTAGGTCATATTGGCGTAAAACGCATGAGGAAGCTCCATGCTGATGGACTTTTGGAGTCACTTGATTTTGAATCACTTGACACATGTGAGCCATGCCTCATGGGCAAGATGACTAAAACGCCGTTCTCTGGAATAATGGAACGGGCAAGTGACTTATTGGAAATCATACATACTGATGTGTGCGGTCCAATGAGTATTGAGGCGCGCGGTGGTTATCGTTACTTTCTCACCTTCACTGATGACTTAAGTAGATATGGGTATATTTACTTAATGAAACACAAGTCTGAAACATTTGAAAAGTACAAACAATTTCAGAGTGAAGTTGAGAATCATCGTAACAAGAAGATTAAATTCCTACGATCTGATCGAGGAGGAGAATATCTGAGTTATGAGTTTGGCAGTCACTTAAGACAGTGTGGAATTGTTTCACAATTGACACCGCCTGGAACACCACAGCGTAATGGTGTGTCCGAACGTCGTAATCGAACCTTATTGGATATGGTGCGATCTATGATGTCTCTTACCGATTTGCCACTATCGTTTTGGGGTTATGCATTAGAGACAGCTGCATTCACTTTAAATAGGGCACCATCGAAATCCGTTGAGACAACGCCATATGAACTTTGGTTTGACAAGAAGCCAAAGCTGTCGTTTCTTAAAGTTTGGGGATGTGATGCTTATGTCAAAAAGCTTCAGCCTGAAAAGCTGGAACCCAAAGCGGAGAAATGCGTCTTCATAGGATACCCAAAAGAACAATTGGGTATACCTTCTACCTCAGATCCGAGGGCAAAGTGTTTGTCGCTAAAAACGGAACATTTCTTGAGAAAGAGTTTCTCTCGAAAGAATTGAGTGGGAGGAAGATAGAACTTGATGAGGTTGTTGAACCTTTACTTCAACCTGAGAGTAGCGCAGCGCAGAAAATTGTTTCTGTGGAGCCTACATTAGCTGAAGAGGAAGTTAATGATGATGATCATGAAGCTTTGGATCAAGTTGCTATCGAACCTCGTAGGTCGACAAGGACGCGTACTGCTCCTGAGTGGTACGGCAACCCTGTCTTAGAGGTCATGTTGTTAAACAACGATGAACCTACGAGCTATGGAGAAGCGATGATGGGCCCGGATTCCGAGAAGTGGTTAGAGGCCATGAAATCCGAGATGGGATCCATGTATGAAAACAAAGTATGGACTTTGGAAGTATTACCTGAAGGGCGTAAGGCCATTCAGAACAAATGGATCTTTAAGAGGAAGACGGACGCGGACGGTAATGTCACCGTCTATAAAGCTCGACTTGTGGCAAAGGGTTTTTCACAAGTTCAAGGAGTTGACTACGATGAGACCTTCTCACCTGTAGCGATGCTTAAGTCCGTCAGAATCATGTTAGCAATAGCTGCCTTTTTCGATTATGAAATTTGGCAGATGGATGTCAAAACAGCGTTCCTTAACGGTTACCTTAAGGAAGAGTTGTATATGATGCAACCAGAAGGTTTTGTCGATCCAGAGAATGCTGACAAAGTTTGCAAACTCCAGCGATCCATTTATGGACTGGTGCAAGCATCTCGGAGTTGGAATCTTCGTTTTGATGCGGTGATCAAAGCGTTCGAGTTTATACAAGTTTACGGAGAAGCTTGTATTTACAAGAAAGTGAGTGGGAGCTCTATAGCGTTTCTAATATTATATGTGGATGACATATTGCTGATTGGAAACAATATAGAAATGCTGGAAAGCGTAAAGGAATATTTGAACAAGAGTTTTTTGAAGGACCTAGGAGAAGCTGCTTTCATATTAGGCATCAAGATCTATAGAGATAGATCAAGACGCTTAATAGGACTTTCACAAAGCACATACCTTGATAAGATTTTGAAGAAGTTCAAAATGGATCAGTCCAAGAAGGGGTTCTTGCCTGTTTTGCAAGGTGTGAAGTTGAGTAAGACTCAATGCCCAGTGACTGCAGAAGATAGAGAAAAGATGAGTGTCATCCCCTATGCTTCAGCCATAGGCTCTATCATGTATGCAATGCTGTGCACAAGACCCGATGTCAGCCTTGCCATAAGTATGGTCGGAAGGTTTCAAGGTGATCCAGGAATGGAACACTGGACGGCGGTCAAGAATATCCTGAAGTACCTGAAAAGGACTAAGGACATGTTTCTCGTTTATGGAGGTGATCAAAGAGCTCGTCGTAAAGGGTTACGTCGATGCAAGCTTTGACAATGATCCGGATGACTCTAAGTCGCAAACCGGATACGTATTTATTCTTAATGGGGGTGCGGTTAGCTGGTGCAGTTCCAAGCAAAGCGTGGTAGCAGATTCTACATGCGAAGCGGAGTACATCGCTGCCTCGGAGGCGGCGAAGGAAGGTGTCTGGATGAAGGAGTTCATGACAGATCTTGGAGTAGTGCCTAGTGCACTTGACCCAATGACTCTGTTTTGTGATAATACTGGTGCCATTGCTCTAGCCAAGGAACCAAGATTTCACAAGAGGACCAGACACATAAAGCGACGTTTCAATTCCATCCGCGATTACATCAAGGAGGACGACATAAATATTTGCAAAGTACACACGGATCTAAATGTTGCAGATCCGATGACTAAACCTCTTCCAAAGGCTAAACATGAACAACACCAGAACTGCATGGGTGTTCGATTCATTACAATGTAAATCACATAGTGATGTGAACTAGATTATTGACTCTAGTGCAAGTGGGAGACTGTTGGAAATATGCCCTAGAGGCAATAATAAATTGGTTATTATTATATTTCCTTGTTAATGATAATCGTTTATTATCCATGCTATAATTGTATTGATTGGAAACTCAAATACATGTGTGGGTACATAGACAACACTGTGTCCCTAGTAAGCCTCTAGTTGACTAGCTCGTTGATCAAAGATGGTTAAGGTTTCCTAGCCATTGACATGAGATGTCATTTGATAACGGGATCACATCATTAGGAGAATGATGTGATGGACAAGACCCAAACTGTAAACGTAGCATTTGATCGTGTCAGTTTATTGCTATTGTTTTCTGCATGTCAAGTATCTGTTCCTTTGACCATGAGATCATGCAACTCACTAACACCGGAGGAATACCTTGTGTGTATCAAACGTCGCAACGTAACTGGGTGACTATAAAGGTGCTCTACAGGTATCTCCGAGGGTGTCTGTTGGGTTGGCATGGATCAAGACTGGGATTTGTTACTCCGTATGACGGAGAGGTATCTCAGGGCCCACTCGGTAATACAACATCACAATGAGCCTTGCAAGCAATGTGACTAAAAGTGTTAGCCACGAGATCTTGTATTACGGAACGAGTAAAGAGACTTGCCGGTAACGAGATTGAACTAGGTATAGTGATACCGACGATCGAATCTCGGGCAAGTAACATACCGAAGAACAAAGGGAACAGCATACGGGATTAACTGAATCCTTGACATAGAGGTTCGACCGATAAAGATCTTCGTAGAATATGTAGGAGCCAATATGGGCATCCAGGTCCCGCTATTGGTTATTGGCCGTAGAGGTGTCTCGGTCATGTCTACATAGTTCTCGAACCCGCAGGGTCTACACACTTAACGTTTGGTGACGATTAGTATAATTGAGTTATTATGTTGGTGACCGAAAGTTGTTCGGAGTCCCGGATAAGATCCCGGACATGACGAGGATCTCCGGAAGAGTCCGGAGGTAAAGATTGATATATGTGATAATAGTGTTTCGATCTCCGGAAGAGTTCCAGAGTTCACCGGAATGGGTTCCGGATGTTTACCGAAGTGTTCGGGTGCAGCAACACTTTATATGAGCCAAAGGGATAAAGCCCACAAGGTATTGGAAAGTGCAAAAGTAGTTTTGCTGCCGCGTAAGCGGTACTACCGCTTGGTGAAGCGGTACTACCGCCGGAGCGGTACTACCGCTTGTGTGAAGCGGTACTACCGCCCAAGCGGTACTACCGCTTGTGTGAAGCGGTACTACCGCTTGTGCGCGGCTGTGCACGGTTCGGCAGGGATCCGAGTTGGACTCTTTTCCTGCGGGCCAAACCGACCTTGTGCGGGCAAAACCGACCTGGAGGAGGCTTTTACTCCAAGTTTAGACCCCAAGGCTCAACATATAAATAGAGGGGCAGGGCTAGCACACGGGACACATCAAGATTTCCCCAAGCCGTGTGCGGCAACCCTAACCCTCTAGTTCCTCCGTCATAATCTCCGTAGTGCTTGGCGAAGCCCTGCAGAGATCGTTCCTCACCACCATCACCACGCCGTCGTGCTGCTGGAACTCAACCACTACTTCACCATCACTCGCTGGATCGAGGAGGTGAAGGCGTCATCAAGCCGTACGTGTGTTGAACGCGGAGGTGCCGTCCGTTCGGCACTAGATCGGAAGGATCGTGATTGGATCGCGGGACGCTCGGCGATTTGGATCGCGAAGACGTTCGACTACATCAACCGCGTTTATTAACGCTTCCGCTTAGTGATCTACAAGGGTATGTAGATTCACTCTCCCTCTCGTAGATGCTCATCACCATGGATAGATCTTATGTGTGCGTAGGAAAATTTTTGTTTCCCATGCAACGTTCCCCAACAAAAAGGTGCACACATTAATAGCCAACAAAATCTTTTTGGAACAAAGAACTGTCACGTTACCACGCAAACGGTTACATTATCTATAAACCGTGGGCGTTCTACTGCCCATTTACGTGATGCCACACATCACACTCTTTATTGGCTAGGATGTGCCGTGCGAGCAGCTGTTTGAGTTGACGGGAGGCGGGTGAGCTGGCCTCCGCTGCGCAGACTCACAGGGAGGCGTGCGAGCAATACACTACAGGCTAACCGGGAAGTGAGCCCTTTGACCACCATATCCGCCCGCCTCGCTTCCAATCTGTCCATCAATGGTGTCCAATCCGCTGTTTAATAGGCATCTTTACTACCCACTCAGTCACAATCCTCTCTCTTTTCCTCCCATTCCCTCTATCATTCAGACCTCCACTCGCCTACGCCATGGCGCACAAGGATCATATGCCACTTGTCTTCCGGTTTGGTGAAGTCGACACCGACCTGGAGGAGATCTATACCTACTAATAACGAAAATAGGTATTCTTGGTCCGTCATGCAATTTTACAAAAAAAAAACCTCAAGTTTACGATAATCAACCCGTAGTACATATTAATTGATTTTTAAAAAATTCATAACTTTTTAACTGTAACTCCAAATTTAACATGTTATATATGAAATTTGATAAGAAAAATATATAGAATCTGAATATGATATTATTTTATTAGTTAACCATTTTAAAAAATGCTATTTATGATGAAACCTAAATCAATAGTGCATGATCAGTCTTTCCTTCATACCGGTGCTAATCCAAAATTAAAATAAAGACTTCGGCAAAACCAGGATGGGAAACAAAAACAATATCTATAACCATGCATGCACGCCTCGTCAAAACCTGAAAGAAAAATAGATTTATCATCCTATGCCGAGAGGGTGATGTCTTAAGATTGACAACATTCAAATGTGTTGTGATGATGTGAACATTGCGCCCAACGTCGACGAAAGTGGGAAGAAGGATAAATAGAAGCATAGATGGGATGCCATGTGTTGAAATTAAGGACATGGACCTACTGAAGTTTGGACTCATGGTTATTAGATTAGGAAAAAAATTTCACCCGTTGCAACGCACGGGCTCATTTGCTAGTAGAACATAAAGACGAATGGGAGGCCATGAACATGACCCTGGAAGAGTTGCATGCCACAGCGGATGCTACCCCGGTGCACTCGCCAACAACCATCCCCACGCCCGCGCCAGCTACCATCCCCGTGGCATTGATGGGCTGGTCGTTGAGCATCATCGTAGCGCTAGAAACCGCGGGCGTCACCGAGGTCCCCGTGGACCTGCGCGAGCTCGTGTGCATGCAAGCGCCAGCGCCTCCTCCTGCGCCTGTGCTCATGCGCGCCCCTGCACACACCGCTCTAGTCCCCGTGTGCGCGCCTGTCCCCGTGCGCACACCAGCACCCACCGCTCCCCTGCCTGTGCGCGTGCCTCCACCCACCGCGCATTTGCCCGTGCGCGCGCCTACACCCGTCAGCGGATTGGGACGTCACCATCGACCGCTTCCTCGTAGCGCCGCTAGTCGCCACCCCCTGGCGCCCCGCCGATCGATCGCGCGATGACCGACTCTTTGATTGGGAAGTCCATAACATTCTGGTCTCGTTTGAAGAATTGAACAACTGCGCCCCGGAGCACGAGAACGCCTACATAGGCCACCGCCACCGCCGCAACTAGTTTTGTTTATATTATATCTCGATCGTATGAATGTAAAGTCAAAGCTTGATTGAATGAAATCTGTGGTTTGATCAACTAAGTATTTATCTCTGAATTCACATAGTAATGAAAGTAAATAAGAACATCAATGTTTTTCTCTGAATAAACACTCATCACAAACGGTTTAGATTTAATACCCGTTTGCAGACCGACAACTATGTTTCCTTCACAAGTAAGCCAAGTGAAAAATTGCCGTGAAGGATTGGTCCATCGCGTCATCACAAACGTTTCTCTACGATGACTCGTGTGCTTAGTACAGACAACCTGGAAGATTTGCATCTATCATATTGGGTAAATTGCCATTTGTCAAATTGGAAACATTGGCATTTGTCGATCTAGTAACATTGCCATTTGTCAACATTGTAGCACTGACATTTGTAAATTTTACAGGAACAAAATTACTATTACGGTGTAATTTTGCAACCGAAATTCACTAAACATAGATTTCATTCATAGATTAAGAAGTGGTCTTTGTACAAAACAGTTCAACTAGACAGCTGAATCGGAAAAACTTTTCCCCAATTGTTGCCAACCACGTAATGAAATATCTAGTTCAACTATATATACTAGCTAATTTAAAGTTCGCAGTACAGTTCAACCATATCTATAGTGAGATGAACTGAACAAAGTAGCCCCTAAATGCTACTACGGAGGGGCTTTGTACTACTTCCAGTAGAATCGAGCGTGCTCAGTAAGAGCCAAAGGAGGAGCCTGCCAACGAGCTGGTGGATTCGAGTCCGTTGTTTGTCAATGCTGCCCTCTGCCACTCCAGACGTGCCTCCTCGAAGTGGCGCGATTCAACGTAGATCTCCACATTTCGCGTTGCTGCTACGGCTTCTTCTGCGGCCATGGCATTGGTGAGCTTCTTCGCGTGCGTGACATGGCGCTCCACATCCTTCTCTAGGACGTAGATGTAGCACGCAAGGTTTACGACATAGAAGCTTGGCGGAGGGTCTTTGGCGGCCTCCACCTCCCGCATTTGGGCCGCAGTGGCGGAGCGGGTGATGACCCCGCCGTCTGATGGCAGGGTCACGGGTAAGGCGGATGACGGTGTGGTGGCGGCCAAGGTGGCCGCCGCTAGGGTGGTGGCCTCGGCACCTGTTTGTGGGGTGACGACCACGGCGACCATTGGCAGTAGCTGCCTTTGGGCAGCGGTGGTGGAGCCTGTAGTGGGTGGCGTGGGCACACCCACCAAGGATGACACGTCCACTACACGCTTCAGAGGACTATCGTGCAGACGCGGTGAAGCCTCCTAGCTGGAGCTATCCTCTGGCAGAGTGGCTAAGCGACGATGACCAACCCCTGCCATTGGCGATTGGGGGAGAAGCAAACTAGATAACCTATGGGGAGGGAGGGGATGAAGGCAATGTGGATTCGCCGGCCATGAGGGTTTATATAGCAGGCCGGCAAGCATTGGGGTTTGGGGGATTTCGCCGAGCCAGGCGGGAAGCTAGAGCCGTAGCGCGGTTTTGTGTGTAGGAACAGACTCATCGAGCCGACGCGCGGCCAAATGAAACGCTTGTGCGGTGTCGAAGCATGCACTGGAATCCTCAGGCAGCATCACGGTGACAAGACGTGAGAGAGGAGGACGGGGTGGTGCGCATGCAGATAGATAATAAAAACAAAATGTCTGCGATATTAATAAATGCAAATGGCACTTCCCTACATAGCATCGGTAATGATTTCATCAATCGGTGACAATTTTTAAGCAGCAACCGTCTGCCCACAACACACACAGCTTGTCAGGATGAACCGTTTGGGTTATTATTGGTCTTCCCACACAATTCTGATGAATGAACTGTTTGTCGGGTATCACACGCATCTTCTTATGCTAACTCATTTGTGTTCTATTGGATCAGAGCAAATAGTTTATCCGAGTGAACTGTTTGTCGTACTTTGCACACATACGTGTTTTCTAACCGTTTATGTTATCTTGGCTAATCGCAAACAGTTCATAAGGACCAACTGTATGCCATGTATCACACATGCAAGTCTCGTCTGAATCGTGCCTGATGGACCAGTCATTGCACACAGTTTGTTGTATTGGCGACGGAGCTAGAATTATACTGTTTGCGATTGATGGATCGCATAAAGTTTGGTCAAAGGGTCTCAGATGCATGTGTCGTCTTAGGACCTTCCTGCAATAGTGAAAGCACCAATCCTGAGAGCGCTATTGTCATTTTTATTCATTGAGTCTAGTTAATGTTGGATGCTAGCATGACAGGATCTCTTCTATGCTGAATTAAAATGTTTAGTCGCTGCTTGAACCTGAGAGATGCTCTACATTTATGTTTTGCGGTCTCAGAAAGGGCTACCGAGATACCATGTTGTCATATTATATCATGATTGTTTTGAAAAATTGTTGGCATCCGAGATATCTTATTATTGCTTGCTAGTTGGTTATGTTATGGTCATGAGTAAATGTGAGACCTAATTGTTGTCATTGATATGGTTAGTTCATGATCTTTGCTGAAAATCTGAACATTGAGTTCAGTATAATTATAACAACGAGAACAAAGGAGTTTGTAAAAGTTTTCTTTATCACTTTCAGTTTGTCAACTGAATTGCTTGAGGACAAGCAATGAGTTAAGCTTGGGGGAGTTGATACGTCTCCAACGTATCTACTTTTCCAAACACTTTCGCTCTTGTTTTGGACTCTAATTTGCATGATTTGACTGAAACTAACCCAGACAGACGTTGTTTTCAGCAGAACTGCCATGGTGTTGTTTTTTGCAGAAATAAAAGTTCTCGGAATCAAACAGAACTTTCTGGAGAATTATTTTGGAATATATAAAAAATAAAGGAGCGAAGACCTGCCAGAGGGGGACCACTAGTTGCCCACAAGGCAGCTGGGCGCACCGACCTGCCTTGTGGGGCCCACGTGGCTCTGCCGACCCTAATTCCAAGCCTATAAATTCATATTCTTCGAGAAAAAAATAGGAGAGAAGTTTTCATCGTGATCTACGAGACAGAGCCATCGCCACCTCCTGTTCTTCCTCGGGGGGGCTGATCTAGAGTCCGTTTGGGGCTCCGGAGAGTGGAAATCGTCGCCGTCATCATTACCAACCCTTCTCCATCACCAATTCCATGATGCTCACCACCGGGAGTGAGTAATTATTTTGTAGGCCTGCTGGATGGTGATGGGATGGGATGAGATTTATCATGTAATCGAGTTATTTTGACAGGGCTTGATCCCTAGTATCCACTATGTTCTGAGATTGATGTTGCTATGACTTTCCTATGCTTAATGCTTTTCACTAGGGCCCGAGTGCCATGATTTCAGATCTGAACATATTATGTTTCCATGAATATGAGAGTGTTTTAGATCATATATTGCAAGTTGTATGAACCTGATATGTGTTATGATCCGCATCCCCCAAGGTGACAAGAATTGGGATTCTTTCCAGTGATGACCGTAGTTTGAAGAGTTCATGTATTCACCATGTGTTAATGCTTTGTTTCGGTTCTCTATTAAAAGGAGGCCTTAATATCCCTTAGTTTCCATATGGACCCCGTTGCCATGGGAGGGTAGGACAAGAGATGTCATGCAAGTTCTTATTATAAGAACGTATGACTATATACGGAATACATGCCTGCATTATATTAATGAATTGGAGCTAGTTCTGGGTCGCTCTAGTGTGTAAATGTTATATGATGAATGTCATCCATATCAATCCATTACTAATCCATGGCCTATGCTTTTCGCTTATTGGTTTCCATTGAGTTACTCTCGCTACTTCTACTATTACAATCACTACAAACTGCTACGTTCCGTTGTTTCCATTGCTATTTTTACTGTCCTATTAAAAACTTTGTCGATCCAATGACTATCACCCCGAATCTCGACCTTGAGTCTGATCCATTCTCGAAACAGGCTTCGAGATTTAACCCCGCATCAGATCCAGCATCAAGCATGGATCCGATGATCACCATTCCGGATCTTGGACTCCAGACCGATCCTACTTCTGAACCGGCTTCAAGCTCGGATCTGATTACTCCCCCGATGGGCTAGGCCCCTATTGTGGTTGATTCAAGCTCTGAAGTTATGATTTCAGCCCCAGCAAATGTGCTTCGAATCAACCCGACCTATAGCTAGGCAATGGCCCCGACAGACCTCTCACTCCTAAACGAGATGTTGGACCCAATCCAGAGCCTTGGAATGTCGAACGACCAGACATCGGTCTATGATCGAATCGGATGTGAAGCCGATAATAGGGAAATTTATATCCCACTGATGTCCACTACACAACTTTATTCTTGTAGACACTGTTGGGCCTCCAAGCGCAGAGTTTTGTAGGACAGCAACAGATTTCCCTCAAGTAGATGACCTAAGGTTTATCAATCCGTGGGAGGTGTAGGATGAAGATGGTCTCTCTCAAACAACCTTGCAATCAAATACAAACAATCTCGTGTGTCCCCAACACACCCAATACAATGGTAAATTGAATAGGTGCACTAGTTCGGCGAAGAGATGGGAAACAAGTGCAGTATGGATAGTAGATATAGGTTTTTGTAATCTGTAATAATAATAACAACAAGGTACTAATTGGTAAAAGTGAGCACAAAAGGTATTGCAATGCTTGGAAACAACGCCTAGGGTTCATACTTTCACTAATGCACTCTCTCAACAGTGCTAACATAATTGAGTCAAATAACCATACCTCAATTGGAGACAAAGAATCACTCCCAAGTTCCTATCTAGCGGAGAACATAAGATTAAATTTTTGTAGCTAGCAAACCACCTCAAAGTTATCCTTTCCGATCATTCTAGTGAGCCATCCCTATATGTGTCACAAACAACCCTAGAGTTCATACTACAATAACACCATATGATATACATAAATCAACTCTAATGTCACCTAGATACTCCAATATAACCGCAACTATCCATGAGTTAATTATTCAACATGCATCAAACAATTTTAGATTCCTCATATTCAATCCATCACAAAGAACTCAAAAGAGTACCCCAAAGTTTCTATCGAAGAAAGTAGGATGAAAACATGCATCAACCTATGTGCCTAGATCACCCCCAATGTCACCACGGGAATCCCCAAGTTGATTACCAAAACATACATCAAGTGACTCAATAGAATACCCCATTGTCACCACGGGTATCCACATGCAATACATAATCCAAGTGTTCTCAAAACCAAAGTATTCAATCCAACATAATGAAACCTCAAAGGGAAAGACTCATTTCATCACATCAAGATAGAGAGGGAAGAACACCATATGTCGGTGTACTAAGAACTGGGGGTCCCTAGTACCCTGAATTATGCACGGGCAACCACCTCAGACTGGCAACTCCTTGCCAGGCTCGCACCAGCCCCCGAGGCAAACCGAAGCCAAGACCGAAGCGAGGTGACCAGGCCCTTCACCAGACGGAGTAGCCCGCCCATGGGCGTCTTCGGCAAGATTCCAACCCGCCAGGCCACCGCTCCACCTCACCAACGACGATTGTCTACATCGGCTGAGGTGTCGAGCGGGCAGGCGAAGCTGGCCAGGGCACGTGGCTACAACAGCGGGCCTATTGCAGCTTTAATGCCACCCGTCCCCTGGTGTGGCAGAAGAATAAGAGGTAGCTGGGAGGACGGCACAGAAGGAGAGGCAATCCTTGCCGGGAGACGTCGCCAGCGCGCCACCTCAGAGCGCATTCAATGCGCCTGTCCTAGTCCATAAGAGTTAGGTATTTCCCACTACCACTCTGACGACAGCCCCTATAGCTGTAAGAGCGCACTGTACACCTAGTAAATGAACATCATAGCCTTTGTGGAAACCCCTTGAACTATGAAAATAGGCCCATGGCTACCTTGACAAAGGTCGACACCCTGTCCATTTGCACGTGTAGCTGCACTCCTCGAGCATCCTTGCCGAGTAGCTGCGCTCCTGTATTTGGACCCAGATATACAAACAACACAGACAGGATGTAGGGTTTTACGCTCCCGAGCGGCCCGAACCTCTATAAACCCGGTGCGTAATCATGGCCGACTGATGCTCTTCGTCTACTCGACGCCCCCGCTGAACCGTAAAGGGACCCCGCTGGTCCCATAGATCGTCGTGAATCACACCCTCGACATCTTTGGCATGCCAGGTATGGGCGCCACCTGTGCGCGAATCTTCACTGGCGTTTTTGCGTGCCTACACCGATGCCCATGGCGCCCAAGAAGGCCAGGGGCGCGGCTACGACCGGCGCGACCACATCCAAGTTGCCATCCCAAGCAACCGATGGAGGCGACCACTGTGCTCACCCCGTTGGTGAGCGCAGCCATAGCACTACACGGAGTTTCGCGAACCACGACCCGGACACCGCCGCCGCGATAATGCGAAACAGGCCAACTGTGACCGGGGGCGACGCCGCTGCAGCAGTCGAGGCAGTAGCCACGGGCCGCACCGGGTGCGGGCGCTGCGACTGGACATCTGCCGCGCCCCTCGCAAGACGATCGCGACCCACGTCTGTGAGATGGCGAATCGGAGCGCCGTGTGGACGGGGCTCTCGTGCGTCACTCCCTAGGAGTGCAAGGCCGAATTCCACGACCCCCTCCCGGTGAGGGCAGACGGCGGTCAACGGCGTGGGAAAGCGTTCCTTTGGCATTGCCAGGAGTAAGTGTGCTACCTACGCCTCGCCCCGTCCTGTCCCCAAAACCGCGGGAGAAGATCTGGCGCAGGCCCAGCTGTTGCTGAACTTTCTGCCCACACCAGAGATGATGGAGGAGTGGAGGGCGACCATACAAAGCCTGCTGAGCTTCGCCAACAACGACAAACCAGATGCGGAGGGTTCCTCGTGCGCGCGGCGTGCGGCTCCCACGGAACCCACCGCCGGACGCGACGCCGGCGGGGCACACACCGTGCAGTCGCCCCCACGACAGCAGCGGACTTCCTGTTGGACCGACATACAGGACGAGGTGTCTCACGCGTCGGCGGACCCGCTGCTGAAGCAAGACCAATGCCAAGTCTTGAAGGACAAGTGATACGTCTCCAACGTATCTATAATTTTTGATTGTTCCATGCTATTATATTATCGGTTTTGGATGTTTTATATGCATTAATATGCTATTTTATATTATTTTTGGGACTAGCCTATTAACCTAGAGCCTAGTGCCAGTTTCTGTTTTTTCCTTGTTTTTGAGCTTCGCAGAAAAGGAATATCAAACAGAATAAAAATTTACGGAGAATATTTTTGGAAAATATAAAAAATACTGGAGCAAAAAGATACTGGAGAGGAGTCCCGAGGCAGCCACAAGCCTAGGGGGCGCCCCCCCTAGGGCGCGCCCCCTGGCTTGTGGGCCCCTCGGGAGTCCCCCTGACTTGATTCCAACGCCAAGTTCTCCTATAAATCCCGTAACCCCCAGAAAGAAACCTAGATCGGGAGTTCCACCGCCGCAAGCCTCCGTAGCCACAAAAAATCAATTGGGAGCCCGTTCCGGCACCCTGCCGGAGGGGGAAACCATCACCGGAGGCCATCTTCATCATCCCGTCGGTCTCCATGACGAGGAGGGAATAGTTCACCCTCAGGGCTGAGGGTATGTACCAGTAGCTATGTGTTTGATCTCTCTCTCTCTCTTGTGTTCTTGAGATGGCACGATCTTGATGTACCGCGAGCTTTATTAATATAGATGAATCATATGGAGTTTTCCCCTCTCTATCTTCTTGTGATGAATTGAGTTTTCCCTTTGAAGTTTTCTTATCGGATTGAGTCTTTAAAGGATTTGAGAACACTTGATGTATGTCTTGCGATGGGATATCC
Organism: Elymus sibiricus; assembly: GCA_039707655.1. Taxonomy (NCBI): domain Eukaryota; kingdom Viridiplantae; phylum Streptophyta; class Magnoliopsida; order Poales; family Poaceae; genus Elymus; species Elymus sibiricus. The sequence continues at coordinate 313,203,299 of CM077675.1, forward strand.
GTGGTGACAATGGGATGTTCTATTGATCCACTTGATGTATGTTTTGGTGATCAACTTGCGGGTTTCGTGACCTTGGGAATCTATGCATAGGGGTTGGCACATGTTTTCGTCTTGATTCTCAGGTAGAAACTTTGGGGCACTTTTTGAAGTTCTTTGTGTTGGATTGAACATGATGAATCTGAAATTGTGTGATGCATATTGTATAATCAAGCCCATGGGTACTCATGGTGACATTGGAGTATCTAGGTGACATTAGGGTTTTGGTTGATGTGTATCTTAAGGTGTTATTTTAGTACGAACACTAGGGCTATTCGTGACACTTATAGGGATAGCTCATAAGATTGATCGGAAAAGATAACTTTGAGGTGGTTTAATACCATACAATAATTTCTTCATTTGTTCTCCGCTATTTGTGACTTTGGAGTGAACTCTTTGTTGCACGTGAGGGATTTACATATGATTCAACTATGTCAGTATTGTTGAGAGAACTTGCAGTAGTGAAAGTATGAACCCTAGGCCTTGTTTCTAAGCATTGCAATACCGTTTGTGCTCACTTTTATCATTAGTTACCTTGCTGTTTTTATATTTTCAGATTACAAAAATCTATATCTACTATCCATATTACACTTGTATCACCATCTCTTCGCCGATCTAGTGCACCTATACAATTTACCATTGTATTGGGTGTGTTGGGGACACAAGAGACTCTTTGTTATTTGGTTGCAGGGTTGTTCGAGAGAGACCATCTTCATCCTACACCTCCCACGGATTGATAAACCTTAGGTCATCCACTTGAGGGAAATTTGCTATTGTCCTACAAAACTCTGCGCTTGGAGGCCCAACACGAGTCTACAAGAAGAAGGTTGCGTAGTAGACATCAAGCTCTTTTCTGGCGCCGTTGCTGGGGAGGTGAGTGCATGAAGGTATATCTTTAGATCTTGCAATTGAATCTTTTAGTTTCTTGTTTTATTACTAGTTTGGTTTTATAAAAGAAAACTACAAAAAAATGGAGTTTAGGTTGCATCATTTGTATCGCCTTTATAATGTCTTTCGTGAAAATAAGGATTCAGAAAATTGTGCTCAATTGGTAGAGGAAGAAATTATGAAAATACTTAATGAGAATTCCTTGAATGATGAGCATGATTTTAATGTTGCTAGTATGAATTCTCTGAATATCCATGATGCTAATGATATGCAAAGCCACAAGCTTGGGGATGCTATGTTTGATGAAGATGATATTTTTAGTCCCCCAAGTTTTGATGAGCAAATTTGTTATGATAATGACATGCCTACTATCTATGATGATTATGATGATGACATGTATGCTATAAAGAGTGATAGTAACCATGAAACTTGTCATCATGATTTTAATATTCAAAGTGGTTATGTCAATCAAGTATCTCATGATAGTTATTTTGTTGAGTTTGCTCCCACTATTATGAATGAGAAGAAAATTGCTTATGTGGAGAGTGACAAATTTTCTATGCTTGTGAATCATGAAGATAATGCTTTATGTGATAGTTATGTTGTGAAATTCCTTCATGATGCTACTGAAAATTATTATGAGGGAGGAACATATGCTTGTAGGAGTTGCAATAATATCATTTTTCCTCTCTACGTGTTCAAAGTTTTAAAGTTATGCTTGTTTTGCCTTCCTATGCTAGTTGATTCTTGCTCCCATAAATTGTTTTCTCACAAAATCCCTATGCATAGGAAGTGGGTTAGACTTAAATGTGCTTGTCATGAGATTCATGATGCTCTTTTGCATGTTATAATTATTATTCCTATGTGAGCATCATTGAAATCATCATGCCTAGCTAAAAGGCATTCAAGAAAAGCGCTTGTTGGGAGACAATCCAACACTTTTACTTTCTGTTTTTGTGTGTTCACATGATTAAGCTACTGTATTAATCATGTTTTGTGCCTTTTATTTTAATAAAGTGCCAAGTAAAGCCTTTGGGATGACTCACAAGATCAGTAGAATTGATGCTGAACCAAAACAGAAACTTTTGACTCCAGTACAGGATTTTTAATTTTTTACTGGAGCGTGATAATGATCTGAAATTTTTACACAGTATTGATATACAAATTCTTCAGGTTGTCCTAATTGTTCAGAATTTTTAGAGACAGGGAAGTAAGGTTACAATACAGATCTTGACAGACTGTTCTGTTTTTGACAGATTCTGTTTTGCATGCATAGTTTGCTTGTTTTAGTGTTTCCATAGCTTATATTTAGTGGTATAAATTATGGGAATGATAGAATACAGTAGGTATCATGTGGGAACAATTATGAATCTTGTCGTGACAGTACCTAAATGAATTATCTTTATTTATTATACTAACCCATCTCCCGAAGTTCCGTTAATTTTGTGTGATTGAAGTTTTCAAGTTTTGGGTGAGACACCGATATGAGGAGAATAAGCAGTGGCAAGAACCTAAGCTTGGGGATGCCAAAGGCACCCCCAAGGTAATATCCAAGGAAGACTCAAGCGCCGAAGCTTGGGGATGCCCCGGAAGGCATCCCCTCTTTCGTCTTCAACACTATCGGTATATCTTACTTGGAGCTATATTTTTATTCGTCACATAATATGAGTTTTGCTTGGAGCGTCATTTTATTTTGTTGTTCTCTGTTAGGTTTTATTTATAATCTTGTTTTTCAATAAAAAAGTTCCATGAATTGCCTTAGGATGCTTGCATTGCATGTTTGATGTGTGCTGTGTAAAAACAGAAACTTTTTCTATAGTGTTTGAATTTTCATATTTGACTGGAATGTGGAACGTTTCTGAAATTTTTACACAGTATTTTCATATAAATTATTTAGCATGTCCTAAATTTTCATAATTTTTTGAGTTACATAAGTACACTGGTTTAATAGATTGCTACAGACTGTTCTGTTTGGACAGATTGCTGTCATAGTTTTGTTATCTACTTATCCTATAGTTTCCATAGCCTATATTGGTAGATATAAATTGTGGAAACGATAGTAAACAGTAGATGATGTTTGAAAATTATTGTGCAACTTGTCTTGGCAGTACATAAAGAGTTGATTTATTATTATGTGTACTAACCTATCTCACGAGTTCTTTTCGAGTTTTGTGTGGATGAAGTTTTTGAGAATAGGTGAAACCGGGATATGAGAGGATTGAACGAGATACAAAAGCTCAAGCTTGGGGATGCCCAAGGCACCCCAAGTAAATATTTCAAGAAGTCTCAAGCATCTAAGCTTGGGGATGCTACGCATGCCACCTCTCTTCATCAAACAAATATCGGTTAGCCTATGTTGAGCCTAAAGTTTTATTCGTCCACATGATATGAATTATTCTTGGAATAAATTTTTATTTAGTTTGCTATTTAAATAAAATAATCAGATCTGAAAATCTTTATTGAGATAGAGAGTCTTCACATAGTTATTTAAATTTTTGACTACTCATTGATCTTCACTTATATCTTTTTGGAGTAGTTTGTCAATTTGCTCTAGTACTTCACTTATATCTTTTTAGAGCACGGCAGTGGTTTTATTTTATAGAAATGGTTGAACTCTCATGCTTCACTTATATTATTTTGAGAGTCTCTAAACAGCATGGTAACTTGCTTAGGTTATGAATTTAGTCCTAATATAATGGGCATCCAAGAGGGATATAATAAAAACTTTCATATAAAGTACATTGAATACTATGAGAAGTTTGATTCCTTATGATTGTTTTGAGATATAAAGATGGTAATATTAGAGACATGCTAGTGAGTAATTGTGGATTAGTAGAAATACTTGTGTTAAAGGTTGTGATTCCCGTAGCATGCACGTATGGTGAACCGTTATGTGACGAAGTCGGAGCATGATTTATTTATTGATTGCCCACCTTTGTGTGGAGGTCGGGATCGCGTGATGGTTAACTCCTACCAACCCTTCCCCTAGGAGCATGCGTGTAGTACTTTGTTTTGATAACTAATAGACTTTTGCAATAAGTATGTGAGTTCTTTATGACTAATGTTGAGTCCATGGATTATATGCACTCTCACCCTTCCACCCTTGCTAGCCTCTCTAGTACCGCGCAACTTTCGCCGGTGCATTAAACCCACCATATACCTTCCTCAAAACAGCCACCATACCTACCTATTATGGCATTTACATAGCCATTCCGAGATATATTGCCATGCAACTTCCACCATTCCGTTTATGACACGCATCATCATTGTCATATTGCTTTTCATGATCATGTAGTTGACATCGTATTTGTGGCAAAGCCACCGTTCATATTTTTTATACATGTCACTCTTGATTCATTGCACATCCCGGTACACCGCCGGAGGCATTCATATAGAGTCATATTTTGTTCTAAGTATCGAGTTGTAATTCTTGAGTTGTAAGTAAATAAAAGTGTAATGATCATCATTATTAGAGCATTGTCCCATGTGAGGAAAGGATGATGGAAGCTATGATTCCCTCACAAGTTGGGATGAGTCTCCGGACTTTACAAAAAAATAAAAGAGGCCAAAGAAGCCCAAATAAAAAAAGGCCAAAGAAGCCCACCAAAAAAATGAGAGAAAAGAGAGAAGGGGCAATGCTACTATTCCTTTTTCCACACTTGTGCTTCAAAGTAGCACCATGATCTTCATGATAGAGAGTCTCCTATATTGACACTTTCATATACTAGTGGGAATTTTTCATTATAGAACTTGGCTTGTATATTTCAATGATGGGCTTCCTCAAATTGCCCTAGGTCTTCGTGAGCAAGCGAGTTGGATGCACACCCACTTATTTTCTTTTTGAGCTTTCATACACTTATAGCTCTAGTGCATCCGTTGCATGGAAATCCCTACTCACTCACATTGATATCTATTGATGGGCATCTCCATAGCCCGTTGATACGCCTAGTTGATATGAGACTATCTCCTTCTTTTTATCTTCTCCACAACCACCATATTCTATTCCACCTATAGTGCTATATCCATGGCTCACGCTCATGTATTGTGTGAGGGTTGAAAAAGTTTGAGAATACTAAAGTATGAAACAATTGCTTGGCTAAAACCAGGGTTGTGCATGATTTAATACTTTGTGTGATGAAGAAGGAGCATAGCCAGACTATATGATTTTGTAGGGATAACTTTCTTTGGCCATGTTATTTTGAAAAGACACGATTGCTTTTTTAGTATGCTTGAAGTATTATTGTTTTTATGTCAACATTAAACTTTTGTTTTGAATCTTATGGATCTGAACATTCATGCCACACTAAAGAATATTACATGGATAAATATGTTAGGTAGCATTCCACATCAAAAATTATGTTTTTATCATTTACCTACTCGAGGACGAGCAGGAATTAAGCTTGGGGATGCTGATACGTCTCCAACGTATCTATAATTTTTTATTGTTCCATGCTATTATATTATCGGTTTTGGATGTTTTATATGCATTAATATGCTATTTTATATTATTTTTGGGACTAACCTATTAACCTAGAGCCCAGTGCCAGTTTCTGTTTTTTTCCTTGTTTTTGAGCTTCGCAGAAAAGGAATATCAAACGGAGTCCAAACGGAATAAAAATTTACGGAGAATATTTTTAGAAAATATAAAAAATACTGGAGAAAAAAGATACCGGAGAGGAGTCCCGAGGCAGCCACAAGCCTAGGGGGCGCCCCCCCCCCCTAGGGTGCGCCCCTGGCTTGTGGGCCCCTCGGGAGTCCCCCTGACTTGATTCCAACGCCAAGTTCTCCTATAAATCCCGTAACCCCCAGAAAGAAACCTAGATCGGGAGTTCCGCCGCCGCAAGCCTCTGTAGCCATGAAAAACCAATCGGGAGCCCGTTCCGGCACCCTGCCGGAGGGGCAAACCATCACCGGAGGCCATCTTCATCATCCCGGCGGTCTCCATGACGAGGAGGGAGTAGTTCACCCTCGGGGCTAAGGGTATGTACCAGTAGCTATGTGTTTGATCTCTCTCTCGTGTTCTTGAGATGGCACAATCTTGATGTACCGCGAGCTTTACTAATATAGATGAATCATATGGTGTTTTCCCCTCTCTATCTTCTTGTGATGAATTGAGTTTTCCCTTTGAAGTTTTCTTATCGGATTGAGTCTTTAAAGGATTTGAGAACACTTGATGTATGTCTTGCGATGGGATATCTGTGGTGACAATGGGATGTTCTATTGATCCACTTGATGTATGTTTTGTTGATCAACTTGCGGGTTCCATGACCTTGGGAATCTATGCATAGGGGTTGGCACATGTTTTCGTCTTGATTCTCCGGTAGAAACTTTGGGGCACTCTTTGAAGTTCTTTGTGTTGGATTGAACATGATGAATCTGAAATTTTGTGATGCATATCGTATAATCAAGCCCATGGGTACTCGTGGTGACATTGGAGTATCTAGGTGACATTAGGGTTTTGTTTGATGTGTATCTTAAGGTGTTATTTTAGTACGAACTCTAGGGCTGTTCGTGACACTTATAGGGATAGCTCATAAGATTGATCGGAAAAGATAACTTTGAGGTGGTTTCGTACCCTACAATTATTTCTTCGTTTGTTCTCCGCTATTTGTGACTTTGGAGTGAACTCTTTGTCGCACGTGAGGGATTTACATATGATTCAACTATGTCTGTATTGTTGAGAGAACTTGCACTAGTGAAAGTATGAACCCTAGGCCTTGTTTCTAAGCATTGCAATACCGTTTGTGCTCACTTTTATCATTAGTTACCTTGCTGTTTTTATATTTTCAGATTACATAAATCTATATCTACTATCCATATTACACTTGTATCACCATCTCTTCGCCGAACTAGTGCACCTATACAATTTACCATTATATTGGGTGTGTTGGGGACACAAGAGACTCTTTGTTATTTGGTTGCAGGGTTGTTCGAGAGAGACCATCTTCATCCTACGCCTCCCACAGATTGATAAACCTTAGGTCATCCACTTGAGGGAAATTTGCTACTGTCCTACAAAACTCTGCGCTTGGAGGCCCAACACGAGTCTAGAAGAAGAAGGTTGCGTAGTAGACATCAACAAGCGCAAGGAAGACGTGCTCATTGCCATCGAAAGACTACGGGAAGCGCGTCGCCAATCCGATGGTCGCGTAGATCCAGCAGTCGATGAGCCCGCGCCCGGGGTGCCTGGCAGACTACCTTACGAGGTCGGATGCCCAGCGTTCACCCGCGAACTACGGCAAGTCCGTTGGCCCTCCAGTAGGGCCTTCAAGCCGGACTTGCCGGACAAATACGACGGCGCGGTCAGTCCGTTGGAGTTCCTAGGCATCTACACCATCACGGTGCAGGCTGCCGGAGGACGATACGAGAAGGTGCTAGCCAACTACTTCCCGCTAGTGCTCAAGCCCAACGTGAGGAGTTGGCTAATGAACTTGCCGGAGGAGTCCATCTCTTCCTGGGCGGACCTGTGTAATCAGTTCGTCGGGGCTTACAACGGGGGCCACAAGCTCCCGGGGCAACCCAGGGATTTGCATGTACTCCCCTAGCAAGACGGCGAGACCCTTCGCAAGTACATCCAGAGATTCAGCCGCATGTAGCACAACATCCTGGACACTCACCCTGCCGCGGTGATCGCTGCATTCCACACGAACGTACGCAATCGCTGCATGCGCGAGGAGATGAGCATCAACAAGGTGCGGGACGTCGCCGAGCTCTACGCTCTGGCCGAAAAGTGTGCGCGGGCTGAGGAAGGAAGAAGGCTCCCGAAGGAGGATGCTGGCACGGAGGTCGACTCTGACGACAACAAGAACGCGCCCGCCTCCTTGAAAAAGGGTCGCAAGCACAACAAGAAGCGCAAGGGCAAGGCAGTGATGGCTGTCAAGAGCTTCGGCAAGCCTAACGCTGGCAAGAAGGCCAAATCCAAGGAGCCCGGAAAGGACGTTGCCGTTTGCTCTGAAGACGATGAGGCCGCGGCACGCGAGAAGACCGGCAAGCCCTACTGCAAGATCCACCTCACCAAAGGCCACGACATCAACGAATGTCGCCAAGTAGAACAGCTTGCTGAGAAGCAGAAGCAAGTGTATGAAAGGCGTGACAAGGAGAAGGGCCGAGATGGAGCCGGTGGACCCGACAAGAAGAACCACAACGGTCGAGGTGACCGTCGTGGCAAAGCCAAATAGCAGAAAGAAAAGCCTGCTAGAGGACGAGGCGACAAATCCGACGATGATGATGACAATGACGAAGATGAAGAGAGATCTGACAAGCAAGAGTTCCAGAAGGCCATGGATTCTATGTGTGTTAATGGAGGCGCATCTTTGCACTCCTCCCACAGGTAGCTCAAGCAGTGGGTCCATGAAGTCAATGCGGCGGAGCCAACGGTAGAGGCAAGGAAGCCTCACAAGTGGTCCAACACTCCCATCATCTTCGACGCTGAGGACCACCCTGATCGCATCACCGCGGTCGGGTGCATGCCGTTGTTGGTCTCACCAACGATTCACAACCTCAGAGTCATGAAGATGTTCGTTGACAGTGGGGCCGACCTGAACCTGATTTCGCCCGATGTGATCAAGCGGCTGCAGATCCCCGATTCGGAGCGCAAACCGACGAGCTCCTTCCAAGGAGTGGACGGGGGGGGGGAGATCTCAGCCAAAGGGAAAGATAACACTCCCGGTCACATTCGGCAGTGAACTCAATTTCAGGACAGAGAGTGTCGTATTCGACGTCGCCAAGATGTCGCTGCCGTATAATGGGATCCTGGGCCGCCCGGCACTGGCGAAGTTCATGGCGGTGTCTCACCACGCCTACAACACACTCAAAATGCCGGGGCCGATGAGCTTCATCACCGTCCATGCCGACAAGCAAGACGCGGTCCTCTGCATCGACAAGCTCTACTGGGAGGCAGTGGCAGCGTCTGCTGAAGAGGCACTCGGTCCTGCCGGCAAAGCTCCCGGGGGGAAGAACAAGGATAAGAGTTTTGGCGAGTCTCGTAAGAACTCCGGGAAGCGCACAGCAGAGTGCGGCACGCTCGTCGAGGACTTACCAGAGACCTCTACCGACAGGAGACCTCCCCGAAGAGCAAGAAGAAGCCGAGAAAGTAGCCCGACAGTCAAGCATGTATCAGTTCCTGGACAATGACCTGTACAGAAGGAGACCGAACGGGGTGAAACTGAGGTGCATCGCTCGGGAGGAAGGACAACGGCTGCTGGCAGAGATACACGAGGGGATTTGTGGCTCCCACGTAGGATCAAGAGCCCTTGTCGGGAAGGCATTCTAGCAAGGCTTCTACTAGCCCACAACCCTTCAAGATGCCTTGGCGGTGGTAACAATGTGTGAAGCATGCCAATACCACACCAAGCAAATACACCAACCATCACAAGCCCTTCAAACCGTACCGCTCTCCTGGACATTCTCGGCCTGGGAGCTCGACATCATCGGTCCCCTCCCCCGTGCTACCGGGGGCTTTGAGTTCTTGTTCGTCGCTATCGACAAGTTCACGAAGTGGGCCGAAGTTGAGCCAGTGAGAAAAGTAATGGTGCAGGCGGCGGTCAAGTTCCTCGGAGGGATTGTTTGCCATTTCGGGGTTCCAAACAGGATCATCACCGATAACGACACGCAGTTCACCAGCAGTACTTCTATGCAATACTGTCAAGATATCAGCTCCCGAATCTACTTCGCCTTGGTTGCTCACACCAAGAGAAATGGGCAAGTGGAGAGGGCGAATGTTGAAGTGCTGCAGGGTCTCAAGACAAGGACTTTCGACAAGCTGCGCAAGCATGGACGGCGCTGGATTGATGAGCTGCCGACGGTTCCTTGGGCGATCAGAATGACCCCAAATCGAGCCACCGGCGAAACATCTTGTGCCCTGGTCTATGGGGTGCAGGCAGTTCTCCCCACGGAACTCACGTACGGGTCACCGAGAGCGCGGGCCTTTGACGAGGACCAGGAAGAGCGGCTATGGCATGATGATGCCATGCTCCTCGAGGAAGATCGTCTCCAGGCCGCACTGCGCGCCGCTAGGTACCAGAAGGCATTGCGCCGCTACCATAGCCGCAAAGTGCACGCCAGAATTGTTGAGGAAGGTGACCTTGTCCTTCGACGGATTTAGTCCGCGAAGGGATCAAACAAGTTGACGCCAAAGTGGGAAGGCCCTTACCGGGTGGTACGAGTCACCAGTCTTGGCGCAGTCCACCTGGAGACCGAAGATGGCACCCCGGTGCTAAACTCATGGAATATCGAGCATCTTTGCAAGTTCTACCCGTAAGGCGCAGTTGTCGGGCTCCCTGGCAACCACTTTTGTACAAGTCTCGCCGCAATGCGTGTAATCCTTTGTACAAAGCCAGGTGATGACCCTGTGCGCAGTTAGTAAAACTAGATATCCCGCAACTTTTCTCCTGCCTAGATACATATTTGCATTATGTTTCATTATGCATGTTATTGCGATTGCTCATTGCCAGCATAAGGTCGTTATCGAATCGCTAAAACCCCATAGCGCACCCGTTTTTCTCTTCTTTCTTTTTCTCAAAAGGAAGCAGGATTCCTTCCCCCCGCGCGCAAGTCATCTCGGGGGGAAGAAGGGGCGGCAAGGGCGGACGCGTTCGGAGCAACAACCTCACGGCAAGAAGGGCGACAGAGGAAGGAAAAGATAAGTGAAACGCTTTCCCTGCTACAAACTGCGGCCTAAGGAAAGACCTGCGCGCGGGTGGACCCTTATCGGAATTGTTGCACGCCGGGGGTTGGAAGCATGCCCAGCACCCCGGATTGTCGCGGCGAGGACGATGAGGTGACCTTGCGGAGAGTGGCTCTACGAGAGAGTGCTCGGGATCTATCCTTGGATGCGCCCCTCGATAAGACAACCCACATCGGCAAAGGTCCCCGACAAGCGTAAAGGCCGGAAAGGCACCGCAATACAGTTTTCGCAAAGGGGGAGAGAAAAAGAGGGATTGACGCACAAACATACAAGGCAAATCCTTGATATATCAGTAAGTACCCAACGTCTTTCTTTGATGTTCCTTTAGGATTTCGTCGGGTACGACCTAAATACAAAAGGAGGGCGCCAGACCTAGCAATGGCGGCGGCGGGGACAAGTCGGAGAACGAATTCCTATAACGTCCCCGCCGGCCTCCGAGGAGGAAGGCATATTAGCTTGGTGGCGGTGGCGACGGTGTCAGGTCGGAGTACGACTTCATCTACGACCCCATCGGACGCCGACAGGAGATCTGCCACTACGATGTAGCAGTTGATCCGGAAACGAGGCCTCATAGATGGAGCCTCGTTCCCGAATCCCTAAAACCCCAGCTACGATTCCATGCGTGTCTAGTCGGACTCCTCCCGCTTGATGCCGAAGATGCTACCGTCGTTGTCGTTGTCGCTGTCGCTTGAGGAGTCGTAGTCGCTCCCGCTCGAGCTCTCCGTGCAACACTCCAAACGGGCGCCGGACACCCCGAAGATCTTCACGAAAAGCGTGGCGGCGTCATCGAACCTGAAAGTGGAGGAGATGATCGGGGCCTAAGCCACAGGAGCGGGCGAACGATTTCCACCCCCGCGTTAGAAACATGGCGCTGCCGACAGAGAGGTCGACGGCCACCCAGGCGGGGCCATTGCAGCATCCATCCGCCCGCAGTCATAACCCCTGGGGCGGGTCGCCCTCCATGACCCGGGTGAACGGATCAGGGAGGCGCAGCCAACTCCGAGGACGGCGGGGGACCGCCACAACGAATTCTTGTGCCTCCTCTCCCGCGTGGATGCATGTGTGGGGTTGAGGGAGAGGTGCACCACCGCGGCCGCCGCCGCGGTTCGGCGGGGCTGCCCGACCCCCACGGCCGCCACGAGCCAACGGAACCGCCAGCCCGCGACCCGCGAACGGCGACCGACCATGGGAGCTACACCCGACCTCCGCCGACGTCACCACAATGTGTATTGGGCTCCGGGGGCTGCCCCTCCCGACGCCCCTAGGACCTCGAGCGCGACTGCGACCCCTCGCCATCGCAAGCGGGAGCGCACTGGAAGCGGTGGCGAAAGGAAGAAGGAAGGAGCACCAAGTAGCTGGGGAAGAGCACAGAGTCACGGATGAGCGGCACCCTCTTCAACCCCTCCATATTTATAGGGGCCAATCCAAAGGGGAAGAAGAGGGGCCGACTCTCCGTTGACCGTAACAAGCGCACGCTCATACGCCCATGACTTCAGCAACCGCCCTCCCCAGCTAATGGCGAGCGCCGTGCGTGCCACGCGTCACTAAGGATGGCAATGGATCTGGTTCGGCCCGGGTTCAACAGTATCAAATCCATATCCGAATCCACGAGGATACTCTTTGCCCATCCATGGAAAAATCCATGGGCGACAAATATTGTCCATGTCCAAACCCGATGGATATCCATAACCGATGGATATCCATTGGGTCCTATCAAACACGTATACATAAGGCGTAGCAAAGGCGGAAGGAGGAACGAAACAAATTAAATGGCGAAGGGTGGGAGGGCGCCGCATCATTTCCCCCGCTGCTTACCCCAAGGAAGGCCAGGGGGCTGGCCGCCCGTGTACCCACGTGACCGCTCACTGTCAAGCATGTTGCTTGGGCGACCGCCCCTCTCCACCAATGCCGTTACCCGCGGTAAATGCTCATCGTGGGAAAGGTCAGTAAAGATCATCATAACCACAGGAAAACACAGCCACGCATGCCCATTTACTATTTTGGGCCTAACCCAACAATGACGCGCGCGCATGTATGGCCCAGGCCCGGGGGCTACTGTCGGTGTACTAAGAACTGGGGGTCCCTAGTACCCTGACTTATGCACGGGCAACCGCCTCAGACCGGCAACTTCTTGTCGGGCTCGCACCAGCCCCCGAGGCAAACCAAAGCCAAGACCGAAGCGAGGCGACCAGGCCCTTCACCAGGCGGAGTAGCCCGCCCACGGGCGTCCCCGGCAAGATTCCAACCCACCAGGCCGCCGCTCCACCTCACCAAGGACGATTGTCTACATTGGCTGAGGTGTCGAGCGGGCAGACAAAGCTGGCCGGGGCACGTGGCTATAGCAGCGGGCCTGTTGCAACTTTAATGCCACCCGTCCCGCGGCATGGCAGAAGAATAAGAGGTAGCTGGCGGACGACACAGAAGGAGAGGCAATCCTTGCCGGGAGACGTTGCCAGCGCGCCACCTCACGGCGCATTCAATGCGCCTGTCCTAGTCCGTCAGAGTTAGGTATTTCCCACTACCACTCTTACGACAGCCCCTCTAGCTGTAAGAGCGCACTGTACGACTAGTAAATGACCATTGTAGCCTTTGTGGAAACCCCTTGAACTATAAAAGGAGGCCCATGGCTACCTTGACAAAGGTCGACACCCTGTCCATTTGCACGCGTAGTTGCACTCCTTGAGCATCCTTGTCGGGTGGCTTCTCTCCTGTATTTGGACCCAGATATACAAACAACACAGACAGGACGTAGGGTTTTATGCTCTCGAGTGGCCCGAACCTATATAAACCCCGCGCGTAGTCATGGCCGATTGATGCTCTTCGTGTACTCGATGCCCCGCCGAATCGTAAAGGGACCCCGCTGGTCCCATAGATCATCGTGAATCACACCCCCCCCCCCACACACACACACCATATGATCCAACCATATTAACAAAGCTCGTGATACATCAAGATTGTGCCAACTCAAGAACGCGCGCGCGCGAGAGAGAGAGAGAGAGATCAAATACATAGTGATACGTCTCCAACGTATCTATAATTTTTGATTGTTCTATGCTATAATATTATCATTCTAGGATGCTTTTTGGGCTTTATTTGCCAATTCATATTATTTTTTAGCACTAACCTATTAACCTAGTGCCCAGTGCCAGTTGCTGTTTTTTGCATGTTTTGGCTTTTCAGGTTTACAGGACCAAACGAAGTCCAATTGCCACGAACCTTTTTGATGATTTTTTTCTGGACCAAAAAATACCTGGAAGCTTTGGGAGAAGACCGAAGGCCGCACGAGGGCCCCACAAGGCAACAGGATGCGCCCATGGGGGGGCGGGGCGCCCTGTTAGCTCGTGGGCCCCCTGCCTCTCCCGATATCCCTCTCTGGCCTATAAATTCACGTATATTCTGAAAACACTAAGAGAGTTCCCGAAACACTTTTTCCGCCGCTGCAAGTCTCTGTTCCACCGTGTGCCCTACTCCAGTGCCCTATCGGAGGGGGGTCGATCACGGAGGGCCTCTTCATCAACCATGTTGCTCCCATGATGATGCGTGAGTAGTCTACCACAGACCTATGGGTCCATAGATAGTATCTAGATGGTTCTCTCTCTTTGTTCTTCAATACAAAGTTCATCGCATCTTCGCGATGGTCTATTCGATGTAATCACTTTGTGCGGTGCGTTTGTTGGGATTCGATGAATTGTGGGTTTATGTTCAGATTATTCATGAAAAAGATTTGAGTCTTCTCTGAATTATATGATTCTTATTTGCATGATTATTATAGCTTCGTAAATCTCTCTGATCTATTGATTTGGTTTGGCCAACTAGATTGATCTATCTTCAGTGAGAGGGGTGTGTTGTAGTGGGTTCAATCTTGCGGTGCTCTATATCCCAGTGATAGAAAGGGCAAGACACGTATTTGTATTGCTGCCACTAAGGATAAAACGATGGGGTTGATTCATATTAATTGGATTTTCTTTGTCTACATTATGTCATTGTTCTCCAAGCATTACTCTATTTTACTTAATACACTAGATGCATGCTGGTTAGCGGTCGATGGGTGGAGTAATAGTAGTAGGTGTAGGTAGGATTCAGCCTACTTGCTTATGGACGTGATGCCTATATACACATGATCAATACCATGAATAAATATTACATAATTATGCGCTTTTCTATCAATTGCCCAACAGTAATTTGTTTACTCACCGTATGCCTACTTCGAGAGAGATGCAACTAGAGAACACTATGGACCCCGAGTCTATTCACATATAAATTTACAAACTCTACTATTTCCTTGCTGCCATTATTTCCTTTTTATTTATTTTGCAATTTATATTTATCCAACTATCAACTACACTACTTATCTGCTTGCGAGTAACGAGTTCAAGGGGCTTGACAACCCTCTTCCCGCGTTGGGTGCAAGTGTTTGCTCATTTGTGCGTAGGCGATAAATACGGGAGTTGCGTGGTCCTCCTATTGGTTCGATAACCTTGGTTCTCACTGAGGGAAGTACTTATCTATATTGTGCTACATCATCCGCTCCTCTTCGCAGAAAAACCCAACGCAGATCACAAGTATCAGGAAGGATTTCTGGCGCCGTTGCGGGGAGTATCACCAACTTACTATCAATTACCTATTCACAAATTATCATTGACTTGTTCAACTTTTTATTTGCTGATATATTTTTCTTGCTATAAAAAACAAAAATTCAAAAATATTTATCTTTGCTAGTTTTCTAGTTTACTTGTTTGCTTGCTTTACTTGCTAGTTTACTTGGTTCGCTTGTTAGTTTGCTTGCTTGGTCACCATGTCTCAAGATAATACCAAGTTGTGTGACTTCTCAAATACTAATAGCAATGATTTTATTAGTACTCCTATACCACCCTCCACTAGTGTGGAGTCTTGTGATATTAATGTTGCATTGCTAAATCTTGTGATTAAAGAACAATTTTCCGGAAGTCCTTATGAGGATCCATCTACGCATCTCAATACCTTTGTTGAATTATGTGATATGCAAAATAAAAAGTATATGTACAATGATGTGGTTAAATTAAAAAAACCTTTTTCACTAAGAGATAAAGCTAAGGCTTGGTTTTCATCTTTACCACGTAATAGTATTGGCACATGGGATACATGTAAAGATGCTTTTATTATCAAGTATTTTCCTCCTGCTAAGATCATCTCTATTACAAATCAAATTATGAATTTTAAGCAACATGACCAAGAACATGTTGCACAAGTTTGGGAGAGGATGAAAATTATGATTAAAAATTTCCCAACACATGGCTTGAACTTATGGATGATTATATCAAATTTCTATGTTGGATTAAACTTTGTGTCTAAAAATCTTCTAGATTCTGCTGCAAGGGATACCTTCATGGAGGTGACATTAAGGGAGGCCACCAAACATCTGGACAACATCATGACAAACTATTCTCAATGGCATATCGAAAGAGCTCCAACTGGTAAGAAGGTAAATTATGTTGAAGAGATTGCTACTTTGAGTGAAAAAGTGGATGCTCTTATGAATATGGTTGCTAGTAAAAATGCTCATGTTGATCAATGATATTCCTTTGTCTACCTTGATTGCAAAAAATGATGATGCTATGTATGTGAACTTTATCTCGTGAAACAATTTCAACAACAATGCTTATAGAGGAAATTTGAATGGTAGACTGTATCTCGATAATTCCTCTAACAATTATGGAAACTCTTATGGAAATTCTTATGGAAATTCTTCTACTAATAATAATAGGATACCCCCTGATCCTGAGAACACCATTAAAGAATTTATTAGTTATCAAAAGATTTTTAATACTATGGTACAAGAAAAGTTGCATAAAGTTGATGATTTGGCAAGGAATATGGATAGAATTGCTATTGATGTGGAAACTCTTAAAAATAAAACTTTGCCACCCAAGAATGGTACTAATGAAAATATTAAATATATCCAAGTATATATTAATGAAAGTAAGGAGAGGACCGCGAGGTTGAGAGCTAAGCGAGAATTGTTAGAAAAAGCGCTACCATCCGGTTTTACCGTAATCATGATGAAGATCTTAAAATGATTGGCACTTCTCCTATTGAATCTTTGTTTACTAATTTGAAAATTATATGATAAAGAGACTGGAGATAAGTCAACTTTAGCTAGAAGGCATCCCGTTTGTTCGCAGGGTGGTGATTCTAATGATAAAATTTAAAAAGGTGGGTTTGGAGAGGTAAAAACTTTAACTAGTGATGTGCCCACTATCTTGGATTACAAGGACTTTAATTATGAAAGTTGTTCTTTAGTAGAATGTATTTCCTTGTTGCAATCCATTATTATCTCACCCAATACTTATGAACAAAACAAGGCTTTTACTAAACATATAGTAGAAGCGATGATAATAGCTTATGATGAGAAACTTGAGCTAGAAGTTCATATACCTAGAAAATTGCATGATGAATGGGAACCTACTATCAAAATAAAACTGGAAGAATATGAATGTAATGCTTTATGTGACCTTGGTGCTAGTGTTTCAACTATACCTAAATATCTTTGTGATGTGCTAGGTCTCACCGATATTCAAGATTGTTCCCTAAACTTGCATCTTGCTGATTCTACCATTAAGAAAACTTTGGGTAGAATGAATGATGTTCTTATCCTTGAAAATAGAAATTATGTGCCTGTATATTTCATTGTGATTGATAATGAATGCAATCCTACTTGTCCAATTATACTTGGAAGAACTTTCTTACGAACTATAGGTGCAATTATTGATATGAAAGAGGGAAACATAAGATTCCAATTCCCATTGAAGAAAGGGATGGAACACTTTCCTAGGAAGAGAATTAAACCACCTTATGAATCTATCATGAGGGCTACTTATGGATTGAGTGCCAAGGATGACAACACTTGATCATATGAATTATGCCTAGCTAAGGGCGTAAAACAATAGCGCTAGTTGGGAGGCAACCCAATAGTTATCTTATTTTTCTTGTTTTAATTTCTGTTTTCGTTTGATAACATGATTTTTCCTACTGTAATGATTGTGTTTTATGTTTTAATTAGTGTTTGTGCCAAGTAAGCCTTTGGGATGACTTGCATGATGAGTAGAATTGATACGATGCAAAAACAGAAACTTTAGCGTCCAGTGCAGAATTTCTCTGATTTTACTAGAACATATTTTTTTTCAAAAAAATTTACACAGTATTGCTATAAAAATTCCCTAGGTTTTCCTAATTTTTCAAAAATTTTGGAGTTACAAAATTATAGTTTCTTTACAGATCATTACAGACTGTTCTGTTTTAGACAAATTCTGTTTTTGCTTGCATAGTTTGCTTGTTTTGATGATGCTATTGATTGTGTCGGGGGATATAAGCCATGGATAAGTTAGAATACAGTACCTTATGCAATAAAAAATATGAATCAATTTATAACAGCTAAAGTATTTGATATGTTTATTATACTAACGGATCTCACGAAGGTTTCTCTTGAGTTTTGTGTGCTGAAGTTTTCAAGTTTTGGGTGTTATCACGATGGATGAAGGAATAAGGATAGGCAAGAGCTGAAGCTTGGGGATGCCCAAGGCGCCCCAAGTCAAATTCTAGGAAGACTCAAGCGTCTAAGTTTGGGGATGCCTCGGAAGGCATCCCTTCTTTCGTCTCAATCCATCGGTATGTCACTTGGAGCTATATTTTTATTCATCACATGATATGAGTTTTGCTTGGAGCGTCCTTTGTTTTAGTTTCCTTTTGCTTTAGATTTCCACAATCATTGTTTGCTGGAAACACCTACTTGAGAGAGACACATGTTCATCATGATTTGATAGAATACTCTATGTGCTTCATTTATATCTTTTGAGCTTAGCACTTGCTCTAGTACTTCACTTATATCTTTTAAAGCATGGTGGCGCATAGAATTTATAGAAATAATTGCACTCTCATTCTTCACTTATATTTCTTTGAGAGTTAATAAATAGTGCCGGTAATTTGCATGGTTTATAAGTCTAGTCCAAAAATAATAGGTATTCAATGAGTGCATAATCAAAACCTTCATGTAGCACATAAAAGTGAAATTGTTGATTAATCATATTGATGCGGTAATATGAAAAGGCGTGAGTGCATGGTTGTTGGTTAGTAGAAATGTCGATAGTTAAAGGATGTTAATTTGTTGTTCATCTAAATATTGGTCATGTCATGGTGATGATGTGTGAGCATTCTTATTCCTCATTGAAATCCTAGTGTTGTTTCGGTCAGAGGCGTGCGATGGTTAACTCCTACCAACCTCCTCCCTAGGGGCATGCAAGTAGTTCTTTGCTTCAAGAGAGCTAATAAAACCTTGAAATAAGTATGTGAGTTCTTTATGACTAATGTGAATCCATGGATGTACGCACACTCACCTTTCCATATTTGCTAGCCTATTTGGTACCGTGCATTGCGCATTCTCACCTCGAGGATCGATGCAAACTACGCCGGTGCATCCAAACCCCAAGGCATCATACGCTCTGTTGCACGTGAGCCTTATTATATCTTCCTCAAAACAGCCACCATACCTACCTATCATGGCATTTCCATAGCCATTTCAAGATATATTGCCATGCAACTTCCACTGTTACATCATATGACTAGTACACTCACTATTATATTGCTTTCCATGATCATGTAGCTGATAGTATTTGTGGCAAAGCCACAATTCATCACTGTTTACATGCTACACTAGATCATTGCACATCCTGGTACACTGCCAGAGCCATCCATATAGTCATATTGTTTAGTAATTTTTCATATCGAGTTGTAAGTAAATAAAAGTGTGATGTTCATCATTATTAAGGCACTGTCTCGGTTAGGAAAGGATGATGGAGACAATAATTTCCCCACAAGTCAGGATGAGACTCTGGACAAAAAATAAATGAAAAAAGAGAGAAAAGGAAAGAAATAAAAAATAAAAAAGGGAAACAAAAAAAGGGAAAAAAGAAAAAGAAAAAATGAGAGAAAAGAGAGAAGTGACAGTGCTACTACCTCTTTTACCACACTTGTGCCTCAAAGTGGCACCATGTTTTCATATAGAGAGTCTCTTGTTTTGTCACTTCCATGAGCAAACAAGTTGGATGCACACCCACTTAGCTTCATTCGAGCTTTCATACACTTATAACTCTAGTGCATCCATTGCATGGCAATCCGTACTCCTCGCATTGATATCTATTGATGGGCATCTCCATAGCCCGTTGATACACCGAGTTGATGCGAGACTTTCTTCTCCACTTTTTACCCTTTGATACCTAGCACCATATTCTATTCCACCTATATGCTATATCGTTGGTTCACGCTCATGTGTTGGGTGAGTAATAAAAAGTTGAAGCGCGTTAAAAAGTACGATCCAATTGCCTGACTTAACACCATGGTGCTTGACATTTGTATGTATGTGGTGAAGACGGAACCATGCCATGCGAATATGATAAAATGAATGGGGGTAAACATTCTTTAAGGATCGTATATTTTGAAAGTTTGATGATTATGTTACTTATGTTTATGGATATTATTATGTTAATGTGTGTTGATTCATCGTTTCTCAATGATCACACCTGCAATAGATTACATGTTGGGTAGCATGTCACATCAAAAAATCTGTTTTTATCATTTACCTACTCGAGGACGAGCATGAATTAAGCTTGGGGATGTTGATACGTCTCCAACGTATCTATAATTTTTTATTGTTCCATGCTATAATATTATCATTCTAGGATGCTTTTTGGGCATTTTTTGCCAATTCATATTATTTTTGAGCACTAACCTATTAACCTAGTGCCAAGTGCCAGTTGTTGTTTTCTGCATGTTTTTGGCTTTTCAGGTTTACAATTTTAAATGAAGTCCAATTGCCACGAAACTTTTTGATGATTTTTTCTGGACCAAAAGAATACCTAGAAGCTTGGGGAGAAGACCGGAGGCCTCACGAGGCAACAGGGCGCGACCAGGGGGGTCGGCGCGCCCTGTTAGCTTGTGGGTCCCCCTGGCTCTCCCGATGTCCCTCTCTGGCTACAAATTCACATATATTCTGAAAACCCTAGGAGAGCTCCCGAAACACTTTTTCCTCCGCCGCAAGTCTCTGTTCTGCCGTGTGCCCATCTAGAGCCCTGTTCCGGTGCCCTGCCAGAGGGGTGATTGATCACGGAGGGCCTCTTCATCAACCTTGATGCTCCCAAAATGATGTGTGAGTAGTCTACCACAGACCTACGGGTCCATAGCTAGTATCTATATGGCTCTCTCTCTCTCTCTATGTTCTTCAATACAAAGTTTATCGCATCTTCACGGTGATCTATTCGATGTAATCACTTTGTGCGGTGCGTTTGTTGGGATCCAATGAATTGTTGGTTTATGTTCAGATTATTCATGAAAAAGATTTGAGTCTTCTCGGAATTATATGACTCTTATTTGCATGATTATTATAGCTTCATAAATCTCTCAGATCTATTGATTTGGTTTGGCCAACTAGATTGATCTACCTTCAAAGAGAGGGGTGCGTTGTAGTGGGTTCAATCTTGCGGTGCTCAATATCTCAATGACAGAAAGGGATACGACACGTATTTGTATTGCTGCCACTAAGGGTAGAACGATGGGGTTGATTCATATTAATTGGATTTTCATTGTCTACATCGTGTCACTGTTCTCCAAGCATTACTCTGTTTTACTTAATACTCTAGATGGATGCTGGGATGAAAATGGAGCGGAAACTTTCCGCTTTTCCGACAGAAAAACGGAAACGAAGAGGAAAAATGAAAATGGAAATGGAATTTTGCAAAACAAAAACGAAAGTGGAATTTTCTATGCGGAAACAAAAACAAAAATGGAACAGTGTTTTCCGGCGGAACAAGTGTGGAAATGGAATTTTCCGTTTCCGTCAATATGGAATTTCCATTTTTAATACGAGCAAATGTCTATTTTATAGCCCAACACATAATAAGACCCTAGCAATAATGGCCCATGGCCCAATTTCAACATAACAATACACCGAGCAGGCGAGCACCGCAACAAGGCAAGCGGAATTCCTACCTTAATCACCGCTCAAAAAAAATATAATCCCAAATCGAGCAGACGTGCATGCCGCCGCCATTGCCCTTGCATCTTCGGCCAGCCTGCTCACACTTGACATGCCGCCGCCGGACGCTCCCGTCCTCTGAAGCCGTCGTGGGACACCGCCGTCCTCTGAAGCCGCCGTGGGGCACCGCCTTCCTCTGAAGCCGATGTGGGACAGCGCCGTCCTCTGAAGCCGCCGTGGGTCACCGCCGCCCTCTGAAGCCGCCGTCCGACGTCTCCGTCCTCTACACCCCTCTGAAGCCACCTTTTCGACGCCTTCAACCTCTACGCCCCTCCCGCGACCGAATCCCTCTGCAGTTGCACCCCCTCCCCGCCATTGACGACACCTTCACGGCTGCACTTGCAGTCCTGCAATACTGCACATACAGAGTAAGATTATGAGGCAAGCTAGCTTATGAATGTTCATGCAGATCTTGCGAAAATCCATGATACACACTATGTTGAATTGCTTATACATCCAGTAACTTATCTTTGGGCAAGACATCTCTTGAATTTAGTATGTAGAAGCGAGAGAGAGACTCCTGTCATGGTTTGGATTATGAACCGGTATTGTTAGTAAAAAAAATACTCCTAGTTATGGTTTGGATTGTCTTCATGAGGTAGTATTTTTACAGTTAACTGGGAGTTCCCAATATAAGATTCGGTTTGCTAATTTTTAGTTGCCTGAAAATTTCATACGTAGTTCTCAAACGAGATGCTGAGTTCTCAAACATTATGTCTTCGCACGTGATAGTAAGTCTATCAGAACAAATATTGGGATCCTTATGCTTTCACAATGTACTAGTAGGCTAGTGGTACATTTGTATTTAGCTTGTTTATTCATAATTAATTACTGTTGTTACAGGTCTGGCCATAGAGTTAGTGCACTGTCACCTGCAATGGATGATTTTTTTACGGCAAGTAGCAGTGCAAGTGTAAGCGCAACATCTCCGATTGTGCTTGAATCATCATTGAAGCAGCCTCCCAATGCTACTAATACAGACGCAGCAGCTGCAAGTTTGGATATGTCCAATGGAACTGAAGATGGAGCCCCTGATGTGAAGAGATGTAAGAAGCTCACCTCTTATGTTTGGGAACATTTCACCAACTATGAGATAACGAAGACGGATAAGGATGGTAACAAGGTTGTAGAAAATGGGCTAGTTGCAATAGCAAAGGGTGCACTTACAAGGGCCCTCGTACTAATGCTCGAGGCAATCGAGGCACAACAGTTTTCAAGACTCATTTGCAGAACAAGCACCAGATCATTACTGGACGGCAAAAACTTGTACTGAATAAAGTTGAAGGCAACGAGTCCATGGCAACACCTGCGACCTTTAGGTATGATGAGGCTAGCAGTTTGAAAAAGTTTTATCTCTCAATTATAATGCATGAGTACCCCTTCAATATTGTTGAGCATGAGTACTTGGTGGACTTTATTCATTCTTTGTGTCCAACTTTTCCAATTAAAGGCCACCCTACTGTGAAGAAAGACATAATCAACATATTTTTGGAGGAAAAGAAGAAATTGTATGAGTACTTCAAAATAGTGCAGTGCCGATTTAGTGCCACCATGGACATGTGGACATCTGGACAAACCAAAGGATACATGTGCATCATTGTTCATTGGATAGATGAAAATTGGTGCATGCAAAAGGGAATTATCAAGTTTAATCATGTATAGGGAAACCATTCAGGAAAAAATCTTGGCTTACATTTTTATGATTGCATAGTGGATTGGAATCTTGACAGGAAATTGCTTTCACTCAGTTTGGACAATGCTTCAGCCAATGATAAGTGTGTTGAGGGGCTAGTAACCAAATTCAGTAAGAATAGTCTAATATGTGATGGCATACTTTTCATGTAAGATGTTTCAATCACATCCTAAACCTGGTCGCTCAAGATGGTTTGAAGACAATTGCGGCATCTATTGCAAATATTAGAAATATAATATCAATTGTGAGGAATTCTCCACAGCAAAAGGAAGAGTTTGAGAAGTGTGCTTCAGAATGTGACTTGAATCCAAAATCTGAACTGATCTTGGATGTTCCTACCCGGTGGAATTCCACGTATGATATGCTGCAGAAGGCACTTTACTTTAGAGCTGCTTTTGATAGGCTTTTTCTTCGGCATAAAAAGAAGTATAAGAAGTGTGCTCCAACTTCCAAGAATTGGAATATGGCATTGAAGTTATGTGATCACTTGAAGATTTTCAAGGATGCTACTGTGTTGTTCTCTGGAACTACATATCCAACTGCAAATAAGTTTTTTATCACCTTTTACAAGTTTAAGATCGCAATTGACAGCTGGTGTGCTGGCTCTGATAAAGTAAAGTCTATGGCACATTCCATGAAACTTAAATATGATAAGTATTGGGAGAAGTCCAACATGGCACTTTCTGTGGTGGTCTTCTTTGATCCTAGATACAAGAGAAACGTGATAGAATACTATGCACCAACCATTTACCCCACCACCCATGACCAACAGATTGAGAAGTTTACAAAAGATATTCCCCAGTTGTTTGAAGCTTATGTCTCTACATCAAAGAAGACAACCTGTAACAGTAGTGATACTAATGTGTGTGACACACCTTTTGTTGATCTTGATCTAGATGATGGTTTAGACTCGTTCTTGAGTAGCAGAAGTCAGAAATCAGACCGTGTTCTCAAAACTGAGTTGGAAGTATACATGGAGCAAGAGTTACAATCTAGGAAAGATTTGAATTTTGATATACTATCATGGTGGAAGGTCAATCAAGTTGAGTTTCCTATTCTTTAACGACTGGCTCGAGATATCTTATCTATTCAAGTGTCGACGGTTGCCTCGGAGTCGGCATTCAGTGCTGGTGGGCGAGTTATTGACCCATTTCGTGGTCGTCTTGATCCTGAAACCATCCAAGCTTTAATTTGTACTAAAAATTGGATTGGGGCATCAAAAGTTAACCTTTTAAATTTATCTAAATTTCATGTGCACCCTGTGACATAATAATAATAATCATTAATAATTCAGGTAGTGACATTGCATCTGTTGTTAAAGACATGGACATGCCAAGCTTGGAGGAACGTTTTACAACTTTGGTGCACATGGTGTGCATTTTATCTATTTTTTGACTTGTATTATCTCTAATATACTTGTAATAGAGAACTTGAAATATATTTGTATGCTTGCCTATGTAGTTGGAGGAGCCACAGGAGGATGATAGTGATGATGATGTGGAGGACTTCATGGATGCGGACATGGAGGATTGAATGCTGCAGTGCTGCAATGGAACTATTTAGTTACTATATTTAAAGTTTCAAATATTTGCATCATGGGTACTTTTCTTGTTGAGTTGAAGTGTGTACTACAGTACTAGTACTATTATTCAAGCTTTGACATCTTTGTTGGTTTCATTGTGTTTTTGTCTACGATCGTTCAAGGGTTCTTTGTTCCGGCAAACATCCGCTTCCGTCTCCGTGTCCGTGTTGTATTCGCTCCATTTTCGTTTCCGGTAGTATTTGTTTCCGTGTTTGTTTCCGGGGTTTCCGCATTCGTTTCTGTTTCTGGAAAAAATATATTAAAACAAATGTGGCAGCACCCAGTTCTGTCCGTTTCCACTCCGTTTTCATCCCTATGCTGGATAGCGGGCGATGGGTGGAGTAAGAGTAGTAGGTGCAGGCAAAAGTCGGCCTACTAACTTATGGACGTGATGTCTATATACACATGATCATTGCCATGAATAAATATTACATAACTATGCGCTTTTCTATCAATTGTCCAACAGTAATTTGTTTACCCACCGTATGCCTACTTCGAGACAGAAGCCACTAGAGAACACTATGGACCCCGGGTCTATTCACATATAAATTTACAAACGCTATTGTTTCCTTGCTGCCATTATTTCCTTTTTATTTATTTTGCGATTTATATTTATCAAACTATCAACAACACTACTTATCTGCTTGCAAGTAATGAGTTCAAGGGGCTTGACAACCCTCTTGCCCGCGTTGGGTGCAAGTGTTTGCTCTTTTATGCATAGGCGCTGAAGAGGGGAGTTGCGTAGTCCTCCTATTGGTTCGATAACCTTAGTTCTCATTGAGGGAAATACTTATCTATACCGTGTTGTATCATCCGCTCCTCTTCACGGAAAAAACCCAACGCAGATCACAAGTATGTACCACTGGCGGGCGGGCGCCCACCACTAATGCCATATTAGCAGTGGCGGGAGGTCAGTGGCGGGCGCCCCTGAGAGCCATGCCCGCCACTACTGGAATTTTTGCGCCCGTCACTGCTAGGCATTCCTGCAGTAGTGCTTCCGAGGAGAACAACTATAGGGATGTTGGAAGACTGAATCAAGCATTCTGGTCACGTTGCGGCTATATTCCTCGGGGCCATCTGCGCATGCTGCAGCTAGCCCATACTATTCAAAATTGAAAAAATAAACATGTCAACATAACTTCTAAACAAATTTTGCTAATTTAAATTTCTTTTATGTATTTGAGTTTCCCACGGCCCACTCTACGAAACAAGTCCAATATCGATATATTTCAAATTAAACTGTGAGACTAAGATAAAACTAAATTGGGCATGGCTCAAACAAGTTCCATAATCTATTCATCAAAGTTCAAACAAGTTGTTTATAAAGTTCATCAGTCCCTTGTACTTTCTCTAGCAAAGTTCTTTAATGTTTCTAACAAACTGCAGACCCTAGATTCTAATTATTTAGCACTTTAGAGTAAAAAATGGAAGGTTCTCACAGTTTCCAACAAATACTAGTAATTTTATGAAATAGTTATAAAAAGTTATTTAGAATTTGAAGTTAAAGTTCTAGTGGGGAGTTAATAAAATTGTACATTGATTTTGCTTCAAAGGCCCCAGTTTTATTTTTAGAGGACATGTGTGCATTAATTTTATGGTAAAATTGGCATGAGATATAGTCGTACTTGAATTAAAATACACAGAAATAAAATTTGAGGAAAGAAAGGAGAGCAGCAAGAACAAACAAGATAAAAAACATTTTATCGAAGAACGGGTCACACCGGTGATTCCTTAACGGCGCCTTAAGCGTCCGTTATAGGGGAACTCGCCAAACGGCTACACGGAAATAAAATTTGAGGAAATAAAGGAGAGCAGCAAGAACAAACAAGATTAAAAAAACCATTTTACTGAAGAACGGGTCACACAGGTAATTCCTTAACGGCGCCTTAAGCGTCCGTTATAGGCGAACTCGCCAAACAGCGCACACCCCCCCCCCCCACACACACACACACACACCACCACCACCATGGTCGACCCATTCACATCTTATTTCATTTTCCGTTAAAATTGTAAAAATAATGCGCTATATGTGACTCGAACTTTAGACGACTACGCACAACACATGCTACTACAACCATCACGACGCATTAACTCTGATGTTTCTACTTCATTTTACTTCTTTAATAAAGCTAAAAAGACGTTGTGGTGTCTCTGTGTTTTTTTGGTTTATGTTTTTTGGCATGTTTTTCTTCTAGCCTTTTTCTTTTTCCCATTCTCTTGCTTTTTTCATTTTATTCTTCTTTCTTAAAATTCATGCACTATTTCTCAAAAATTGTGAAGTTTTCTTAAAGTCCCTAACATTTTCACTTTTGATTAACTCTTTTTCAAATTCGATGATTTTTTAAAAAAAATCAATATAATTTTTTCATGTTTCAATTAACTATTTTGTAAAAATTGAAGAACTTTTCAATTCCGATGAACATTTTTTCCAAATTCGATCAACTTTTTCCAAAATCAATGATTTTTTTTCATATTCAATGAACTTTTCCAAATCCGAGGAACTTGTTTTCAAAATTGATGAACTTTTTTTCAAAATCGATGAGCTTTTTTCAAATTCGATAAACTTTTTTTGAAAATCGATGGTTTCTTTTTCAAAATCAATGATTTTTTTTAAAGTTTCATGAACTTTTCTCAAAATAGATGAACTTTAAAAAATGTTGAATTCTTTTTGAATCCGTGAACTTGGCAAATGCGGGCACTTATACGTCCGTGGACGCGCCCGGCTACGCTCGGGATGCATCCGGACAACTCCTCATATCTCGGGTCCAGCAGTCACATACCTCAAATCCGGACTCTCATATCCATGCAATCCATGCACGACCATCGCACATGCCAATATCGCACGTAAATAACAAATGTTGGTAGCTAAAATACATTGTTCAAACATAAATTTATTTTAAGTGCACTACTCAAACTTTAGCTGTTTGGTTTCCATTGTGGGTCCACATATGCTCCACAATATTAGTGAGTACCTGCGCTTGCACTTCATGATCTCGAAGATTCTGATGCTTCTGAAGAAACTTCTTAAGCTGGGTTGCATCTTGATCTTCAGCGATTTGAACTTGTTCTCCATGCGCTTCAAAATCAATGGTTTGGGCAACACTATCACCCTCATCCTTGATAATCATATTGTGCAAAATAACACAATATGTTATCAGCCGCCACAAAGTTTCGGATTCCTACATCATTGAAGCTCGACAAACAATTCCCCGACGAGCTTGAAGCACTTCGAAAGCCCTCTCCATATCCTTCCTAGTTGCTTCATGTGTTGTTGCAAAGTAGCTTTGTTTGTTGCCGTGTGGTTCAGATATGTTCTTCCCGAACGCCGCCCACTGAGGACAGATGTCATCGGCAAGATAGTATCCCATGTTGTACTCATAGCCATTAACCATCTAGTTGCATGGTGTCGATTCCCCATTACAAAACCTCCTGAACAAGCGAGATCTTTGAAGCACATTGTTGTCGTTGTGAGAACCCGGCATTCCAAAGAAAGCATGACATATCCATAAGTCATGTGATTCCACTGCTTCCAATATGATGGTGGCCTCTTTGGTGTGACCTTGATACATTCGCCGCAAACCTTTGGAGCAGTTCTTCCATTGCCAATGCATACACTCAATTGATCCGAGCATTCCTGGAAACCTTCTACCCCTCCGTAGACAACAACTTTTCCGTGTCCTACACATTTGGTTCTTTCAAATACTCAGCTCCAAACAACTGCACCATGGCACGGGCAAACTTGACAGTAGTCTTCAGGCATGTGCTCTCCCTCAGTCATACCATCTCAGCAACGACATCTATGATAGTACCAAGTGCAAGCATCCTCAGAGCAGCTGCGCATTTGTGTTTAGCAGAGAAAAAAAAGTTGGCTGCAGCAATCCCTTGTGATCCAGAATAGTCATCGTGTGCCTCCACTCCCTCCACAATGCACAAAAACAATGCTTTCCGCATGCAAAATGGGCGACGAAACCATGGATAATCCAGAAAAGTTGGGTCCGGATCAAAGTAATCCTTGTGCAGTAGTTGTGCTCCAAGGACCTTATCCCTATTGATCACTCTTCTCCTTTAATTGAGCTCTTGAAGTTCAAAATATGCTCCACCTGCCAGTCCATTTCCTCTTGCATGCTCATGAGCATGATCATGTCCAATTATTCGACCAAATCCGACGAATCAAAGAACTCGGCTTCAACCCTTTTATCAAACTCCATCGGTCCATACTCCTCATTTGACGAAGCATCAAAATTCATGACTTCCCTTGTAAATAAAACACAAAAAATGGGTCAGACCTTCTGTCTAACACAAAGAGGGCAAGGGGCATCCCGAGAGTTTTCGGACGCACCGCGGTGGCTTCCGGGCCGACGACAATGTCTGCGACGGCGAGCACCAGAGAGAGGACTGATGTGTCGGTCCTGACGGTGCTGAGGCTCGGAACGGCTATGGAGAAAGGCAGGCGGTGTTGCTGCGAGACATCTGGCAGGAGGAGTAAGAGATGAGAGAATGATGCTTGTAAATTGCGTTGCGATTTTCCCCGAAGAGGAGGGGATGATGCAGCAAAGCATAGGTAAGTATTTCCCTCAGTGAGAACCAAGGTTATCGAACCAATAGGAGAACCACGCAAATTCCTGTCTTTAGCGCCTACGCACAAAAGATCAAACACTTGCACCCAATGCGGGCAAGAGGGTTTTCAGTCCCCTTGAACTCGTTACTTGCAAGTGATAAGTAGTGACAGATAGATAATTTGATAAATATAAATAGTAAATAAAAATAAAGTAAATAATGGCAGCAAGGTATTTTGAGTTTTTGTTAATATAATTGTGAGGAGACCCGGGGGGTATAGTGTTCGCTAGAGGCTTCTCTCTCGAAGAAAGCATACGGTGGGTTAACAAATTACTGTTGGGCAATTGATATAAAAGCACATAGTTATGCAATATTTATTCATGGCAATGATCATTGATATGTCTCCAACGTATATATAATTTTTGATTGTTCCATGCTAATATATTATCATTCTAGTATAATTTTTGGGTCTTTATTTACCAATTTATAATATTTTTTAGCACTAACCTATTGACCCAGTGTCCAGTGCCAGTTGCTATTTTCTGCATGTTTTTTGCCTTTTGAGGTTTACAATACCAAACGAAGTCCAATTGCCACGAAACTTTTTGATGATTTTTTCTGGACCAAAAGAAGACCTGGAAGCTTCAAAAGGAGGTCGGGAGGCACACTAGGGCCCCACCACACATCAGGGCGCGCCCTGATATGTGGTTCCCCCCTCGTGGCTCTCCCGACGTCCCTCTCTGGCCTATAAGTTCTCTAATATTGCAAAAACCCTGAAGGCAGTCCCGAAACCCTTTTTCCGCCGCTGCAAGTCTCTGTTCCATCGCGAGGCCATCTGGAGCTCCGTTCCGGCACCATGTCGAAGGGGGGTCGATCACGGAGGGCCTCTTCATCAACCTTGCTTCCCTCGTGATGATGTGTGAGTAGTTCACCATAGACCTACGGCTCCATAGCTAGTACCTAGATGGCAGTCTCTCTATCTATTGTTCTTCAATACAATGATCATCACATCTTCGCTTTGATCTATCCGATGTAATCCAATTGTGCGGTGTGTTTGTTGGGATCCGATGAATTGTGGGTTTATGTTCAGATTATTCATGAAAAGTATTTGATATACCTCTGACATATATTGTCTCTTAATTGCATGATCATTATAGCTTTGTAATGCTCTCCGATCTATTGATGTGCTTTGGCCAAGTAGATTGATATTTCATTGGTGGGAGTGGTGCGTTGTGGTAGGTTCAACCTGGTGAGTTTCTATATCCCAGTGACAAAGTAGGGGACAAGTTGCGTCTTTTTGTTGTTGCTACTAAGGATACCACGATGGGGTTCATTCATATTGCTTGAGTTTACTTCTACATCATGTCATCGTTCTCCATGCATTACTCTATTTTACTTAATACTCTAGATGCATGCTGGATAGCGATCGATAAGTGGAGTAATAGTAATAGGGGCAGGCAGCAGTCGGCCTATTTGTTTATGGACGTGATGCCTATATACACATGATCATTGCCGTGAAATCGCATAACTATCCGCTTTTCTATCAATTTCCCAACAGTAATTTGTTACCCACCGTATGCTGCCTACATGAGAGATGTCGCTAGGGAAAACTATGGCCCCCGGGTCGATTCACTTATATATTTACAAACACTACCATTACCTTGCTGCCTTTATTTATCTTTTATTTTATTTTGCAATTTATATTTATCAATAATTATCTACACAACTCATTTGTTTGGAAATAACGAGATCAAGGGGATTGATAACCCTCTTGCCCGCACTGGGTGCAAGTTGTTTGTTCATTTGTGTGCAGCCGCTGAAGACGGTTGAGGATTGATATTCCTATTGGTTTGATAAACCTTCATTTCATAATTGAGGGAAATACTTACCCACTTTGTGCTGCAATTACCCGTTCCTCTTCACGGAAAACCCAACGCAGATCACAAGTATCAGGAAGGATTTCTGACGCCGTTGCCGGGGAATATGATGATCAACTATCAAGTAACTTCACACAAATTCTCATTCACTTGTTTATCTTTTTATTTGCTGTTATATTTAGCTTGTCTCATAAAAAATTAAAAATACAAAAATATTTATCTTTGCTTATTACTAGTTTACTTCTTCGCTCGCTAGTTTACTTGTCTTGCTTGTTGCTTTGCTTGTTCGGTCACCATGTCTCAAGATACTACTAAGTTGTGTGACTTCTCAAATACTAATAATAATGATTTTATTAGTACACCTATACCTCCTGACACTAGTGCTGAGGCTTTTGATATTAATGCAGCATTGCTAAATCTTGTCATGAAAAACCAATTTTCGGGAAGTCCTAATGAGGATCCCGCGTCACATCTTAATACCTTTGTTGAATTATGTGAAATGCAAAAGAAAAAAGGATATGGATAATGATATTGTGAAACTAAAATTATTTCTTTTTTCACTAAGAGATAAAGCTAAAGCTTGGTTTTCATCTTTACCTCGTAATAGTATTGGAACATGGGATAAGTGTAAAGATGCTTTTATTGCCAAGTATTTTCCTCCTGCTAAGATCATCTCCCTTAGATATCAAATAATGAATTTTAAACAGAAAAATCAAGAGCATGTTGCACAATCTTGGGAGAGCATGAAATTAATGATAAGAAATTGTCCAACTCATGGCTTAAACTTGTGGATGATTATCCAAAACTTTTATGCTGGACTAAACTTTGTGTCTAGAAATCTTCTAGATTTTGCTGTAGGTGGTACCTTTATGGATGTGACCTTAGGAGAGGCCACAAAACTTCTGGACAACATTATGACAAATTATTCTCAATGGCATGCCGAAAGGGCTCCAACCGGAAAGAAGGTAAATTATGTTGAAGAAATCACTACTTTGAGTGAAAAAGTGGATGCTCTTATGAATATGGTTGCTAGTAAAAATGCTCATCTTGATCCCAATGATATGCCCTTGTCTACTTTGATTGAGAAAAATAATGATGCTATTGATGTGAACTTTGTCTCGCGAAATAATTTCAATAACAATGCTTATAGAGGAAACTTCAATTCTAGGTCGTATCCCGGTAATTCCTCTAACAACTATGGAAATTCTTATGATAATTCTTATGGCAATCCATCTAAAAATTCTAATAGGATGCCCTCTGATCTTGAGAACACAATTAAAGAATTTATTAATTCTCAAAAGGTTTTCAACACTATGGTAGAAGAAAAATTGCATGTAGTTGACACTTTGGCTAAAAACATGGATAGAATTGCTCTTGATGTGGAGACTCTTAAAAATAAAGCTTTGCCACCCAAGCATGATGTTAATGATTCTATTAAATCTATACAAATGTCTATTAATGAAAGTAAGGAGAGGACAGCTAAGTTGAGAGCTAAGCGGGAATTCTTAGAAAAAGCTCTTCTATCCGGTTTCTACCGGAATCATGATGAAGATCTTAAAATGATTGGTATTTCTCCTATTGAATCTTTATTTACTTATCTGAATATAAATGATAAAGGGACTGTATATTAGTCAACTCTAGTTGATAAGCGTCCCGTTTGCTTGGAGGGTGATGATTTTGATGCTAAAACTGGAAAACATGGGTTTGGAGAGGTCAAAACTTTAACTAGTGATGTGCCCACTATTTTGGATTACAAGGACTTTAATTATGATAATTGCTCTTTATTAGAATGTATTTCCTTGTTGCAATCCGTTATTAGCTCACCCAATGCTAATGAACAAAACAAAGCTTTTACCGAACATATAGTAGAAGCTATGCTAAAAGCTTATGATGAGAAACTTGAGCTTGAAGTTTTTATTCCTAGAAAATTGCATGATGAGTGGGAACCTACTATCAAGATTAAGTTCAATAAATATGAATGCAATGCCTTGTGTGACCTTGGTGCTAGTGTTTCAACTATTCCTAAAACTCTTTGTGATGTGCTCGGTCTCACTAATATTGAAGATTGTTCCCTCAACATGCATCTTGCGGATTCTACCATTAAGAAACCTTTAGTTAGAATTAATGATGTGCTTATTATTGAAAATAAAAATTATGTGCCTGTAGATTTCATTGTGCTTGATATTGATTGCAATCCTTCTTGTCCCATAATACTAGGAAGACCTTTCTTACGAACTATAGGTGCAATCATTGACATGAAAGAGGGAAACATAAGGTTCCAATTCCCATTAAAGAAAGGGATGGAACACTTCCCTAGAAAGAGAATTAAACCACCTTATGAATCAATCATGATGGCTAATTATGGGTGAAGTGTCAAAGATGACAATACTTGAAACTATGCATTATGCCTGGCTAGGGGCATAAAACAATAGTGCTTATTGAAAGCACAATATGCTCCCTTGGTGGTTTTCATAATTCATGACAACATACATTGTCTCTTGGACTAATACTTTTACCTAGTGCATTTCAGATAAAAGTCCATGGAGAGATGGGTTGGCAAAAAGGGTTGAGAGGAGTAACCCCAAGATGCAAGGAAATGGATTGGCAAAGCTTCAAGCAAGAGGACTCTACATTTTACTTTGTGAGAAATCACTTTGAGTCCAAAGGAAAGCCAATACTATTAAAAGGGGGTAAGGTATTGTTCGTGAACAAAATGCTCATATGTGCACAAGTGATAGTCACCAAAAACACCCACAAGCTCTTCCACAAAAGTCTGTCCAAAGTCAAATATCCAAAATCGGTGCAACCAACACTTTCCACTCGGTGCCACCGATTCCCAAAATCAGACAGACCCATGCCAAACCCTACCACATCGGTGCAACCGATTCCACTTTGGTGCCACCAAGTTTGGGTTGCCAACTTTCTGTTACCTCGATTCACAAAATCGGTACCACCGAGTTTGTTGGATCGGCATCACCGAGTTTGCGCAATCTGACCGTTGGTCACCTGATCGGTACCACCGAGATTTATATATCGGTCTCACCGAGATTCAAAAGTTGCTACCTTTGGAGCAACTCGGTACCACCGAGATTCACACATCGGTGTCACCGAGTTGGTCACTTAAGGTGTAACGGTTGGATTTTTGGAGATGCCTATATATACCCCTTCACCACCACCCACTCGAAAGAGAGGCACTCAGAACTATTCCATACTTGCCCCATCATATTTTCTGAGAGAGAGCCACCTACTCATGTGTTGAGATCATGCCATTCCATTCCAACCATATGAATCTTTATCTCTAGCCTCCCCAAGTTGCTTTCCACCAAATCAATCTCTTCCACCATAGCCAAATCTGTGAGAGAGTGATTGTGTGTTGAGGAGTCTATCATCTTGAAGCACAAGAGCAAGGAGTTCATCGACATTGCCGAGCCTATTACCTTTTGGAGGGTGGTGCCTCCTAGATTGGTTAGGTGTCGCTTGGGAGCCTCCTACTTCGTGTTGTGGAGTGAACCAAGAAGTTTGTACGGGCAAGAAGATCGCCTACTTCGTGAAGATCTACCCATAGTGAGGCTAGTCCTTCGTGGACGGAAGCCGTTATGGAAAGTCAAGGTTGCTACTTCGTGGACCCTTTTGGGTGGAGCCCTCCATGGACTCTCGCGACCGTTACCCTCCGTGGGTTGAAGACTCCATAAACGTGGACGTACGATAGCACCACCTATCGGAACCACGGGAAAAATCTTCGTGTCCCTCATGCGTTTGATCTCCCTATCTCAACTCTTTACTTCCATGTGCAATGTCTTTACTTTCCACTGCCATACTTGTTGACATGCATGTGTAGGGTGTGCTAGACTTGCTATAATTGTTAAAATCTGCCAACCAATTAACTTGGGAAAAGGTTAGGTTTTAAATTCCTGCTAGTAGTCTATGCACCCCCCCCCCTCTAGACACTCTTCTAGTGATCCCTCAATTGGTATTAGAGCATTAGTCTCCATTGCTTCGGTTTAATCACCATGGAGGAAGATGGATGTGTCCAGTATAGGGAGTTTGAGTTGTAGAGTGCCCATTCTTGATGGAGAGTACTATAGTCAATGGAAAACTTTGATGCTTGAGCTATTTAATGAATTTCAATTGAGCAAGTATGTCAAGATCCCCTATGTAGTTCCCATTGATCCTTTACATCCCACACATGAAGAGGAAATTGATATGCTATGCAATCTTAGAACTGTTAATCTCATCGTTAGAGCATTGCCTAGAAATGTGCTTAATCAAATGAAGAATTTTGAATGTGCTTATACCTTGTGGAATGACTTGGAGAAACGATATCCAAGTTATTCATTAAGTAATCTTGATGAAATTCCTCATAAAACTATTGCCTTTCACAAAATGACGCCTAGTGATCCAAAGTTTGATGACTGTCTATTTGAGCTTAGAGACCTCATGCGTGCTAAAGGAGATGTCATAACTATCAGCAACATCATTGTAGAAGCCATTCGAATTCATAAATTTGAACATTTTCATGATCACAACACTAACGAATCTCTTGTTTTTTGTGACGAGGATTTCCCACTTGATGATGACAATGCGGAACATGGCTACTATGATGAAGACGAGCTGTTCGACATCGAGTATGAGAAGATCATGAAGAATCTAAGTCTCATGGAAAACTTCAAGGATTACATATCCGGAGGAAAATAGTGGATTCTCGATAGTGGATGCACCGATCATATGACTGGAGATAGATAAATGTTTGAAGAGATCACACCAAACCATGGACCGCGAAGGTACGTAACATTTGGAGACAACTCCAAGGGTAAGGTACTTGGTCTTGGTAAGGTGGCCATATCTCATGATAGCTCTATTCAAAATGTTATGCTTGTTGAATCCCTTGGCAACAATCTTCTTTCCGTATCTAGACTTGCCGACTTTGGTTTTAATGTGCTATTCACGAAAGTAGATTGCCAAGTGTTTCATCAAGATAATCATAACATGGTCTTTACCGGTTTCCGTAGAGGTGATCTATACATCGTCGATTTCACTAAGAGATCTAAACCTCGTACTTGTCTTATTGCAAAATCTTCTAAAGGTTGGCTTTGGCGTAGAAGACTAGGACATGTTGGCATGCGTAACTTAGACAAGCTTATCAAAGGTGATCATATACTTGGTGTTAAAGATGTTATCTTTGACACAGATAGACTTTGTAGTGCTTGTCAAGCTGGAAAGCAAGTAGGTGGAAGTCATCCCGTAAAGAATATCATGACTACTAGGAGACCACACGAGTTACTTCACATGGATCTTTTTGGTCCCAATGCTTACAAGAGTCTCGGTGGAAATTCCTATGGTCTAGTTATAGTTGATGATTTTTCCAGATTTACGTGGTTATTCTTTCTTGATGAAAAGTCGCAGGTACAAAAGATCTTCAAGAACTTTGTTCGCAAAGCGAAAAATCAGTTTGAAGTGAAGATCAAGAAGGTTCGGAGCGATAACGGATCGGAGTTCAAGAACACCCATGTGGATACCTTTCTTGATGAAGTGGGTGTCTCACATGAGTTCTCAGCTACGTACACGCCTCAACAAAATGGAGTTGTTGAGAGGAAGAACCGAACTCTTATTGAGATGGCAAGAACGATGCTTGACGAATACAAGACGCCAAGACACTTTTGGGCAGAAGCCGTGGAAACAGCATGTCATGCCACGAACCGACTCTATCTTCACAAGCTTCTCGGTAAAACAGCATACGAGCTACTCACCGGTAACAAACCCCAAGTTGGATACTTTCGGGTATTCGGCTCAAAGTGCTACATTCTTGACAAGCATCGTCGTACTAAATTTGCTGCTAAATCTCATGAAGGATTCCTACTTGGTTACGGATCGAACTCTCACACTTACCGTGTCTACAACAACTTCACTCGAAAAGTTGAAGAGACGGTAGATGTGAAGTTTGATGGATCTAATGGTTCGCAAGTCAAACAATTGCCAAATGATGTAGGTGATAAGGACCATTAGGAAGCTATTCAAGACTTGTCCATCGGCAAGATTCGTCCCATGGAGGTGAAGGAGAGTACTTCGTCAACTCAAGTGGAAGCCCCTACTTCACGTCAAGGTGAACCTCAACACGACATGGAGGCATCCACAAGCGGTACACGACAAGATGATGAAGAGGATGAAGTACATCATGAAGATCCACCACAACCTCCTTCTCCACCACCTCAAGGGAACGACACCTTCAACAACAACGAAGATGAAGATGATGATGATGAAGAAGCTCCACCATCCAACAAGCCTAAGCTACCCCGAGTCCAAGCAAGAGTGACCAAGAACCATCCCCTAAACCAAATCTTCGATGACATACAAACCGGGAGAATCACTCGCTCTAAAACTCGCCTAGCTAACTTTTGTGAGCATTATTCTTTCATTTCTAGCATTGAACTCTTGAAGGTAGAACAAGCTCTTGAAGACCCGGATTGGGCAAACGCAATGCATGAAGCGCTTCACAACTTTGAGAGGAACGAAGTGTGGACACTCGTGGAGAAGCCCGAGGACGAGCACAACATCATCGGAACCAAATGGGTGTTTCGGAACAAGCAAGATGAAGACGGTCAAGTCATACGCAACAAGGCACGTGTCGTAGTCCAAGGTTATACGCAAGTCTAAGGTATGGACTACGGTGAGACCTATGCCCCCATCGCTAGACATGAAGCTATTTGCATTCTTCTTGCTTATGCTAATCACCATGATATCACGCTTTATCAAATTGACATTAAAAGTGCCTTTTTAAATGGTGAAATTGAAGAAGAGGTCTATGTTAAGCAACCACCTGGTTTTGTGAATCCTAAGAAACCGAATCATGTTTACAAGCTTCGCAAAGCTCTTTATGGTCTTAAGCAAGCCCCACGTGCTTGGTATAAATGCTTAACGAGGTTTCTCATTGAAAAGGGTTTTGAAATTGGTAAAATTGACGCAACCTTATTCACTAAGAGAGTTAATAGTGAATTATTTGTGTGCCAAATCTATGTGGATGATATTATCTTTGGATCTACTAACCCACAATTTAGTGAAAGATTTGGAAGGTTGATGTCCGAGAAGTATGAGATGTCCATGATGTGTGAGCTGAAATTCTTTCTTGGTTTGCAAATCAAGCAAACAAGAGAAGGAACTTTCATCTCTCAAACTAAGTACACCAAGGACTTGATCAAAAATTTCAACATGCAAGAGTGAAAAGGTATGAAAACTCCTATGCCTACTAGTGGACATGTTGATCTTACCAAGGAAGACGAACCGGTTGATCAAAAGGTTTATCGATCTATGATTGGTTCATTGCTATATCTATGTGCCTCCCGTCCCGATATTATGCTTAGTGTTTGCATGTGTGCTAGATATCAAGCTGCACCTAAAGAGTGTCATCTTTTGGCCATGAAACATATTGTGAGATATTTGATACAAACACCAAACTTTGGCATTTGGTATCCCAAGGGATCTTCCTTTAACCTTGTTGGCTATTCCGATTCGGACTATGCCGGTGACAAGGTTGATAGAAAATCCACCTCGGGTACTTTTCAATTTTTGGGTAGATCTCGTGTGTCTTGGTCCTCCAAGAAACAAAAATTGGTATCTCTATCTACTGCTGAAGCTGAGTATATTGCTGCCGGATCGTGTTGTGCACAATTACTATGGATGACACAAACGCTTAAGGATTATGGAATCCATGTTAAAAATGTTCCATTACTTTGTGACAATGAAAGTGCTATTAAAATTGGTCATAATCCTGTGCAACATTCTCGAACTAAGCATATTCAACTTAGACATCATTTTATTCGTGATCATGTTGCCAAAGGAGATATTGATCTTAAGCATGTTCGCACTAACAAGCAATTGGCCGATATCTTTACTAAGCCACTTGATAAGAAAACATTTTGTTACTTGAGGAGTGAGTTGAACATCATTGATGCTTCAAATTTGACCTAGACTCCCTCATGCATGCAAGGGCATGAGCCTTCTTGATATTTCCATGACACTCCTAACATGTTATCTTATTCCATGGAATTCTATGCTCCCTTGCATTGCATGTAACCGTTTGTAGGTACTTGGAAGAACTTCATTCCACAAGATTGCCATCAACTCCAATCATAAGCAATCTTGTCATGACCAAGTATCCACAACCCCTTTTGACAATGGAAGGAAGAGGACAACACAAACATATCCTTGACACATATTTGTACTTCTCAATTGGTATCATGTCAAATGGATATATATTGTTCTTCCTTGCTTGACTAACCTATGTAGGTGACAAGTGTACTAAAACGAGAAGGATTGCTCCCAAGTCAAGATGATCTTCATCAACCTCGAGCATCCTCAACAAGTTCACTTACAAGCCACGTCATCAACATCACTCAAAGGTATGTACTCATATCCTTGAAAAGGCTTTGCTCCAAGTCATGAGATAAAGCAACTCAAGTGATATGAAGACATTAAAATGCTTAATCGAAAAATGGTAATCCCATTTTGATCTTAACGTTGAGTATGACCTATGATCAAGTATTCTTGCTTGGCTCCTAAGTCAATATACTCTAATATAGGTGACCTAGTCACCGCCCATCATCTAGTCAAGTATTTTGGATGGTTCATTCTCTATTTTGCAAGATTTCTTAGAACCACTGAAATCTTCTCTAGTTGATATCCTTTTGTAAAATCTTTTGCTTTTTATTTGAAAATTTCTTTTGACACTTTGTTAAAAAGTTTTCTAAATTTATTTGCAAGTTTCTCAACATTGCCAAGTTTCTGTTTAAGCCTCGGAGCCGCCGATACAAATAACTCGGTCCTACCGAACTAGCAGATGAGCTACAAAACATCATCTCGGTTCCACCGACTTGTTTGTCTTGGAGTCACCGATTGATTTCTTCTCTTACATGTGTTCATAATTGCAAATTTGTGTTTCTTTAGTGATCCTACCAGTGATGTCTTTGTTTCTTCGATGATCCCTTCTTATTCAAAAAAAACCTTAGGGGGAGAAACTTTATTCAAGGATCCCTAACTCAAAGGAGGAGAAGTCTTACAAGCCTTCAGCTTAGACAAAGGGAGAGAAATTATTTTCCATGATTCCCTCAATTTTCATTTCTATGAACCCTACATTCAATGACCCTTGTTCTCAAGGATCCCTTCTTAATCAATGATCCCTGTATCTGACCCTGTGTATGACCTTTTTGGAAATTAATGCCAAAGGGGGAGAAATACCAAAGCTTCAAAGCTAAAGGGAAAGATACATGCTTATGCAAAGGGGGAGATATAATCAAGGAGGAGAGGATAATATCAAAGTTTATACTTATATAGACAAGGTGAGAATACCAAAGTAGGGGGAGAAAAATATGTTTGGATAAAATATGTTTATTTCACTTGTCTACTCATGTTAGACTTTTCTCACCCTATCCAATCCCAATAGATTCAGGGGGAGAGGATGATCTACTATTTTCATATCTAAGGGGAGAAAGTTCTAAATGATCTTGGAGACATATCAATCTTAAGGATTACTATCTTCTATATGTTCTCCATATCTTGGTACTTTTGAGTTCTATTGCCTTGTTGATTAGTAGAATACTCTTGTGTTTCCTAACATTGTTTTCTCAAGTGTGTTTCTACTACAAGAATGCTCAAGAACTCAAGGTAAGTATATGCATCATATCTTTGATCAAGATGATCTTTTGCTTCTTGCACATATTGTTTGCAAGAGTGAAGTCTTGAACAATGATACATCTCATTCATATATATTTGATGCATATGGCCAAGATACACATGACTCACTATATCCCTTCTACTATATGTGTGTCCATGCATTCCAAAACAACTATCCTTCGAAGGGATTGCACACATTTAGGGGGAACAAGTCTAAGTCATGTGTCTCTCAAAGTCTTCATTATATCCATTCCTATCTTTATTTGAAGCTCTGATTGTAAGTTGTCATCAATTACCAAAAAGGGGGAGATTGAAAGCACAATATGCTCCCTTGGTGGTTTTGATAATTCATGACAACATACATTGTCTCTTGGACTAATACTTTTACCTAGTGTGTTTCAGATAAAAGTCCATGGAGAGATGGGTTGGCAAAAAGGGCTATGAGGAAATGGATTGGCAAAGCTTCAAGCAAGAGGACTCTACATTTTACTTTGTGAGAAATCACTTTGAGTCCATAGGAAAGCCAATACTATTAAAAGGGGGTAAGGTATTGTTGGTGAACAAAATGTTCATATGTGCACAAGTGATAGTCACCAAAAACACCCACAAGCTCTTACACAAAAGTCTGTCCAAAGTCAAATATCCAAAATCGGTGCAACCAACACTTTCCACTCGGTGCCACCGATTCCCGAAATCAGACAGACCCATGCCAAACCCTAGCACATCGGTGCAACCGATTCCACTTCGGTGCCACCGAGTTTGGGTTGCCAACTTTCTGTTACCTCGATTCACAAAATCGGTACCACCGAGTTTGTTGGATCGGCGTCACCGAGTTTGCGCAATCTGACCGTTGGTCACCTGATCGGTACCACCGAGATTTATATATCGGTCTCACCGAGATTCAAAAGTTGCTACCTTTGGAGCAACTCGATACCACCGAGATTCACACATCGGTGTCACCGAGTTGGTCACTTAAGGTGTAATGGTTGGATTTTTGGAGATGCCTATATATACCCCTTCACCACCACCCAGTCGAAAGAGAAGCACTCAGAACTATTCCATACTTGCCCCATCATATTTTCTGAGAGAGAGCCACCTACTCATGTGTTGAGATCATGCCATTCCATTCCAACCATATGAATCTTGATCTCTAGCCTCCCCCAAGTTGCTGTCCACCAAATCAATCTCTTCCACCATAGCCAAATCTGTGAGAGAGTGATTGTGTGTTGAGGAGTCTATCATCTTGAAGCACAAGAGCAAGGAGTTCATCGACATTGCTGAGCCTATTACATTTTGGAGGGTGGTGCCTCCTAGATTGGTTAGGTGTCGCTTGGGAGCCTCCTACTTCGTGTTGTGGAGTGAACCAAGAAGTTTGTACGGGCAAGGAGATCGCCTACTTCGTGAAGATCTACCCATAGTGAGGCTAGTCCTTCGTGGACGAAAGCCGTTATGGAATAGTCAAGGTTGCTACTTCGTGGACCCTTATGGGTGGAGCCCTCCGTGGACTCTCGCGACCGTTACCCTCCGTGTGTTGAAGACTCCATAAACGTGGATGTACGATAGCACCACCTATCGGAACCACGGGAAAAAATTTTGTGTCCCTCATGCGTTTGATCTCCCTATCTCAACTCTTTACTTCCATGTGCAATGTCTTTACTTTCCGCTGCCATACTTGTTGACATGCATGTGTAGGGTGTGCTAGCCTTGCTATAATTGTTAAAATCTGCCAACCAATTAACTTGGGAAAAGGTTAGGTTTTAAATTCCTGCTAGTAGTCTATTCACCCCCCCCCCCCTCTAGACACTCTTCTAGTGATCCCTCACTTGTTGGGAGGCAACCCAATAGTTATCTTAAAAAAACATTCTTTAAAATTTATGTTTATTTTTAATAACATGATTATTTCCTATGTAATTATTATGTTTTTGTGTTTAAATTAGTGTTTGTGCCAAGTAAAGCCTTTGGGATGACTCACAAGATGAGTAGAATCGATGCTGAAACAAAACAGAAACTTTTGACTCCAGTATAGGATTTTTCATTTTTTACTGGAGCGTGATAATGATCTGAAATTTTTTATAACTTGTTATACAAAGTTTAGAGGTTTTCCTAATTTGTCAGAATTTTTAGAGTTACATAAGTATAGTTTCTCTATATATTGCTACAGACTGTTCTGTTTTAGACAGATTCTGTTTGTGCTTGCATAGTTGCTTGTTTTGATTATAATATGGATTGTATCGGGGGGGGGGGGGGTATAAGCCTTGGAGAAGTTAGAATATAGT
This sequence comes from Elymus sibiricus, assembly GCA_039707655.1. Lineage (NCBI taxonomy): Eukaryota > Viridiplantae > Streptophyta > Magnoliopsida > Poales > Poaceae > Elymus > Elymus sibiricus. Next base: position 313,246,618 of record CM077675.1, read on the forward strand.
ACCTATTATGCATTTATGAAATTGGAATCAATTTATAATAGTACCTAAAGTATGCAATATGTTTCTTATACTAACGGATCTCATGAATTTTTGTTGAGTTTTGTGTGATTTAAGTTTTCAAGTTTTGTGTGTTATCGTGATGGACAAAGGAATAAGGAGTAGCAAGAGCCTAATCTTGGGGATGCCCAAGGAACCCCAAGGTAATATTTTAAAGGATACTCAAGCGTCTAATCTTGGGGATGCCCCGGAAGGCATCCCCTCTTTCGTCTCAAATCCATCGGTATGTCACTTGAAGCTTTTTTTTTATTCGTCACACGATATGTGTTTTGCTTGGAGCGTCGTTTTATTTTGTTTGCTTTTACTTCTAGCTTTCCACAATCATTGTTTGCTGGACACACCTATTTAAGAGAGACACACCTTCATCATAATTTGTTAGAATACTCTATGTGCTTCACTTATATCTTTTGAGCTTAGCAGTTGTTCTAGTACTTCACTTATATCTTTTTGAGGATGGTGGCCTGTAGATTTTATAGAAATGATTTCACTCTCGTTCTTCACTTATATTTGTTTGAGAGTTAATGAATAGTTACGATAATTTGCATGGATCATAAGACTAGTCCAAAAATATTAGGTATTCAATGAGTGATAATCAAAACCATCATGTAGCACATATAAAGAAATTGTGGGTCAATGATATGGATGTGGTAATATGAAATAGGTGTGAGTTCATAATTGTTAAACCGTAGAAGTGTCGATATTAAGAGAGCTTGACCTTTTTGTTCATCTAAAAAATTAAAGAGGCATGGTGATGATGTGTGAGCATTTCTATTCCTCGTTGAAATCCTAGTGTTGTTTCGGGTCGAAAGCGCGCGGTGGTTAACTCCTACCAACCTCTTCCCTCGGCCTCGGGGCATGCGAGTAGTACTTTGATTTATGATAAACTAATAAAACTTTGCAATAAGTATATGAGTTCTTTGTGACTAATGTGAAACCATGGACATACGCAATCTCACCTTCTCTTATTTGCTAGCCTCTTCGGTACCGTGCATAGCCAATTCTCACCTCGAGGATTGATGCAACTTTCACCGGTGCATCCAAACCCCGTGACATGATACGCTTTGTTGCACATAAGCCTTATTATATCTTCCTCAAAACAGCCTCCATACCGACCTATCATGGTATTTCCATAGCCATGCCGAGATATATTGCCATGCAAATTCCATCGTCACTTCACATGACTAGTTCATTCATCATCATATTGCTTTGCATGATCATATAGAGCTGACATAGTATTTGTGGCAAAGCCACTTTTCATCGTATTTTTTATACATGTCACGCTAGATCATTGCACATCCTTGTACACTGCTAGAGGCATTCATACAGAGTCATATCTTCATAGCAGTTCTCCATATCAAGTTGTAAGTAAATAAAAGTGTGATGATCATCATTATTAGAGCATTGTCTCAGTGAGGAAAGAATGATGGAGATGATGATTCTCCAACAAGTCAAGATGATACTCCGGACGAAAAATAAAGATGGGGGAGGCCAAATGAGCCCACCATCCATTCAAAAAAATGATAGAAAATGGGAGAAGGGACTTTGCTACTATCTTTTACCACACTTGTGCCTCAAAGTGGCACCATGCTCTTCATGTAGAGAGTCTCATGATATATCATTTTCATATGCTAGTGGGAATTACCTATTCATTATTACAAATTTGGCTTGTATATTCCTATGACATGCTTCCTCAAATGCCCAAGGTCTTTATGAGCAAGCAAGTTGGATGCACACCCCACTTAGCTTCATTTGAGCTTTCATACACTTATAGCTCTAGTGCATCATTTGCATGGCAATCCCTACTCCATGCATTGACATATATCGATGGGCATCTCCATAGCCCGTTGGTACGCCTAGTTGATGTGAGACTATCTTCTCCACTTTCTACCCCTTTGATATCTATCACCATACTCTATTCCACTTAAATGCTATGTTCAATGGCTCACGCTCATGTATTGCGTGAAGAATAAAAAGTTGATGCATATTGAAAAAGTATGATCCAATTGCCTGACTTGGACACCGTGGTGCTTATCATTTGTATTAATGTGGTGAAGATGGAGCCTTGCCTTGCTAATATAATAAGATGAATGGGGGGGTAAATATTCCTTAAGGATCGCATACTTTTAAGGATTAATGATTCTGTCTCTTACACTTTAGATATTGCTATGTTAATATTTGTTGATTCATCTTTTCTCAATGAGAATACATGCATAATATTACATAATGGAAAGCATGTCACATCAAAAATTCTGTTTTTATCATTTACCTACTCGAGGACGAGAAGGATTTAAGCTTGGGGATGCTTGATACGTCTCCAACGTATCTATCATGTATATAGGCATCACGTCCATAAACAAGTAGACCGACTCCTACCTGCATCTACTACTATTACTCCACCCATCAACCGCTATCCAACATGCATCTAGAGTATTAAGTAAGAACGGAGTAATGCTTGGAGGATGATGACATGATGTAGACAAAGTAAATCCAATCAATATGAATAAACCCCATCGTTTTACATTTAGTGGTAGAAATACAATACGTGTCATGACCCTTTCTATCACTGGGATTGAGCACCGCAAGATTGAACCCACTACAACGCACCACTCCCACTTGAAGATAAATCAATCTAGTTGGCCTAACCAAACCGATAGATCAAATAGCATTACGAAGCTATAAAAATCATGCAAATAAAATACCAACAAGTATTCAATGTCTTTTCATGAATAATCTGATCATAAACCCACAATTCATCGATTCCCAACAAACACACCGCAAAGAGTGATTACATAAGATAGATCACCGCGGGAATCGCGGTGATCCTGGCAATGAAGAACATACAGAGAGATTGCCATCTAGGTACTAACTACGGATGTAACGACCCAGATTTGGTAAAATCCAAGTCTCTGTGCTTACTGTGCTATCCCTAGATCGAAGCTAGCACACACAGTAACAGTAATGAATATCAGCAAGACATACATCATCTTACTACAATGATAGATCCAGAGTTAGGCAAATATATACCATTGGGACAGCTCAATGCTGGCACATAATACAGCAGAATAATACGTAGTCGCTAAGTTAGGGCTCCATCAACGCCACCGGGCTCGTTGAGTGTAGGCCATAACCCTATCGTCCGTTAATCTGTCGAGATCTGCACATGACAGGTGCAGATGATTACGTGGAATGTACTCGCAAGGTGCAAAGGCAAGTTTAACAGAATATATATGCAGGGTAAGTATTGGTGGAGGTTTCCTTTGCATAAAGCCAATTTTCTCCTATACTAATTTTTGTAAACTTTTGAAATAAGAATAGTTTTTAGTATGAAAGGTAGGAGTGAAACACTTGGATATACACACCAGTGCTCATTCTCCAAATTAGTTGTAAAACATACATAAGGTTGGAGTGAAACAAATTCACTGTGCTCATTCCTCAACTTTAACCCTTAAAACAGACTTTTAGAAAAGAGAGGGAGATTCTTCTTCAGTCCAAGTCTTCAGTTGCTCAAAATTGCCCATAACCGGAGTCACGGCTAATCGATTAGATTTAACCCTCTACAGAGGTCGTACACGTTCCCCACATGACACAATCAACCCCGTTTATCATTGCACACTTTGGTGCACGACTAGGAGGAGATTGTGACGAAGCCTTTCCGTAACAGCCCCCTATACCTACTTCTGGGCACGCCCACAACTTAGGCAATGAAAGCCCCTCTCCAATGGCGGTCCCGGGGTAAGGGTTTCCCGTTAGTACTAAGCAGAAGCCAGAGCCCATATTAGCATGTGGCTGTACTGGAAGCTACATCAAACTGTACTTGGAAGATCTCAGTCCCCTGGACGGCGGTCGCCACCAAAAAAACTGTGTGCAAGACCACAGTCGGGCGCATTCACTGCAAGACCCCGATGGGCGCAATCACTTGTAGATGCTCCCGTCATACCATTCTGCCCAGGGAGTAGAAGTAAATTAATATATAGTTTTGTTTTTCAAAAGTTTTCACAAAACGTTGCCCCAAAAGAGGACAAGTTTATTCGTTTAAAACTTGTTTGATTCCCAACCCCTTTCTTTATAAGCAAGGCTAAGCATAGCTATAAGTTCCTAGGGCTTTAGCTAGCAATAGTTGCTTGCAAAACTTTTTAGTAAAACATGCATACTATTATATTTTAAACACATCATGCATATTTCAAAATCATAGGACAAAGTATGATCAAGTTGCAACTTGCCTGAATTCCTGAAGATGAAATATTCTAATCGTAGTCTTCTCGCCTTCACCTTACGATATATCAAACGATAAAATAAAATAATTCAACACACAACAAAAATCAAATGAAAATCCCAATCATAACACGAGTTATTCCATTGTCGCTATGATAATTTCTGGTGCATGGTTAGGGTTGACATAGGATCAAGTTTGGTCTATGAAGAGAATATGGCATACTCATATTATAGGGTTGGACCATATGGATACAAAGTGGATATCATGATTTGAAGGTTGTGGGTCAAGGTTCGACGACAAATTCTAGAATGGATTTGATCGGAATATTCGACTTGGGTTGAATGGAACTGGTATGGCATAAGTTCCAAGATAAAGAATTAAATTCTTAATCTTGCAACTCCAAATTTTTGTGGTGGTATCAAATGAACAGAGATGTTTCTATGGATCAATCTAAGAGATTTAACCTAGTCTCAAATTTTATTTAACGAAATTATTAAACGATGATCAAAGGAGGTCAACTTAAGATCTTGAGGCTAAAACATGAAAAATACATGCTCATAAAAATATGAAATGAGTTCTATCAGAAGGGTATGGTATCTACGATCAATTTTGGTATAAGAAATATTTTCATATGAATTACGGAATAACAGTTGTACCAAATGTACTCAAATTCATACTTTAAATTTGAATTAAATTTTAGTTCACCAAAAGTGAAATATTTATGTTCCATAATAAACTACATGTTATGACGAATCCGTGAATATAAAATTTACTGAATTCGGAGTTGTAGTTTAGGAGATATGATTTTCTGAAGTATGGTATTAATGTGAAAAGGCAATACGGGATTTAATAGGCAGCTGCCATGTGTCGTGATCCGATAGGCCAGTACCTCTTCACGTGTTATGGCCCAAGAGATTCAGTTCTAGCGATCGAACTGAAAAGAACAGGGAGAGACTCACCGGACGGCAGCTAGTCTGCCGGACTTGGGCGGCACGTGGCTCGGACATCGCCGTCATCATTTCTTCGATGGTCACCGGCGACGGGCGGATGTCGTACGGGGTTTGGGAGATCGCAGAGAGCACTTTGGACATGGAGTAGACGTTGAGTTCATCCTCCGTCAACAGTGGGCTCGCTGGAGCTGGTCAAAGCATCGCGGATGGCGTGCACGGCTGTGAGTTTGAGAGACATAGGATCTCAGAGGATACGCAAGGAAGTGCCTCGTACAGAGGGAGAAGTGGAGGTTCATGCACTCACCAGAGTCCCCGCGACATCGATGGACGCGGCGGCTGATCTGATCTTCGGCGAGAAATTACTCTGGAATTGAGCCGATGGAGACGTGGGTTTCGGTCTTGGGGTGAGCAGGGTTGTGTGCGTTCCTCGGAGTCAATTTATACTTGCAGAGGGAGCCGATACTGGGAGATCAAGGGAGCTCAACGTGGCCATTAATCGCTGTTTGTGCATGTACGTTTTCACGGATCCGTTCGTCCAATTAAAGCAATAATGCTGAGTTTTTATTTCCTGAATGGGTTCTCCTGACATTCCTCTATAGTATTTGTGTTGGTGGCAAGTCGAAAGGGTGAAACAATCAAATGCTAGAGGAAGTGGAAGATGTGAAAATGTCATGGCTGAAACTCTGTGTTCTGTAGATTGAAACGTCAGGTACAGAGGTGGAAGAAGAGCTTAGTGGGCTTAAGCCCAATAGGATAGGAATAGCTTTTGTTAATTAAGTTAACAATGAACAAAATTTTAAATATAATAATTATTATAAATGCTGATAATTATTAAAATATTATTTTAGCTCAGGTAAAAGTAGTTTTGGCACTGAATAAGTTATTAATGTGCACATATCTATATCACAACGTCTATGGACTAAATTATTTTATTAAAAATTCATTTTTAGGCCATTTTTTATTTAGTTTTGTTTTAAGCAATGAACAAGCAACAAACAAATGTAAAAAATGATAGTTGTGCTTATTAAATATTTCCAAACATATTTTCGGAGAAGTCACATTATCTCATCTCATTTATTTAGTAATTTGGAAATATTTAAATGGCACTAAACTACAAATAAGATCCAATTTCAATGGAACTAAAAAATTCAAAGAACTCCAAATGGAATACACATCCACCACATTTGAGAAAGTCATTTTATTCTCACTCCTTAACCTTTGAATGTGGTTTAAAATTAAATTTCAAAAGAGTTCGAAGAGAAGAAATCCAATCTCGAAATTTTTAAAACAAGACTAAAATGTTTTAATTTTCCATGAAAATCATAGAAATTCACTCAATAATATTTATTATTAACATTCCAAAATTTAGAAAATTTTGGGATGTTACAACGGACCAGTAGGTCTGTGGTGAACTACTCACACATCACCATGGGAGCAGCAAGGTTGATGTAGAGGCCCTCCATGATCGATCCCCCCTTCGGCAGGGCACCAGAACAGAGCGCCAGATGGGCACATGGCGGAACAGAGACTTGCGGTGGAGGAAAAAGTGTTTTGGGAGGCTCTCTAGGGTTTTTGGGATTAATGTGAATTTATAGGCCAGAGATCAGGGCTAGAGGGCCGGGGAGGTGGCCCCAAGCCATCAGGGTGTGGCCACCCCCCTAGGTGCACCCTATTGGCTTGGCGCCACCTCGTGTGCCCTCCGGTCTTCCTCCGAAGCTTCCAGGTCTTATTCTAGTCCAGAAAAAATCATCAAAAAGTTTTGGAGTATTTGGAGTTCGTTTGGTACAGTATTCCTGAAAAGCCAAAAACACGCAGAAAACAACAACTGGCACTTGGCACTGGGTTAATAGGTTAGTGCTTAAAAATTATATAAAACAACAAGTAATTGCCTAAAAAGTATCCTAGAATGATAATCTAATACCATGGAACAATCAAAAATTATAGATACGTTGGAGACGTATCAGCATCCCAAGCTTAACTCCTGCTCGTTCTCAAGTAGGTAAATGATAAAAACAGAATTTTTGATGTGACATGCTACCCAACATGTAATATTTTCAGGTATGATCTTTGAGAAATGATGAATCAATAAACATTAACATAGTAATATCCATAAGCATAAATAACACAATCAATAACTTTCAAAATATACGATCCTTCAAGAATGTTTACCCCCCCCCCCCAATTAATTTTATCATATTAGCATGGCATGGCTCCATCTTCACCACATAAATACAAATGTAAAGCCCACGGTGTTAAGCCAAGCAATTGGATCGTACTTTTTCTCGTGCTTCAGCATTTTATACCTCACTCAATAAATGAGCGTGAACCATGGACATAGCATATAGGTGGAATAGAATGTGGTGATAGGTTTCAAAGGGGTAAAAGTGGAGAAGAAGATAGTCTCGCATCAACTAGGCGGATCAACGGGCTATGGAGATGCCCATCAATCGATATCAATGCGAGGAGTAGGGATTGCCATGCAACGGATGCACTAGAGCTATAAGTGTATTAAAGCTCAAATGAAACCAAGTGGGTGTGCATCCAACTTGCTTGCTCATAAAGACATCGAGCATTTGAGGAAGCCCGTCATCGAAATATACAAGACAAGTTCTACAATGAAAAATTCTCACTAGTATATGAAAATGACAAAACATGAGACTCTCTATATGAAAAACATGGTGCTTCCCTAAGCACAAGTGTGGAAAAAGAGGTAGTAGCACTATCCCTTCTCTCTTTATCTCTCATTTATTCCTTTTTTATTTTCTTTTTTTTCCTTTTTTTCTCCTTTTCTATTTTTCTTTTTTTATTTATTTTTTATCCGGATTCTCATCCTGACTTGTGGGGGAATCATTATCTCCATCACAATGATAAATGGTGGCTTTGCCACAAATACTATGTCAGCTTATATGATCATGCAAAGCAATATGACAATGAGTGTACAAGTGACGTGGCTTGAGACTGCGTCGGTATTTCCCCAAAGATGAAGGGATGATGCAGCACAACGACGGTAAGTATTTCCCTCAGTTATGAAACCAAGGTATCGAACCAGTAGGAGGATCACCAACACTACGTAAACAGGACCTGCACACAAAGAACAAATACTTGCAACCCGACGCGAAAGAGAGGTTGTCAATCTCTCTACGGTAAAAAGATAGATTAGGATATGATAGATTGGATAGATAGATCTCTCAAGAACAAAAAATAAAAGAGGCAAATAAAAAGTGCAGCAAGGTATTTTTGGTTTTTTTGGAATAATAGTTCTGAAAACAAAAGCGGCAAAAAGATAGATCAGGAAGCAATACATTGGAAAAGTAGACCCGGGGGGCGTAGGTTTCACTAGTGGCTTCTCTCATGAGTATAGCACACGGTGGGTGAACAAATTACTGTTGGTCAATTGATATAAGATCAAATGATGATGACGATATCCAAGGCGATGATCATTATATAGGCATCACGTCCAAGATAAGTAGACTGAAATGATTCTACACCTACTACTATTACTCCACACATCGACCGCTATCCAGCATGCATCTAGTGTATTAAGTTCATGGAAAAACGGAGTAATGCAATAAGAACGGTGACATGATGTAGATAAGATCTATTCATGTAGGAATAGACCCCATCTTGTTATCCTTAATAGCAACGATACATGCGTGCCTCGCTGCCCCTTCTGTCACTGGGAGTGGACACCGCAAGATCGAACCCATCACAAAGCACCTCTTCCCATGGCACAAAAAATCGATCTAGTTGGCCTAACTAAACCAAAGATTTGAAGAAGAGATATGAGGCTATAAGTAATCATGCATATAAGAGATCAAAGAAGACTCAAATAATATTCATGGATAGAAACTGATCATGAACTCAAAATTCATCGGATCCCAACAAACACACCGCAAAAGTTTACATCAAATAGATCTCCAAGAGACCATTGTATTGAGAATCAAAAGAGAGAGAGGAAGCCATCTAGCTACTGCCTATGGACCCATAGGTCTATGGTGGACTACTCACACATCATCGGAGAGGCACCAATGAGGATGATGAACCCCTCCGTGATGGTGTTAGATTGGATCTCGCGGTTTTGGAACTTGCGGAGGCTGGATGTGTTTTTCGTCGACTCCCCTAGGGTTTCTGGAATATTTGGGAATTTATAGGCATCAAAGGCGGTGGAGGGGACTCCCGAGGCGTCCACAACCGTGGGTTGTGGGCGGCCTGGGCTCCCTCCTGGTAACTTCTTTAGCCCACTGGCCTTCTTCTTGTCCAAAAAAACTCCAAAAAGTTTCGTCGCGATTGGACTCCGTTTGGTACTGATATTCTGCGAAGTAAAAAACAAGCAAAAATAGCAACTGGCACTTTGGCACTATGTCAATAGTTTAGTCCCAAAAAATGATATAAAGTTGCTATAAAATGATTGTAAAACATCCAAGAATGATAATATAACAGCATGGAACAAGCAAAAATTATAGATACGTTGGAGACGTATCAACAAGTCATATGATGTAACGGTGGAAGTTGCATGGCAATATATCTCGAAATGGCTATGAAAATGCCATGATAGGTAGGTATGGTGGTTGTTTTGAGGAACATATAATGTGGCTTATGTGCAATAGAGCATATCATGTCACAGGGTTTGGATGCACCGGTGAAAGTTGCACCGATCCTCGAGGTGAGAATGGGCAATGCACGGTACCAAAGAGGTTAGCATATATGAAAATGTGAGTGTGCATACATCCATGAATTCACATTAGTCATATAGAACTCACATACTTATTGCAAAGCTTTATTAGCTCTCTTGGAGCAAAGTACTACTCGCATGCCCCTAGGGAGGGGGTTGGTAGGACTTAACCATCGCGTGCCCCCGACCTAAACAACACTAGGTTTTCAACGAGGAATAAGAATGCTCACACATCATCACCATGCCATAATCAATATTTAGATGAACATCAAATTAACACCCTTTAACTATCGATATTTCTACTAATCAACAACCATGCACTCACGCCATTTCATATTACCACATAAATATCATTAACCCACAATTTATCTTTTATGTGCTACATGAAGGTTTTGATTATGCACTCTTTGAATACCTATTATTTTTGGACTAGTCTTATAACCCATGAAAATTACCATCACTATATATTAGACTCTCAAACAAGTTCAAGTGAAGAACGAGAGTGCAATTATTTCTATAAAATCTATACGCCATCGTGCTCTAAAAGATATAATGAAGTACTAGAGCAACTGCTTAGCTCAAAAGATATGAGTGAAGCACATAGATTATTCTAATAAATTATGGTGATCATGTGTGTCTCTCAAATAGGTGTGTCCAGCAAATAATAATTGTGGAAAACTAAAACACAAGACGCTCCAAGCAAGACTCATATCATGTGATGAATAAAAATGTAGCTCCATGTGACATACCGATGGATTGAGACGAAAGAGGAAATGCCTTCTGGGGCATCCCCAAGATTAGACGCTTGAGTCTTCCTCGAATATACCTTGGGGTGCCTTGGGTATCCCCAAGCTTAGGCTCTTTGCCTCTCCTTATTCCTTCATCCATCATGATAGCACCGAAAACTTGAAAACTTCAGCACAGAAAACTCAACAGAAAACTTGTGAGCTCCGTTAGTATGATAGGTAAATCAAAAACTTTAGGTACTGTTATAAATTGATTCGTATTTTATTATTGCATTAGGTACTGTATTCAAACTTCTCCATGGTTTATACCCCCCCCCCATACAATCGATAGCATCATCAAAACAAGCAAACTATGCAAGCAAAAAACAAAATCTGTGTGTCCCCATTGCGTTTGATCTTCCTATCCCTACCTTTACTTACACTTGCATGTCTTTACTGTCCGCTGCTATACTCGTAGATTTGCAAGTGTAGGGTGTGCTAGACTCGTTCGAACTGTTAAAACTTGCCACCCTATAAAATTGGGAAAAGGTTAGTTTTTGAATTGGTCAAGTAGTCTAATCACCCCCCTCTAGACATACTTTGGATCCTACAAGTGGTACCAGAGCTTTAGTCTCCATTGCATTGGTTTCACAACCTAGGAGAGTATGGATTCTAGTGAGGGAAATTACCACCGTAGAGGTCCATATTTTGATGGTACAAGCTTTTCTAGTTGGAAACATAAAATGAAAATGCATATTCTTGGTCATAACCCCGCCGTTTGGGATGTTGTTCGTGTTGGATTGCAAGGTGAATTCTTTGGTGATGGAAAGGAACCGGATCGTGAAACGACCACGGAAGAATAGAAGATGTTGCAATACAACGCTCAAGCATGAGACATTCTATTCAACAAGATAAGTCGTCTTGAGAATGCGAAGGAAATTTGGGATACTTTGGTTGATATGCACGAAGGAACCAAATCCGTCAGGGAATCTAAGTTGGATGTGCTTCAGAGTCAACTTGACAAATTCAAGATGAAGGATGGTGAAGGAGTCGTGGAAATGTACTCTAGGCTTGCTCTGATCACAAATGAGATTGCTGGCTTAGGAAGTGAAGAGTTGACTGACAAAATCATCATCAATAATATCCTTAGAGACTTGGATGGAAAGTATGACACTGTGTGCACATTGATCCAAATGATGCCTAACTACAAATATCTCAAGCCCACGGAAGTCATTGGAAGGATTGTTGCTCATGAAATGTCACTCAAGGAAAAAGAAGACCTTCACAACAAGTGAAGTGGTGCATACAAAGCCACAAGTGACACTCCCTCAACTTCAAGTGACAACCTTGTTACCAATGAAGAGATAAGCCTCATGGTCAATAAATTCAACAAGTTCTACAATAATAGAGGCAAGGAAAGAAGCTCCAACTCAAGATACGAAGATAAGCGTTCTTATAGTCATGACCGAAATTGCTAAAATTGTGGAAGACCCGGACACTTCTCAAATGAGTGCACAGCTCCTTCCAAAAGAAGAGATGAGACACCAAGGATAATAAGCTCAAGAGATGAGTCACCTCGAAGAGAGAGAAGGAGTATAGAAGATCGATATGAACGAAGACCCTCCCGGTGAAGCAAGGACTCGGAGAGAAAGGACAAGTACACCAAGAGCTGCACTAGAATAAGACATCGAGCTCATGTTGGTGAATGGGTCTCCGGCTCCGAATCTGACAACCAATCTGAGAGAAGTTACCACTCCAACTCCGACTATAGTTAAGATGAAGGTGTTGTCGGACTAGCACTCATATCCTCCAACTCTGATGATTTATTTGATTCACCAAATAAAGGGATTGGAAGTTGCTTCATGGATAAAGGCCCAAAGGTATCACACCCCGAATACATTGACTTCAATAGTGGTGAGGATGACTTGCTAGGAGATGATGATTTACTCTTTGATAAAACTAGTAATGTTAGCCAAAATGAACTTGATAATAATCATGCTATTCAAGATGAATCATTTGATGATGCTAAGAAGGAGATTGAGCGTTTAACTAAAGAACTAAACCTTAAATTAGCTCATGAATCTACTCAAGAAGATCATAGAGAGCTTCTAAGAACTCATGAGAAGCTACGCTTCGAGAAGCTAAATTTAGAGCAAGAGCATGAGTTTCTTAAAGCTATCAATGACGATCTTCGAAAGAAGACTTCTTCTTATCTTGCCAAACGACTACTCTTGTCCACTTTTATGCCTCAAGTTAAATCTAAGATAACTAGTAACAAGAGTAAGAAAGGTTCTTCATCAACAACAACACTAATGCTAAATCCAATGATGTTGTTTCTAGTACTTCTATTGATTAAACTAATGATCCTCTTAGCCAAGTTACACTTGAGCAAGAAAATAATTTATTGAAAGGAATTATAGAAAAAGGTGTCTACAAGAGTCTTGCCGAAAGTAAGCAATTTGAGGATATTGTATGCAAGCAAGAATGGCACCGGAAGAATCAAGGTGTTGGTTTTGAACGAAAGTACAATGCCAATGGAGTTGAATGGGAAGAAGATCAATACCCCAAGACAAAGTTTTTTCCTCAATAAGAGAAGTATGATCCTACTCTCTTCAAGGGAACACAAGCTCAAGATGATCTTCCACCACAAGACCGCAAGCTAAAAGGGAAGGACAAGCTTCAAGAAGAGATTGACTCATTTGAAGAACCACCTCTAGCCATGGTCAAGTGGGTTCCCAAGGCCACTACTAGCTCTACTTCATCAAGTGCTACTTCAACTCCAAGGATCCCCATCAAGTTTATGTGGGTCCCAAAGAAGAATAACTAGAGATTTCTTGAGGGGTGACTCCGCCAACAAACTTCACTCATATTCATATCCTGGCAAGGACTTTTGCTATCAACTCCAACCTTATGCACTAGCTCAAGGAGTCAGAAAACCCCATCTTGGTAAGCAAGGGACAAGGTACTTAATGCATCAATGGACATCATACCATGAACACTTAACTCCATGTCGATAGATATCCTTGTATTTGTTCCTTGTGTGGGACTAACCTATGTAGGTGTGAAGAGTACCAAAACAACAAGCATTGCTCCCAACTCTAGATGATCTTCATCAACAATGAGCATCCACTACTACAACACCTACATGAAGTCTTCATCGACAAAACCCAAGGTTAGTTCATCCCTCTTAGTGGGGATCTCACATCTAGGGGGAGCTTTCCTCTAAGACTTGAGCTAAAGCATCTCTAAGGATGTGAACACATTAAAGCTTTATGTAAAAGTGGTAACTGTTGGGGAACATTGCATGGGAAACAAAAAAAATCCTACTCACACGCAAGATATATCCATGGAGATGAATAGCTACGAGAGGGGAGTGTATCCACATACCCTTGTATACCGCTAAGAGGAAGCGTATATAACGCGGTTGATGTAGTCGTACTCTTCACGATCCAATCCGATCTAGTGCCGAACGGACGGCACCTCCACGTTCAGCACACGTGCGGCTCGATGACGTCTCCTCCTTCTTGATCCAGCAAGCGATGTAGGAGAAGTAGATGGGATCTCAACCAGCATGACGGCGTGGTGTAGATGGTGGTGGAGCAATCCTAGCAGGGCTTTGCCAAGCGCTACTCTAGATGCGATCTGAGGAGAAAACAGAGTAACGGGAGAGGGAGGGCTGCCACCGGGGCGTGGGATTGTTGTGTACATCCCTCCCCCTCTCCTCTACTATATATAGGAGGCAAGGGGCAGGGTTGGGTCGCAGCCCTTGGCCCCTCCTCCAAGGAGGGCCGGCAGCTAGGGAGTAGTCCTCCCTCCCCAAGGCACCTCCTAGGTGACTTGCCCCTTAGGGTTCCTACCTCCTAGCCGCATGGGCCCTTGTGGGGGGGGGGGGGGCTGGCCCAATAAGGCTAGGGCGCCCCGTTACAGCTCATGCTGGTCTATGGGGCATGGTGGAACCCTCCATGGACTTCCGGACCCCTCCGGAATATTCCGGAACCTTCTAGAAGCTTCCCGATACAATTCCGGCAAAACCCGAAAGTTTTCCGGTTGCCAAAATATGACTTCCCATATATAAATCTTTACCTCCGGACCATTCTAGAGCTCCTCGTGACGTACGGGATCTCATCCGGCACTCCGAACAACATTAGGTCACCAACGTACATATCCCAATACTACTCCAGCATCACCGAACGTTAAGCGTGCGGACCATGCGGGTTCGAGAATCATGTAGACATGACCGAGACACCTCTGTGGCCAATAAACAATAGCGGGAGCTGGATGCCCATAGTGGCTCCTACATATTCCACAAAGATCTTCATCGGGCGAACCACGATGTCAAGGATTCAGTTAATCCCATATGTAGTTCCCTTTGTCCATCGGTATGTTACTTGCCCGAGATTCGATCGTCGGTATCTCCATACCTAGTTCAATCTCGCTACCGGCAAGTCTCTTTACTTGTTCCGTAATACAAGATCCCGTGACTAACTCCTTAGTCACATTGCTTGCAAGCTTCTTGTGATGTTGTATTACCGAGAGGGCCCAGAGATACCTCTCCGTCAAATGGAGTGACAAATAGCAGTCTTGATCCATGCCAACCCAACAGACACCCTCGGAGATACCTGTAGAGTGCCTTTATGATCACCCAGTTACGAAGTGATGTTTGATACACACAAGGCATTCCTCCGGTGTCAGGGGGTTGCATGATCTCATGGTCTTAGGAACAGATACTTGACATGAAGAAAGCAGTAGCAATAAACTAAGTGATGCAATCAGATGCTATGCTTACAGTTGGGTCATGTCCATCACATCATTCTCCTAATGATGTGACCCCATTATAAAATGACAACTCATGTCTATGGTTAGGAAACCTTAACCATCTTTGATCAACGAGCTAGTCTAGTAGAGGCTCACTAGGGACACGGTGTTGTCTATGTATCCACACATGTATCTGAGTTTCCGATCAATACAATTCTAGCATGGATAATAAACGATTATCTTGAACAAGTAATATGATAATAAACATTTTATTATTTCCTCTAGGGCATATTTCCAACAGTAACCCCACTTGTGCTTAAACGATGAGTAGGACCTATGATCAAGTATTCTTGCTTGGCTCCTAAGTCAATATACTCATATAAAGATGACTTTGTCATTGGCAGGTTGAGGCCAAGGCTGATGCAGCTAGAGACGCTAGTGCTCCTGTGCTTAAGACCAAGGATGGCCAAATGTCCTATCTTATTGCTGCTACTCAAAACATGG
The DNA here is from genome assembly GCA_039707655.1 of Elymus sibiricus. Classification (NCBI taxonomy): domain Eukaryota; kingdom Viridiplantae; phylum Streptophyta; class Magnoliopsida; order Poales; family Poaceae; genus Elymus; species Elymus sibiricus. The sequence continues at coordinate 313,262,494 of CM077675.1, forward strand.
AGAAGAATATTGCAAATATTCTCAAGAATCAGGAGAGCTTAGAGCGGATTGTGGAGACAAAGTTTCATTCATTGGAGAACAAGGTGGCTGATCTTGCTACAACTGTTGAGACTCTTAAGCAGGAGGTTGACGGAGTTGAGATACCGAGCACAGATGATGATGAGCCTACACTCCCAGTGACCACTCACTTCAGGACTCATGACAGATCTTCTGCAGTTCCAGCTCCAGAGCCGAGACCCTCAGTGTCTGCACGAGCTGTTGCACCTTTAGTTCCTTCACCAACTCTAGCGTCTACCCCTCCATCTCAGAAGACCTTCACAGAAGCATTTGCCGACACTCTTCTTTTGACTCCTTCGACGACCAGCGAAGAGGCTACTTCATCGCCACGTGAAGGAGATCATGCCCAGGGCAACGTTTAGCTCTATACTATTTGAACTTTTTTGGTAACTTGTTGCCAAAGGGGGAGAAATGTATTGATCATAGGGCTTTGAGAGAGAGAGAGAGAGTGTGTGTTGCATTTTGAGTTCTCTTGATCGTTGAAACATTTGGTTTTATCTTTTGCACATTTTCGTGACTTAAACTATGCCTTGTTTGATCATACGCTTAATGGTTGATGCTACTATGTTATATCATTTCTATCTATCATGATCATTCACTTCTATGCTTGGTGATGTGTGCATTGCATTTTACTCAAACCTTTTATGCACTCCACTAAGATGTATGTGACATGGAAGAGTGACCCATGATCCTAATCGATTGTGCATTTGCATTCAAACGCAAATTTAAAATAATGCACAAAGCGAAGATACTATGCATTGATTATATCTTTTGTCAAAGCTTTGATCTATATGATGTCATCAATTACCAAAAAGGGGGAGATTGAAAGCACAACTTCTCCCTAGGTGGTTTTGGTAATTAACAACAACATATAGTTCATTGAACTAATGAGCCTATCAAGTATATTTAAGGAAAGTTCAATGAATGGTTTGGCTAAGATTGTGAGATGGATCCCCTATATGCAATGAACACAAGTTGGCAAGATCATCAAGACTCTACATTTTCTTTTATGCGAGAAATCATAATTGAGTCCATAGGAAAAGCCAATACTATTAAAAGGGGATGAGGTATTGATAATGATGTGGTTCCTCAAGTGCTTAGAGATTTGCCACAAAAAGCCTCAACCAAACTCTCACAAAATATTCTGTCCAAGACCCAAACTGCCAAAATCGGTGCCACCAACTTTCCCATATCGACCCCGTTGAGTTTGCCAATACAGAACCTAGAGCCAAAACCCTAGCACCTCGGTACCATCGAGATTTGGTTCGGTACAGCCGAAAAGTGGTTGCCACCTCTCTATGATCGAAGTGTTTAACTTCGGAATTCCTGAGTTTTTCATTTTGGTGCCACCGAGATTTGGATATGCCCTAGGCAACCGAATCGGTCTCACCGAGTAGTTCCTACCGGTCTCACGAAAAAGCCAAAAGTTGCAGCCTATTGCACTAGTCGGTGTAACCAAGTTTTTACTTTGGTTCCACCGAGTTGGTTAATAATGTTGTAACGGTTGGATTTTTGGAGATGTCTATTTATACCCCTCCACCCTTTCTCATTTGTATAGAGAGCACTCAGAACAAGCCAACACTTCCACCATTCATTTTCTGAGAGAGAACCACCTACTCATGTGTTGAGATAAAGATCTTCCACTCCAACCATATAAATCTTGATTTCAAGCCTCCTTAAGTTGCTTTCCACCCAATCACCTTCTTCCACCAAGCCAAATCATGTGAGAGAGTGATTGAGTGTTGAGGAGACTATCTTGTGAAGCATAAGAGCAAGGAGTTCATCATCCATACACCGTCTATTACCTTTTGGAGAGTGGTATCTCCTAGATTGGTTAGATGTCGCTTGGGAGCCTTCGGATCATGTGGACTTGAACCAAGAAGTTTGTAAGGGCAAGGAGATCGCCTACTTCATGAAGATCTACCCCGAGTGAAGCTAGTCCTTCGTGGACGTGAGCCATGGTGGAATAGGCAAGGTTGCTTCTTCGTGGACTCTTCGTGGGTGGAGCCCTCCGTGGACTCGCGCAACCGTTACCCGCCGTGGGTTGAAGCCTGCATCAACATGGACGTACGATAGCACCACCTATCGGAACCATGAGAATAATCTTCGTGTCCCCATTGCATTTGATCTTCCTATGCCTACCTTTACTTACACTTGCATGTCTTTACTTTCCACTGCTATACTCGTAGATTTGCATGTGTAGGGTGTGCTAGACTCGTTAGAATTGATAAAACTTGCCAATCTATAAAATTGGGAAAAGGTTAGTTTCTAAATTGGTCAAGTAGTCTAATCACCCCCTCTAGGCATACTTTGGATCCTACACTGACAAGTCCAACTTTCATTTTAATATAGACTTCACTCATGTCAGACTTATGATCACCATGTGTTTATGTTTCCTGTAAATCTCACTAAAAAATATTAAGTCGGTTCTTAAACTATGCTTTATCTGCTCCCGATAGATTTCCTTGTGCAATTTTCATAAGAATTGCATCGGTCCCAAGGGCCGCAATTCAGTAAGAACATAACACTGCAACTAATACTGCATCATTCAGATCTTGGTTCCAACCTGGCAAGCTCCTCGTACACCACATATGCTGCTTAATCCAATTATTTCACGACATTACTGGCTTGCACTATTTTTTATACATGGATTACATGATCACTCGGGCGCTCCGCGTGCCAACTTCATCACTACACAGACTCGGGCCTCGTTGCACTGATCTTGTTGCACTACAACAACGCTATACTAATCTCGTCACTCTGTTGATTTTGAACACATCCAGCCAACTCCTTTGAGTAATCCACTTCATCGTGTGATCACTTCAACGACCCAAATCCCATCATCATTTTGAGCATGAAACAACTAAGTCTTTTTATGATTAAACCGCATACTTCATTCTTTAGCGAGTCTTGTCTCTTCCGAGCACCACTCAAGAGCTGCTCCTCACCTACACCCATGTCTGACTCGATGAAATAGAATTTATCAACTAGAATTATATTTCTCATATTCCGACTAGTCTATCGTTGAGGGTTGTAGTGCACTCGGGTGCTGATAACCCAAAAGTGTAGGGGATCGTTTGTAGCCTTTTTCGATAAATAAGAGTGTCGAACCCAACGATGAGCTAAAGGTAGAACAAATATTCCCTCAAGTTCTATCGACCACGGATACAACTCTACGCACACTTTAACGTTTGCTTTACCTAGAACAAGTATGAAACTATTTTGTAGGTGATAGGATAGTTTGCACGAATAAAACTAGAAGTACTTAGCGGGAATAAAACTACGAGTAAATTGCAAGATAATAAAAGTCAGTTGTTTAGTAGAAAGCTTTTGTCAAACAAGAAGGTTATTTGTCCCTAGGCAATTGATAACTAGACCGATAATCATTATTGCAATTTTATATGAGGGAGAGGCATGAGCTAACATACTTTCCGTACTTGGATCATATGCACTTATGATTGGAACTCTAGCAAGCATCCGCAACTACCAAAGATCATTAAGGTAAAACCCAACCATAGCATTGAGTATCAAGTCCTCTTTACTCCCATATGCAACAACTCCTACTCGGGTCTGTGTCTTCTGTCACTCACGCCACCCACCATAAGCAAATCATGAACATATTGCAACACCCTACAGCAGGGATACCTCACGTTTGTGCGACACGGAGGGCACCATAGGACAGCACCAAAATAAAACATACAACTCATACCAACCACGATCATCAATTAGCCCATAGGACAAAACGGATCTACTCAAACATCATAGGATAGCCACATATCATTGGGAAATAATATATGGAGTTGAGCACCATTTTCAAGTAGAGATTACAGCGGGGACGAGAGGTGTTACACCGCTGCATAGAGGGGGAGAGAGTTGGTGTTGACGGCGGCGAAGTTGTTGGTGTAGATCACCGTCACGATGATTACCCCGACGGCATTCCGGCTCCACCGGGAGAGAGGGGGAGAGAGCCCCCCTCCTTATTCTTCTTCCTTGGCCTCCCCCCTACACGGGAGGAGAGTTCCCCCTCTAGTCGATGGCCTCCATGGTGGCGGAGGGGCAGGAGCCCCTCCGAGATTGGATCTCCCTCTCTGTTCTCTTCTATTTCGCGTTCCTGTTTTTTGGCCAAAAACCGTTTATTATATTCCCGGAGATTCGTAACTCCAATTGCGCTGAGTTTTTAAAACGATTTTTTTCGGATATAAGCTTCCTTGTGCCTGAAGTAGAGCTCCAACTGACTTACAAGGAGGGCACAAGACATCACCACACGCCAGGGCCCTGGGTCATGCCCCGGTGTCTTGTGGTGGCTGTGGGCCTCCTTTTGCGTTGATTCCACCTCCCAAAAATCACAAATGTTCCAAAATAATTCTTCGTAAATTGTTATCGCGTGTGGACTTCGTTTGATATGGATATTCTGCGAAACAAAAACATGCAACAAACAGGAACTAGCACTGGGCACTGGATCAATATGTTAGTCCAATAAATCATATAAAATGTTGCCAAAAATATGTAAAAGTTGTATAATATTGGCATGAAACAATAAAAAATTATAGATACGACAGAGACATATCAGCATCCCCAAGCTTAATTCCTGCTCGTCCTCGAGTAGGTAAATGATAAAAAAAGATAATTTTTGATGTGGAATGCTACCTAGCATAATAGTGATCATATATCTAATCATGGCATGAATAATAGGACATGAGTGATTCAAAGCAATAGTCTATAATTTGACATAGAGACATTAATACTCAGGCATCCCAACAAACAATCATGTCTTTGAAAATATCAAGGCTAAAGAACGCTATCCCTAAAAATCATATAGCCTTGTCATGCTCTGTCTTCTTAACACAAAGTATAAATCATGTACTACCCCGGTGTCAGCCAAGCAATTGGTTCATACTTTTTAACGCGCTTCAGCATTTTCAACTCTCACGCAATACATGAGCGCAAGCCATGGATATAGCACTATGGGTGGAATAGAATGCGGTGGTAGACATTAATATAGAGAAGACAAAAAGGAAGATAGTCTCACGTCGAAGCGGCTAATCAACGGGCTATGGAGATGCCCACCAATTGATATCAACGCGACGAGGAGGGATTGCCATGCAACGGATGCACTAAGAGCTATAAGTGTATGAAATCTCAAACTGAAACTAAGTGGGTGTGCATCTAACTCTATAATGAGAAATTCCCACTAGTATATGAAAGTGACAACATAGGAGACTCTCTATATGAAAAACATGGTGCTGCTTTGAAGCACAAGTGTGGAATTAGCATGCCCCTTCTCTCTTTGTCTCTCTTTTTTTTCTCTTTTTTTCTTTTTATATTTGTCCGGAGCCTCATGCCGACTTGTGGGGGAATCATAGTTTCCATCATCCTTTCCTCATTGGGACATGATCTAATAATGAATAATGATGATCATCACACTTATATTTACTTACAACTCAATAGTAGAACAAAGTATGACACTATATGAATGCCTCTGGCAGTATACCAGGATGTGCAATGATCTAGCCTAGCAAATATATCAAAAAAAGGACAAGCCATGGAAACATCATGCTAGCTCATGACCCACAAGTATAGGGGATCAATCGTAGTCCTTTCGATAAGTAAGAGTGTCGAACCCAACGGGGAGCAGAAGGAAATGACAACCGGTTTTCAGCAAGGTAATTTCTGCAAGCACTGAAATTGTAGGTAATAGGTAGTTGGATAGCAAGATAATTGGTAACAAGCAAGTAACGGTAACGGTAAATAAAGTGCACCAAGATAGCCCAATCCCTTTGTGGCAAAGGACAGGCCAGAACAGTCTCTAGTAATAGGCAGAGTGTTCTTGAGGGTACACGGGAATTTCATCTAGTCACTTTTATCATGTTGGTTTGATTTGTGTTCGCTACTTTGATAATTTGATATGTGGGTGGACCGGTGCTTGGGTGCTGTTCTTACTTGAACAACCTCCCACTTATGATTAACCCCCTCGAAAGCATCCGCAACTACGAGAAAATTATTAAGATAAAATCTAACCATAGCATTAAACGTTTGGATCCAAATCAGCCCCTTACGAAGTAGCGCATAAACTAGGGTTTAAGCTTCTGTCACTCTAGCAACCCATCATCTAATAACTACTCAATAATGCATTCCCTTAGTCCCAAGGATGGTGAAGTGTCATGTAGTCGACGTTCACATGACACCACTAAGGGAATCACAACATACATATCATCAAAATATCGAACACATATCAAATTCACATGATTACTTGCAACATGACTTCTCCCGTGACCTCAAGAACGAAGGTAACTACTCACAAATAATATTCATGCTCAAGATCAGAGGGGTATTGAATAGCATAATGGATCTGAACATGTAATCTTCCACCAAATAAACCATATAGTAATCAACTACAAGATGTAATCAACACTACTAGTCACCCACATGTACCAATCTGAGGTTCCGGTACAAAGATTGAACACAAGAGATGAACTAGGGTTTGAGAGGAGATGGTGTTGTTGAAGATGTTGATGAATATTGGCGTCCCAAAGATGAGAGGGGTGTTGGTGATGACGATGGCTTTGATTTCCCCCTCCGGAAGGGAAGTTCCCCCGCGGAATCGCTCCGTCGGAGGGCAAAAGTGCTCTTGCCCAAGTTCCGCCTCGAGACGGCGGCGTTCCATCCCGAAAGTCATCTCCTTATTTTGCTAGGTCAGAAGACCTTATATACCAGAAGATGGGCACCGGGGGTGGGCCGTGCTGAGCATAACCCACCAGGGCGCGTCTGGGGGGCCTGGCATGCCCTGGTGTCTTGTGCTCACCAGAGTGGCCCCCTCCGGTAGTTATTTGCTCCAGTATTTATTATATAATCCAAAATAATTCTACGTAAAGTTTCAGCTTATTTGGAGATGTGGAGAATAGGTATCTCTGATGTGCTTTTTCAGGTCCAGAATTCCAGCTGCCGGTATTCTCCCTCTTTGTGTAAACCATGCATATTATGATAGAAAAGGCATTAGAATCACTCCCTAAAGCATTATTATTCAACAAAACATTATAAATAACAGTAGGAAATCATGATGCAAAATGGACGTATCAACTCCCCCAAGCTTAGACATCGCTTGTCCTCAAGCGAAAGCCGATATTGAAAAGCATGTCCACATGGTTTGAGAGAGAGGTGTCGATAAAAACAAAATTCGGACATAGTAGCATCATGCTTATTATCATAACAGCAACAAACTTTATCATAAAACTTATTCATACACTTTCATCATATAACTTCTCATGAACAAGTAACAATTCATCACAAGATAGAAGTATAAAGCATAAACCTTATTGAAAACCAACATACTATGTTCTCAGTCAACTTTGCAACTAAAATTCATCAAATTTTCGGGAAGGGTCTCGTGTCGGAGCCTTTTGGCAAGTCCACATACTCAACCATCATTTAGTCTTCCAAGATTGCTAACACTCAAAACATACCCATGAGCAAAAAGTTTCAACCGGACACATAGAAAGATAGGGGCTTATAGTTTTGCCTCCCAACGTATTCACCTCAAGGGTGATGTCAACAATAATAACTCATGCTCACTCACATCCAACTGGATATATGTGCCTAGATCTTTCCTCACCACATGATGCTTGCAAAAAGAGAAAAGTAAAAAAGGAACAGGGGAGAATACTTTGACTCTTTCATAAAAGTAAATACATAAAAGTAAAAGATAGGCCCTTTGCAGAGGGAAGCAGAGGTTGTCATGCACTTTTTGGTTTGTATGCTCAATCCCTTAATGTAAAAGAACGTCACGCTTTATTGCCCCCTATGATAGCAACCTTTATTATGCAGTCCGTCGCTTTTATTACTTTTCCATCATAAGTTCGTATAGAGCTCAATTTTCTCTTACACTAATTGATCAAAACACATTTAGAAGCAATTTTTATTGCCTTATTGCACCGATTACAACTTACTTGAAGGATCTTACTCGATCCGTAGGTAGGTATGGTGGACTCTCAAAACATGAATTTGGGTTTTGGGATTTTGGATGCACAAGTAGTATCTCTACTTAGTGCGGAATTTTTGGCTAGCAAAGATATTGAGCAAGCACCACATGTTGAAGGATCTATAACAATATAACTTCTATGTGAATATGAATAAACATAAATCATTACGTTGTCTTCCTTGTCCAACGTCAACAATTTTGGCATATAATATTTAATGGGGGCTCACAATCATAAAAGATGTCCAAGATAGTGTATTTGCATGTGAATCTTCTATTCCCTTATTAATTCTTTCATGAATTGCATCATTGACCAATGCTATGTTTGTCAATCTCCAATAAATTTTACCACTTATACTTTTCCTTATGTGATGTCATTACTTACCATAAGATTAGCATATGATTATTTTCATTTATTTCTCTTTCCCTTTATTTTGATTGCAACAAGAAAATAAAGAAGCAAAATCTCAAACTAAACTTTATTATATAACTCTCACTCGATTACAAAGATAGATAGATCACAAAACTTGCACACGAAAATAGATCATACTAAACTTGTATTCAACTAAATCAAGAAAAGGCTAAAGATCGAACTAAAATAGGTAAAGGTGAATAAAAGTGCTGGTGATACGATACCGAGGCACCTCCCCCAAGATTGGCTTAAGCCAAGGGGAGTGCCCATACCCGTGTGCTCAAGTCTCCTTTGGTGGCGGTGATGAAGTAGGTGGTGGTGATGAAGTAGCCTTCTTCTTCAATTTATATTTGAGCATAAAATTTTCCTCCCTTAGATCATCATTCTCCAACTCGAGCTTTAATATCTTTTTGGATAATGCTGCCTTGCTCTCCTACAAGAAAAGGGATGGAATAAATTGAACCTCAGGTTTCTATCCTTTAGGGAGGCTTGACTTCTTGAATTCCACATGCATGTCTCCGGGGTGAGGTAGTGGGTGATAACCCACAAGTATAGGGGATCGCAACAGTTTTCGACGGTAGAGTATTCAACCCAAATTTATTGATTCGACACAAGGGGAGCCAAAGAATATTCTCGAGTATTAGCAGCTGAGTTGTCAATTCAACCACACCTGAAAGACTTAATATCTGCAGCAAAGTATTCAGTAGCAAAGTAGTTTGGAAGTAACAGTAACGATGGCAAGTGACAGTAGCAATGTTGTAGTGATTGTAACAGTACCAACGGAAAAGTAACTTAGCAAAGATCAATATGGGAAAAGCTCATAGGCAATGGATCAGTGATGGATAATTATGTCAGATGGCATTCATCATGCAACAGTTATAACATAGGGTGACACAGAACTAGCTCCAATTCATCAATGTAATGTAGGCATGTATTCCATATATAGTCATACGTGCTTATGGAAATGAAAGCACAACATGCTCCCTTGGTGGTTTTGATAATTCATGACAACATACATTGTCTCTTGGACTAATACTTTTACCTAGTGTATTTCAGATAAAGTCCACAGAGAGGGTTGGCAAAAGGATTGTGGAGATTGTGGAAATACCCCAAGATGCAAGGAAATAGGTTGGCAAAGCTTCAAGGAAGAGGACTCTACATTTTACATTTGTGAGAAATCACTTTGAGTCCATAGGAAAGCCAATACTATTAAAAGGGGGTAAGGTTTTGTTGGTGAACAAAATGCTCATACGTGCACAAGTGATAGTCACCAAAAACACCCACAAGCTCTCCCACCAAAGTCTGTCCAAAGCCAAATACTCAAAATCGGTGCAACCAACATTTCCATCCTGGTGCCACCGATTCTCAACCTCAGACAGACTCAGCCAAACCCTAGCCACTTCGGTCCAACCGATTCAATCCCGGTGCCACCGAGTTTAGGTTGCCAACTTTATGTTACGCAAATTCACAATATCGGTACCACCGAGATTGTTGGATCGGCGTCACCGAGAATGTCAATCTGACCGTTGGTGCAACCGAGTTTCCTATATCGGTCTCACCGAGATTCAAAAGTTGCCACCTTTTGGTCACTTCGGTACCACCGGGATTTACACATCGGTGTCACCGAGTTGGTCATTTTGTGTGTAACGGTTGGATTTTTGGGGATGCCTATATATACCCCTCCACCACCACCTACTCGAATGAGAAGCACTTAGAACTATTCCATACTTGCCCCATCCAGTTTACTGAGAGAGAACCACCTAGTCTTGTGTTGAGGTGAAGATCTTCCACTCCAACCATATGGATCTTGATTTCTAGCCTCCCCAAGTTGCTTTCCACCAATCCCATCTCTTCCACCAAGCCAAATCTGTGAGAGAGTGATTGTGTGTTGAGGAGTCTATCATCTTGAAGCACAAGAGCAAGGAGTTCATCGACATTACCGAGCCTATTACCTTTTGGAGGGTGGTGCCTCCTAGATTGGTTAGGTGTCGCTTGGGAGCCTCCTACTTCGTGTTGTGGAGTTGAACCAAGAAGTTTGTAAGGGCAAGGAGATCGCCTACTTCGTGAAGATCTACCCATAGTGAGGCTAGTCCTTCGTGGACGGAAGCCGTTATGGAATAGTCAAGGTTGCTACTTCGTGGACCCTTATGGGTGGAGCCCTCCGTGGACTCTCGCGGCCGTTACCCTCCGTGGGTTGAAGACTTCATAAACGTGGACGTACGATAGCACCACCTATCGGAACCACGGGAAAAATCCTTGCGTATCCTATTGTGTTTGATCTCAATATCTCTACCCTTTACTTCAAGTGCAATATCTTTACTTTCCGCTGCCATATTTGTTGACATGCATGTGTAGGGCTGTTAGACTTGCTAGACTTGCTAAAACTGTTAAAATCTGCCAACCAATTAACTTGGGAAAAGGTTAGGTTTTAAATTCCTGCTAGTAGTTTATTCACCCCCCCCCTCTAGACACTCTTCTAGTGATCCCTCAATTGGTATCAGAGCATTGGTCTCCATTGCTTCGGTCTAATCACCGAGGAGGAAGATGGATGTGTCTAGTATAGGGAGTTTGAGTTGTAGAGTGCCTATTCTTGATGGAGAGTACTATAGTCAATGGAAAACTTTGATGCTTGAGCTATTTAATGAATTTAAATTGAGCAAATTTGTTAAGAGCCCCTATGTGCCTCCCATTGATCCCTTGCATCCCACACACGAAGAGGAAGTTGATATGCTATGCAATCTTAGAACTGTCAATCTCATTGTTAGAGCTTTGCCTAGAAATGTGCTCAATCAAATGAAGAATTTTGTATGTGCTTACACTTTGTGGAATGACTTGGAGAAACGATATCCAAGTTATTCATTGAGTAATCTTGATGAAATTCTTCATAAAACTATTGCCTTCCACAAAATGACGCCTAGTGATCCTAAATTTGATGATTGTCTATTTGAGCTTAGAGACCTCATGCGTGCTAAAGGAGATGTCACAACTATCAACAATATCATTATAGAAGTCCTTCGCATTCATAAACTTGAACATTGTTATGATCACCATCCTAACGAATCTCTTGTTCTTTATGACGAGGATTTCCCACTTGATGATGACAATGTGGAACATGGCTACTATGATGAAGATGAGCTGTTCGACATCGAGTATGAGAAGATCATGAAGAATCTAAGTCTCATGGCAAACTTCAAGGATTACATGTCCGGAGGAAAAGAGTGGATTCTCGATAGCGGATGTACCGATCATATGACCGGAGATAGAGAGATGTTTGAAGAGATCACACCAAACCATGGACCACGAAAGTACGTAACGTTTGGAGACAACTCCAAGGGTAAGGTACTTGGTCTTGGTAAGGTGGCCATATCCCATGATAGCTCTATCCAAAATGTTATGCTTGTTGAATATCTTGGCTACAATCTTCTTTCCGTATCTAGACTTGCTGACTTTGGTTTTAATGTGCTATTCACGAAAGTAGATTGCCAAGTGTTTCGTCAAGATAATCATAAAATGGTCTTTACCGGTTTCCGTAGAGGTGATCTATACATTGTTGACTTCACTAAGAGATCTAAACCTCGCACTTGTTTAATTGCTAAATCCTCTAAAGGTTGGCTTTGGCATAGAAGACTAGGACATGTTGGCATGCGTAATTTAGACAAGCTTATCAAAGGTGATCATATACTTGGTGTTAAAGATGTTATCTTTGACAAAGATAGACTTTGTAGTGCTTGTCAAGCTGGAAAGCAAGTAGGTGGCAGTCATCCCGTTAAGAATACCATGACTACTAGGAGACCACTCGAGTTACTTCACATGGATCTTTTTGGTCCCAACGCTTACAAGAGTCTCGGTGGAAATTCCTATGGTCTAGTTATAGTTGATGATTTTTCCAGATTTACGTGGGTATTCTTTCTTGATGATAAGTCGCGGGTTCAAAAGATCTTCAAGAACTTCGCTCGCAAAGCGCAAAATCAGTTTGAAGTGAAGATCAAGAAGGTTCGGAGCGATAACGGATCAGAGTTCAAGAACACCCATGTGGATACCTTCCTTGACAAAGAAGGTGCCTCACATGAGTTATCGGCTACGTACACGCCTCAACAAAATGGAGTTGTTGAGAGGAAGAACCGGACGCTCATTGAGATGGCAAGAACGATGCTTGACGAATACAAGACACCAAGACACTTTTGGGCAGAAGCCGTGGAAACAGCATGTCATGCCACAAACCGACTTTACTTGCACAAGCTTCTCGGTAAAACGGCGTACGAGCTACTCACCGGTAACAAACCCCAAGTTGGATACTTTCGGGTATTCGGCTCAAAGTGCTACATTCTTGATAAGCATCGTCGTACTAAATTTGCTCCTAAATCTCATGAAGGATTCCTACTTGGTTACAGATCGAACTCTCACACTTACCGTGTCTACAACAACTTCACTCGAAAAGTTGAAGAGACGGTAGATGTGAAGTTTGATGAATCTAATGGTTCGCAAGTCGAACAATTGCCAAATGATCTAGGTGATAAGGACTCTTCGGAAGCTATCCAAGATTTGCCCATCGGCAAGATTCGTCCCATGGAGGTGAAGGAAAGTACTTCATCAACACAAGTGGAAGCCCCTACTTCACGTCAAGGTGAACCACAACATGACATGGAGGCATCCACAAGCGGTACACGACAAGATGATGAAGAGGAGGAAGTGCATCATGAAGATCCACCACAACCACCTTCACCACCACCTCAAGGGAACGACACCATCAACAACAACGAAGATGAAGGAGATGATGATGAAGAAGAAGAAGCTCCACCATCTAACAAGCCCAAGCTACCCCAAGTTCGAGCACAAGTGACCAAGAATCATCCCCTAAACCAAATCTTTGGTGACATCCAAACCGGGAGAATCACTCGCTCTAAAACTCGTCTAGCTAACTTTTGTCAGCATTATTCTTTCATCTCTAGCATTGAGCCATTGAAGGTAGAACAAGCTCTTGAAGACGCGGATTGGGTGAACGTGATGCATGAAGAGCTTCACAACTTCGAGAGGAACGAAGTGTGGACACTCGTGGAGAAGCCCAAGGATGAGCAAAACATCATCGGAACCAAATGGGTGTTTCGGAACAAGCAAGACGAAGACGGTCAAGTCGTGCGCAACAAGGCTCGTCTCGTAGCCCAAGGATATACGCAAGTCGAAGGTATGGACTACGGTGAGACCTACGCCCCCGTTGCTAGACTTGAAGCTATTCGCATTCTTCTTGCCTATGCTAATCACCATGATATCACGCTTTATCAAATGGACATTAAAAGTGCCTTTTTGAATGGTGAGATTGAAGAAGAAGTCTATGTTAAGCAACCACCTGGTTTTGTGAATCCTAAGAAACCTAATCATGTTTACAAGCTTTGTAAAGCCCTTTATGGTCTTAAGCAAGCCCCTCGTGCTTGGTACAAATGCTTAACGAAGTTTCTCATTGAAAAAGGTTTTGAAATTGGTAAAATTGATGCAACCTTGTTCACTAAGAGAGTTAATGGTGAATTATTTGTATGCCAAATCTATGTGGATGATATTATCTTTGGATCTACTAACCCACAATTTAGTGAGAGATTTGGAAGGTTGATGTCCGAGAAGTATGAGATGTCTATGATGTGTGAGCTGAAATTCTTTCTTGGTTTGCAAATCAAGCAAATGAAAGAAGGAACTTTCATCTCTCAAACTAAGTATACCAAGGACTTGATCAAGAAGTTCAACATGCAAGAGTGCAAAGGTATGAAAACCCCCATGCCTACTAGCGGACATGTTGATCTTACCAAGGAGGATGAACCGGTTGATCAAAAGGTTTATCAATCTATGATTGGTTCATTGCTATATCTATGTGCCTCTCGTCCCGATATTATGCTTAGTGTTTGCATGTGTGCTAGATATCAAGCTGCACCTAAAGAGTGTCATCTTTTGGCCGTGAAACGTATTGTGAGATATTTGATACAAACACCAAACTTTGGCATTTGGTATCCCAAAGGATCTTCCTTTAACCTTGTTGGCTATTCCGATTCGGATTATGCCGGTGACAAGGTTGATAGAAAATCCACCTCGGGTACTTGTCAATTTTTGGGTAGATCTCTTGTGTCTTGGTCCTCCAAGAAACAAAACTTGGTATCTTTATCCACTGCCGAAGCTGGGTATATCGCTGCTGGATCTTGTTGTGCACAATTACTATGGATGACACAAACGCTTAAGGATTATGGAATCCATGTTAAAAATGTTCCATTACTTTGTGACAATGTAAGTGCCATTAAAATTGGTTATAATCCTGTGCAACACTCTCGAACTAAACATATTCAAGTTAGACATCATTTCATTCGTGATCATGTTGCCAAAGGAGATATTGATCTTAAGCATGTTCGCACTAACAAGCAATTGGCCGATATCTTTACCAAGCCACTTGATGAGAAAACATTTTGTTATTTGAGGAGTGAGTTGAACATCATTGATGCTTCAAACTTGAGCTAGTCTCACTCGGTTGCATGCAAGGGCATGAGCTTTCTTGATACTTCCATGATATTTCTAACATGTTATCTTATGCCATGGAATTCTATGCTCCCTTGTATTGCATCTAACCCTTTTGTAGGTACTTGGGAGAATCTCATTCCACAAGATTGCCATCAATTCAACTCTTAAGCAATCTTGTCATTATCAAGTATCCACAACCCCTCTTGATGATGGAAGGAAGAAGACACCTCAACCATATCCTTGACATACATTTATAATTATTAATTTGGTATCATGTCAAATGGATATATATATTGCCCTTCCTTGCATGACTAACCTTTGTAGGTGACAAGTGTACTAAAACGAGAAGGATTGCTCCCAACTCAAGATGATCTTCATCAAGCTCGAGCATCCTCAACAAGTTCACCTACGAGCAACGTCATCAACATCACTCAAAGGTATGTACTCATATCCTTGAAAAGGCTTTGCTCCAAGTCATGAGCTAAAGCAACTCAAGTGATATGAAGACATTAAAATGCTTAATCGAAAAATGGTAACCGCATTTTGAGCTTAACGTAGAGTATGACCTATGATCAAGTATTCTTACTTGGCTCCTAAGTCAATATACTCTAATATAGGTGACCTAGTCACCACCCATCATCTAGTTAAGTATCTTGTTTGGTTCATTCTCTATTTTGCAAAGATTTCTTGAAACCACTCAAATCTTCTCTAGTTGATATTTTTCTGTAAAAACTTTTGCATTCCCTTTGAAAAAGTTCTCTGTTGACGCCTTGAAAACAGAAACTTGGTCCCTTATTTCTGTTGCTGTTTTAGCCTCGGAGCCGCCGATACATATTTCTCGGTTCTACCGAAATTGTAGATAAACTGCACTACAAAACTTCGGTACCACCGATTGATCTGTCTCGGAGTCACCGATTTTTTTTATTTGTGTTTTGTTTGCAAATCTATGTTTCTTTTGCAATCCTACAAGCAATACTTCTGTTACTTCGATGATCCCGTTAAAAAAAATCGGGGGAGAATAACAAAAGAAAATCTTAGGGAGAGAATTTCTTTATTCAAGGATCCCTACCTTAACGGAAGAAGGGGGAGAATAACAAAATCTTACAACATCTCAAAGGGAGAGAAACTATTTTCCATGATTCCCTCAGTTTTCATTTCTATGAACCCTACATTCAGTGACCCTTGTTCTCAAGGATCCCTTCTCAGTCAATGATCCCTGTATCTATCCCTGTTTTTGACCTTTTTGGGAATTAATGCCAAAGGGGGAGAAGAACAAAGCTTCATGCTAAAGGGGAGATACATGCTTATGCAAAGGGGGAGATATGATCAAGGGGGAGAGCCAATATCTATATTCATACCCACTTAAACAAGGGGAGAATATCAAAGTAGGGGGAGAAGATAAATTTGGAAGTTTACCTTTCTCACCCTATCCAATCCCAATATCTACATGCTGAGATTCAGGGGGAGAGGATGTTCTACTGTTGTCATATCTAAGGGGAGAAAGAAATAATTTTGGAGACATATCAATCTTAAGAAATGCTATCTTCTATATGTTCTCCATATCTTGGTACTGTTGAGTTCTATTGCCTTGTTGTTTGGTAGAATACTCTTGTGTTTTCTAACATTGTTTTCTCAAGTGTGTTTCTACTACTAGAATGCTCAAGAACTCAAGGTAAGTATATGCATCATACCCTTGATCAAGATGATCTCTTGCTTCTTGCACATATTGTTTGAAAGAGTGAAGTCTTGAACAAGGATACATCTCATTCATATATGTTTGATGCATATGGCCAAGATACACATACTCATTATATCCCTTCTACTACTTGTGTGCCCATGCATTCAAAAGCAACTATCCTTTAAAGGATTGCACACATTTAGGGGGAGCAAATCTAAATCATGTGTCTCTCAAAGTCTTCATTAAATCCATGCATATCTTTATTTGAAGCTTTGGTTGTATGTTGTCATCAATTACCAAAAAGGGGAAGATTGAAAGCACAACATGCTCCCTTGGTGGTTTTGATAATTCATGACAACATACATTGTCTCTTGGACTAATACTTTTACCTAGTGTATTTCAGATAAAGTCCATAGAGAGGGTTGGCAAAAGGATTGTGGAGATTGTGGAAATACCCCAAGATGCAAGGAAATAGGTTGGCAAAGCTTCAAGGAAGAGGACTCTACATTTTACATTTGTGAGAAATCACTTTGAGTCCATAGGAAAGCCAATACTATTAAAAGGGGGTAAGGTTTTGTTGGTGAACAAAATGCTCATACGTGCACAAGTGATAGTCACCAAAAACACCCACAAGCTCTCCCACCAAAGTCTGTCCAAAGCCAAATACTCAAAATCGGTGCAACCAACATTTCCATCCCGGTGCCACCGATTCTCAACCTCAGACAGACTCAGCCAAACCCTAGCCACTTCGGTGCAACCGATTCAATCCCGGTGCCACCGAGTTTAGGTTGCCAACTTTCTGTTACGCAAATTCACAATATCGGTACCACCGAGATTGTTGGATCGGCGTCACCGAGAATGTCAATCTGACCGTTGGTCACCTTGTCGGTGCAACCGAGTTTCCTATATCAGTCTCACCGAGATTCCAAAGTTGCCACCTTTTGGTCACTTCGGTACCACCGAGATTTACACATCGGTGTCACCGAGTTGGTCATTTTGTGTGTAACGGTTGGATTTTTGGGGATGCCTATATATACCCCTCCACCACCACCTACTCGAATGAGAAGCACTCAGAACTATTCCATACTTGCCCCCATCCAGTTTTCTGAGAGAGAACCACCTATTCTTGTGTTGAGGTGAAGATCTTCCACTCCAACCATATGGATCTTGATTTCTAGCCTCCCCAAGTTGCTTTCCACCAATCCCATCTCTTCCACCAAGCCAAATCTGTGAGAGAGTGATTGTGTGTTGAGGAGTCTATCATCTTGAAGCACAAGATTAAGGAGTTCATCGACATTACCGAGCCTATTACCTTTTGGAGGGTGGTGCCTCCTAGATTGGTTAGGTGTCGCTTGGGAGCCTCCTACTTCGTGTTGTGGAGTTGAACCAAGAAGTTTGTAAGGGCAAGGAGATCGCCTACTTCGTGAAGATCTACCCATAGTGAGGCTAGTCCTTCATGGATGGAAGCCGTTATGGAATAGTCAAGGTTGCTACTTCGTGGACCCTTATGGGTGGAGCCCTCCGTGGACTCTCGCGACCGTTACCCTCCGTGGGTTGAAGACTCCATAAACGTGGACGTACGATAGCACCACCTATCGGAACCACGGGAAAAATCCTTGCGTCACCTATTGTGTTTGATCTCCATATCTCTACCCTTTACTTCATGTGCAATGTCTTTACTTTCCGCTGCCATATTTGTTGACATGCATGTGTAGGGCTGTTAGACTTGCTAGACTTGCTAAAACTGTTAAAATCTGCCAACCAATTAACTTGGGAAAAGGTTAGGTTTTAAATTCCTGCTAGTAGTCTATTCACCCCCCCCCCCCCCTCTAGACACTCTTCTAGTGATCCCTCGGGAAAAGAACTTGCATGACATCTTTTGTCCTACCCTCCCGTGGCAGCGGGGTCCTAATGGAAACTAAGGGATATTAAGGCCTCCTTTTAATAGAGAACCGGACCAAAGCATTAGCACTTAGTGAATACATGAACTCCTCAAACTACGGTAATCACCGGAAAGAATCCCAGTTATTGTCACCCTGGGGGATGCGGATCATAACTCGTAATAGGTGTCTACAACTTGCAAGATAGGATCAAGAACACATATATATTCATGAAAACATAATAGGTTCAGATCTGAAATCATGGCACTCGGGCCCTAGTGACAAGCATTAAGCATAGCAAAGTCATAGCAACATCAATCTCACAACATAGTGGATACTAGGGATCAAACCCTAACAAAACTAACTCGATTACATGGTAAATCTCATCCAACCCATCACCGTCCAGCAAGCCTACGATGGAATTACTCACGAACGGCGGAGAGCATCATGAAATTGGTGATGAAGGATGGTTGGTGATGATGACGGCGTCGATTTCCCCTCTCCGGAGCCCAAATCAGGCTCCAGATCTGCCCTCCCGAGGAAGAACAGGAGTTGGCGGCAGCTCCGTATCGTAAAATGCGATGAACTCTTCTCTCTGATTTTTTTTCTCCCCGAATAGGAATATATAGAAGTGGAAACGAGGTCGGAGGAGCAACAGGGTCCCCACAAGCCACAGGGGCGCGCCCTAGGGGGGTGGGCGTGCCCCCCTGGCTTGTGGCCAGGTGGTGGGCCCCCTACAGTTGATTCTTTCGCCAATATTTTTTATTAATTCCAAAAATATTCTCCGTAAATTTTCAGGTCAATCCGAGAACTTTTATTTCTGCACAAAAATAACACCAAGGCAATTCTGCTGAAAACAGCATCAGTCCGGGTTAGTTTCATTCAAATCATGCAAATTAGAGTCCAAAACAAGGGCAAAAGAGTTTGGAAAAGTAGATACGACGGAGACGTATCAACTCCCCCAAGCTTAACCCATTGCTTGTCCTCAAGCAATTCAGTTGATAAACTGAAAGTGATAAAGAAAAACTTTTACAAACTCTGTTTGATCTTGTTGTTGTAAATATGTCTAACTGATGTTCAAGCTTTCAGCAAAGATTATAGACTAACCACATTCACAATAACATTTAGGTCTCACATTTACTCATATCGATGACATAATCAACTAGCAAGCCATAATAACGAATCTCGGATGACAACAATTTTATCAAAACAATCATGATACAATATGATATAATGGTATCTCGCGAGCCCTTTCTGAGACCGCAAAACATAAATGCAGAGCACCTCTAAAGAACAAGGACTGACTAAACATTGTAATTCATGGTAAAAGAGATCCAGTCATACTCATACTCAATATCAATTAATAGCAAAGCATACAAATGACGGTGGTGCTCTCTAACTGGTGCCTTTTAATAAGAGGATGATGACTCGACAGTAAAGTAAAATAGATAGGCCCTTCGCAGAGGGAAGCATTGATTTGCAACGGTGCCAGAGCTCGAGTTTTTAAAACAGGGATGAATAATAATTTTTGGGCGGTATGCTTTCATTGCCAACATAACAACTAAGAGATCTCGATATCTTCCATGCTAGATACATTATAGGCGGTTCCCAAACAGAATAGTAAAGTTTTTACTCCCCCTCCACCAATCAATCACACTCCATGGCGGGCCGAATCCACGGGTACCATCCATACAAACACAATCTTGGGGGAGTTTTGTTTATTATATTTTGATTTGAGTTTTGAGCATGGAACTGGGCATTCCGATTACCAGCCACTTTCTCATGAATGACAGTGAATCAACACATATCGTGAGAATAACCCACCTAGCATGGAAGATACTGACAGCCCCCAGTCGCTACATGAGTGATTTGGGCATACAAAACAGAATATTTATTTGAAGGTTTGGAGTATGGCACGTGCAAATTTACTTGGAACAGCAGGTAAATACCGCATATAGGTAGGTATGGTGGACTCATATGGAACAACCTTGGGTTTATGGAGATGGATGCACAAGCAGTATTCCCACTTAGTACAAGTGAAGGCTAGCAAAAGACTGGGGAGCGACCAACTAGAGAGCGACAACAGTCATCAACATGCTTTGAGATTAACCAACATTGAATAAAAGCATGAGTAGGATATAAATCACCATGAACATAAATATCGTGGAGGCTATGTTGATTTTATTTCAACTACATGCGTGAACATGTGCCAAGTCAAGCCACTTGAATCATTCAGAGGAGGATACCATCCTATCATACCACATCACAACCATTTTAAAATGCATGTTGGCACTCAAGACAAACTATTATGCACTCCTAGCTAATTAAGCATTGCATGAGTAACTATGATCTCTAATTGTCATTGCAAACAAGTTTCATCTATAATGGGCTGAATTCAGAACGATGAGCTAATCATATTTACAAAAACAAAATAGGTCGAGTTCATACCAGCTCTTCTCCATCTCAGTCACTTCATCACATATCGTCATTATTGCCTTTCACTTGCACCACCGAACAGTGTGAATAATAATAAGAGTGCATGTGCATTGGACTAAGCTGGAATCTGCAAATGATAACTCAAAGGAGAAGGCAAGGTAATATGGGCTCTCTGATAGATAAACAATAGTGCATATGAGAGCCACTCAACATTTTCATCGTGGTCTTCTCCTTACAACCCAAAGAAAAGAAATGAAAGGAAAACTATTTACACGGGAAAACTCCCAACGAGCAAAAGAAAAACAAGAAATCTTTTTGGGTTTTCTTTTAAGGATACAACTAAACAAACTAGAAGGTAAAGCTAGAACTAAATTTTTTGGATTTTCTCAAGGTTAATTAAACTCACAAGAAGAAAACAAAAAGAAGAAATAAACTACCATGGATGGCACAATGAAAAAGTATAAACACCGACAACTGGAATGAGTGTGTGAACATGAATGTAATGTCGGTGAGAAATACGTACTCCCCCAAGATTAGGCTTTTGGCCTAAGTTGGTCTAGGGCCACGGCTGGCCCGGATAATATCCGAAGTCATAGTTGGGGTTGTACTGGGCTGCGGCAGCTACTGCCTGAACAGCTGCACCGTGGAGGCGAGCAGCTTCCGCCTCTCTCTCGTACTCGTTTGCCTCCTCTCTGGTTATAAAGTGTCTCCGT
Organism: Elymus sibiricus; assembly: GCA_039707655.1. Lineage (NCBI taxonomy): Eukaryota > Viridiplantae > Streptophyta > Magnoliopsida > Poales > Poaceae > Elymus > Elymus sibiricus. The sequence continues at coordinate 313,284,134 of CM077675.1, forward strand.
TTTTCCTGAAAGTTAAAGAAGGCAGGAGCAGGAAGGGTAATATGGACAGCACGCTGTCTGTCAAAGATTAGTCGGTACAGAAGGTGTTGTTCATTTCTTTCAAGAAACTGATAACGCACCATAGCCTCATAATCAAGAAAAGCAGGTGGTAACTCAATATCGTTCCCCCTTATGGGTACCCCAAGATACTTAGCTACACGAGTGGCATAAATTCCACCAAAGAAATCTCCATCCTTAGCATTAAGATGTAACCTTCTGGCAATAATAGCTCCTAAATTATATCGTCTATCTCCCATGACCGCACTTTTAAGAATACTGAGATCAGGTACGCAAAGGTGGCTATGGTCATGTTTACCGTTAATGCATCTACCTATGAAGAGAGCAAAATAGTGTATGGCAGGAAAGTGAATGCTCCCCAAGGTAGCCTGTGTGATGTTCCTAGTTTCTCCTACAGTGATGCTAGCAAGAAAGTCATTATATTCAGTTTTGTGGGGATCACTATAGCTGCCCCATTCTGGAATTTTGCATGCATTATTAAAATCTTCCAGGTCCATGGTATAGGACTTATCATAAAGATTAAACAGAACAGAATGCGAATTACGCCTGGATGAAAATTCAAACCTCCGCACGAAGGAATCAGTGAGTTGATAATATTGCTCGCATTGGTCTGAGACAAATTCTTCAAGGCCAGCATTTCGTACGTACGCGTAAAATTCTTCCCTGAATCCGGCATGAACCATGAATGAATCCGACGGCCATTCGCAAGGCCGCACTTGAGCTTCCCTCGGTGGTTCAAAGTCGGGCTCGCGTAACGCGAGTCTCGGGGTCTTCTTGCTCGAGGAACCACCTTGGTATATTCTCCTTAACATTTTTCTTTCTCTGAAAAATTTCTGAAATTTTTAGTGACTCAAAATAAAGGTAAACAAAACTCAACAAAACTTATAGCAACTACTCCCACAAGTGCCTAGAGGCTATATCATGCATCAAAACTACTTGGGACCATACAAATTTGACATGCAAGCTCAAGAACAAGGTCACCAAAGCAGCAAAAATTTGCAATATATAAAGCACTAGAACAAAAACTAATTGGACCATTGGAGGAGTCACATACCGAAGAGCAATCCCCTAAAACAGTTTTGCAAATGGAGCTTTGAGCAAGGAGATCGAAAATGGCAGCAAAATGAGCTAGAACACGGGTTTGAGCAATGGTGGGATTTTTTCTGGATGAAGACGAAGTGGATGGGTGCTGGAATAAGTGAGGGGGCCCCACATGGGACCCACAAGCCAGGGGGGCATGCCTAGGGGGTGGGCGCGCCCTGCAAGCTTGTGGCCCACTGGTGCAGCCCCCTGATGCATACTCGGTACCAAAAATTCTTAAATATTCCAGAAAAAATCATACTAAATTTTCAGGGCATTCTGAGGACTTTTATTTTCAGGTCATTTTTCTATTGCACGGATAAAACAAAAAACAGGAGAATAATAGCATTTTTACTCTATTTAATCTAAATAACAGAAAGTGAAACTTGGGTACAGAAAGTTGTGCCTTCTAAATTCATCCATCTCATGCTCCTCAAAAAGAATCCATCAATAAGGTTGATCAAGTCTTATTGACAAACCTTTTTCGAATGACATGAAACCGGAGAATTTTTGAATAACACTAGGTTACCTCAATGGGGATATGCATGTCCCCAACAATAAGTATATCATATTTCTTCTTTGCAGTAGGGAGAGGGAATTCAAAACCTCCAATAATAATCGTTGAAACCATTTCAATGGAATTGATACTATGAACTTGAGGTTGTTTCTTCGGAAAATGTACCGTATGCTCATTACCATTAACATGAAAAGTGACATTGCCCTTGTTGCAATCAATAACAGCCCCTGCAGTATTCAAAAAGGGTCTACCAAGGATGATCGACATACTGTCGTCCTCGGGAATATCAAGGATAACAAAGTCCGTTAAGATAGTAACGTTTGCAACCACAACAGGCATGTCCTCACAAATACCGATAGGTAAAGCAGTTGATTTATCAGCCATTTGTAAAGAGATTTTAGTAGGTGTCAACTTATTCAAATCAAGTCTACGATATAAAGAGAAAGGCATAACACTAACACCAGCCCCAAGATCACATAAAGCAGTTTTAACATAATTTCCTTTAATAGAGCATGGTATAGTAGGTACTCCGGGATCTCCTAGTTTCTTTGGTATTCCACCCTTAAAAGTATAATTAGCAAGCATGGTGGAAATCTCAGCTTCCGGTATCTTTATTTTATTTGTCACAATATCTTTCATATACTTAGCATAAGGAGACATTTTCAGAATATCAGTCAAGCGCATACGCAAAAAGACAGGTCTAAGCATTTCAACAAAGCGCTCAAAATCTTCATCATCCTTTTTCTTGGATGGTTTAGGAGGAAAGGGCATGGGTTTCTAAACCCATGGTTCTCTTTCTCTACCGTGCTTCCTAGCAACAAAGTCTCTTTTATCATATCTCTTATTCTTAGGTTGTGGGTTATCAAGATCAACAGCGGGTTCAATCTCCACATCATTATCATTACTAGGTTGAGCATCATCATGAACATCATCATTAATATTATCACTAGGCTCATGTTCATTACCAGATTGTGTCTCAGCATCAGAAATAGAAATATCATTTGGGTTTTCATGTGAATCTTTAACAGGTTCACTATCAGCATGCAAGGTCCTATCGTCATTCTTTTTCCTACTCTTACTGGAATGACTAGGTGCATCAGTATTAACTCTCTGAGAATCTTGCTCAATTCTCTTAGGATGGCCCTCAGGACACAAAGGTTCCTGAGTCATTCTACCACCTCTAGTCACAACTTTAACAGAATGATCATTGTTCTTACTATTCATCTCACTAAGCAAATCATTTTGCGCCTTAAGTACTTGTTCTACTTGAGTAGTTACCATGGAAGCATGTTTACTAATAAGCTTAAGATCATTGACAGTTCTACTCAAATAATCACCCAAGCGATCAAGCATGTAAGCATTATGTTTCAATTGTCTACTAACATAAGCATTGAAATTTTCTTGCTTCACAACAAAGTTATCAAATTCATCCAAGCATTGACTAGCAGACTCATTATAAGGTATATCACCTTCATCAAATTTACGGAGAGAATTTACCTCTACTACCTGTGTCGGGTTATCAAGACCACGTATTTCTTCAATAGGTGGTAGATTCTTAACATCTTTAGCTTTAATATCTTTTTCTTTCATAGATTTCTTTACCTCTTGCATATCTTCAGGACTGAGAAATAGAATAGCTCTTTTCTTTGGAGTTGGCTTTGGAGGTGGCTCGGGAATATTCCAATCATTATCATTGCTCAATATATTATTCAATAGTAGTTCAGCCTGTTCAACAGTTCGTTCCCTGAAAACACAACCAGCACAACTATCTAGGTGGTCCCTAGAAGCATCGGTTAGTCCATTATAAAAGATATCAAGTATTTCATTTTTCTTGAGAGGGTGATCAGGAAAAGCATTAAGTAATTGGAGAAGCCTCCCCCAAGCTTGTGGGAGACTCTCTTCTTCAATTTGCACAAAGTTATATATTTCCTGCAAGGCAGCTTGTTTCTTATGGGCAGGAAAATATTTTTCAGAGAAGTAATATATCATATCCTGGGGACTACGCACACAACCAGGAGAAAGAGAATTAAACCATATCTTAGCATCTCCCCTTAGTGAGAAAGGAAACAACTTAAGAATATAGTAATAGCGAATTTTTTCCTCATGAGTAAATAGGGTGGCTATATCATTCAATTTAGTAAGATGTGCCACAACAGTTTCAGATTCATAACCATGGAAAGGGTCAGATTCAACCAAAGTAATTAACTCAGGATCGACAGAGAATTCATAATCCTTATTAGTAACAAAGATAGGTGAAGTAGCAAACTTGGGATCATATTGCATTCTAGCATTCAAAGATTTTTCTTTCCACTTGCGTAGCAATTTCTTAAGATCATCTCTATCCTTACAAGCAAGAAAGTCCCTAGCTACCTCTCCTTCCATAACATAACCCTCAGGTATATCAGGCAATTCATATCTAGGAGAGCTAGATCTAGCAGGTGTCTCATAGTGTTCAGTTTCAATAATTTCATCAGACTCAGAAATATCATCAGTTTCAGCATTCACTCTAGCAATTTGTTCATCAAGAAATTCACCCAGTGGCACAGTAGTATCAAGCAAAGTATCATCATAAGCATCATGCATAGCAGAAGTAGCATCATCAATTACTTGCGACATATCAGAATTACTAGCAGGTGGTGGTGTCCCAAATTTACTCATAACAGAAGGTGAATCAAGTGCAGAGCTAGATGGCAGTTCCTTACATGTCCTCGTAGTTGAGGGGTAGATCTTGGTTTTAGCATCTTTCAGATTCTTCATAATGATCAACAGATATATATCCCAAGTGACTCAGAGAATAGAGCTATGCTCCCGGCAACGGTGCCAGAAAAAGGTCTTGATGACCCACAACTATAGGGGATCGCAACAGTTTTCGAGGGTAGAGTATTCAACCCAAATTTAGTGATTTGACACAAGGGGAGCCAAAGAATATTCTCGAGTATTAGCAGCTGAGTTGTCAATTCAACCACACCTGAAAGACTTAATATCTGAAGCAAAGTACTCAGTAGCAAAGTAGTTTGGAAGTAACAGTAACGATGGCAAGTGACAGTAGCAATGTTGTAGTGATTGTAACAGTAGCAACGGAAAAGTAACTTAGCAAAGATCAATATGGGAAAAGCTCGTAGGCAATGGATCAGTGATGGGTAATTATGTCGGATGGCATTCATCATGCAACAGTTATAACATAGGGTGACACAGAACTAGCTCCAATTCATCAATGTAATGTAGGCATGTATTCCATATATAGTCATACGTGCTTATGGAAAAGAACTTGCATGACATCTTTTGTCCTACCCTCCCGTGGCAGCGGGGTCCTAATGGAAACTAAGGGATATTAAGGCCTCCTTTTAATAGAGAACCGGACCAAAGCATTAGCACTTAGTGAATACATGAACTCCTCAAACTACGGTAATCACCGGAAAGAATCCCAGTTATTGTCACCCTGGGGGATGCGGATCATAACTCGTAATAGGTGTCTGCAACTTGCAAGATTGGATCAAGAACACATATATATTCATGAAAACATAATAGGTTCAGATCTGAAATCATGGCACTCGGGCCCTAGTGACAAGCATTAAGCATAGCAAAGTCATAGCAACATCAATCTCAGAACATAGTGGATACTAGGGATCAAACCCTAACAAAACTAACTCGATTACATGGTAAATCTCATCCAACCCATCACCGTCCAGCAAGCCTACGATGGAATTACTCACGAACGGTGGAGAGCATCATGAAATTGGTGATGAAGGATGGTTGGTGATGACGACGGCGTCGATTTCCCCTCTCCGGAGCCCAAATCAGGCTCCGGATCTGCCCTCCCGAGGAAGAACAGGAGGTGGCAGCGGCTCCGTATCGTAAAACGCGATGAACTCTTCTCTCTAATTTTTTTTCTCCCCGAATAGGAATATATAGAAGTGGAAACGAGGTCGGAGGAGCAACAGGGGGCCCACAAGCCACAGGGGCGCGCCCTAGGGGGGTGGGCGCGCCCCCTGACTTGTGGCCAGGTGGTGGGCCCCCTGCAGTTGATTCTTTTGCCAATATTTTTTATTAATTCCAAAATATTCTCCGTAAATTTTCAGGTCAATCCGAGAACTTTTATTTCTGCACAAAAATAACACCAAGGCAATTCTGGTGAAAACAGCGTCAGTCCGGGTTAGTTTCATTCAAATCATGCAAATTAGAGTCCAAAACAAGGGCAAAAGAGTTTGGAAAAGTAGATACGACGGAGACGTATCAGTGGGTCATCCTCTTCCTCAGAGCTATCATCCTTTGTTTCCTTCATGGCAGCGTCTTCCTCCTCATCTGAGGTCCATCCGTAATGCTCCACTTCTCCATAGATCTTGGGGTTTGCAATGTAGTCAGCAACATAGCTCTCCCCTTCTGAATCTTGAGACGACATATTTTCAGATCTGCCAGGAAAACATCATGAAACAAGAACAGAGGATTTTTCTGCGATGCATAGGTCAAAACAGTCGGGGGTATATATAGAGAATTTTTATTCTTGAGAAGCAAGAATATGGAAGGAAAACGGAGTCGGGAAGGTGTCCGAGGTGGGCACAACCCACCAGGGCGCGCCTGGCAGGGCTGGCGCGCCCTGGTGTATCGTGCTCACCTCGGTTGCTTTCCTGTTTATTTCTTATTTTCCTAATTTTTGTAATATTCCAAAATTGACAGAAAATATTTTTGCGGATTTTTTGGAGTTCGTTTACTTACCGTATCACGTACCTCCTCTTTTTCAGAATTCTGGAGTGTTCCGGAAGGTTTCTTTTATGTGTTCCTCCGGTGTCATGGTTTGGATAACATTGCTTTCAACATTAATAGGCGTACCTGAGATATAGTGTTTAATTCTTTGTCCATTGACCACCTTCGGGTTAGTACCTTCAGCATTATTAATCTTGATAGCTCCAGAACGATAAACCTCTTCGACAATATATGGTCCTTCCCATTTGGACAGAAGCTTACCTGCAAAAAATCTTAAACGAGAGTTGTACAAAAGAACATAGTCTCCTATTTTGAATTCTCGCTTTTGGATTCTTTTGTCATGCCATCTTTTTACTTTTTCTTTGAATAGTTTGGCATTTTCATAAGCTTGGGTTCTCCATTCATCTAGTGAGCTAATATCAAATAGCCTCTTCTCACCGGCAAGTTTGAAATCATAATTGAGTTCTTTAATTGCCCAAAATGCTTTATGTTCTAACTCTAGAGGCAAATTACAAGCTTTTCCATATACCATTTTGTATGGAGACATACCCATAAGATTTTTATAAGCTGTTCTATAGGCCCAAAGTGCATCATCTAGTTTCTTAGACCAATTCTTTCGAGACCTATTGACAGTTTTTTGTAATATCAATTTTATTTCTCTATTGCTAAGCTCAACTTGACCACTAGATTGAGGATGATAGGGTGATGCAATTCTATGGTTAATATCATATTTAGCAAGCATCTTACAGAAAGCACCATGGATAAAGTGTGAACCACCATCAGTCATTAAATATCTTGGGACTCCAAACCTCGGGAAGATAACTTCTTTAAGCATTTTAATGGAGGTGTTGTGATTAGCACTACTAGTTGGAATAGCTTCTACCCACTTAGTGACATAATCAAGAGCAACCAAAATATGAGTGTACCCGTTAGAGGAAGGAAAAGGTCCCATATAATCAAAACCCCAAACATCAAATGGTTCAACAACAAGTGAATAATTCATAGGCATTTCCTAACGCTTACCGATATTACCAATTCGTTGACATTCATCACAAGACAAGACAAACTTACGGGCATCCTTGAAGAGAGTAGGCCAATAAAAACCAGATTGCAATACCTTGTGAGCAGTTCTATCTCCCGCATGATGTCCTCCATAAGCTTCAGAATGACATTTCCGTAGGATTTGTTCATGTTCATGCTCAGTTACACAACGTCTAATAATACCATCTACTTCTTCTTTATAAAGATGTGGGTCATCCCAAAAGTAATGTCTTAAATCATAGAAGAATTTTTTCTTTTGTTGGTATGTGAAGCTAGGTGGTATATATTTAGCGACAATGTAATTAGCATAATCAACATACCAAGGAGTGTTTTGAGAAACATTTATTGCAGCTAACTGTTCATCAGGAAAGCTATCATCAATAGGTAGTGGGTCATCAAGAATATTTTCTAACCTAGACAAGTTGTCAGCTACGGGGTTCTCAGCTCCCTTCCTATCAACGATATGTAAGTCAAATTCTTGAAGCAAGAGAACCCACCTAATGAGTCTAGGTTTAACATCTTTCTTTTCCATAAGATATTTTATAGCAGCATGATCGGTGTGAACAATAACTTTGGAATCAACAATGTAGGATCTAAATTTATCACAAGCAAACACAACTGTTAAAAATTCTTTTTCAGTAGTAGCGTAATTTCGTTGGGCACTGTCTAGAGTTTTGCTAGCATAATGGATAACATTCAATTTCTTATCAACCCTTTGTCCTAGAACAGCACCAACAGCATAATCACTAGCATCACACATAATTTCAAAAGGCAAGTTCCAATCATGTGGTTGGACGATAGGTGCAGAAGTTAAGGCTTTCTTGACTGTTTCAAAGGCTTCTACACAATCATCATCAAAAACAAAAGGGATATCCTTTTGCACAAGATTAGATAGAGGCCTCGAAATTTTAGAGAAGTCTTTAATGAACCTCCTATAGAAACCAGCATGACCAAGGAAACTTCGAATACCTTAAATATCTTTAGGACATGGCATTTTCTCAATTGCATCAACTTTAGCCTTATCCACCTCAATACCTCGTTCAGATATTTTATGCCCCAAGACAATACCTTCATTAACCATAAAGTGGCACTTCTCCCAATTCAAGACAAGATTAGTTTGTTCACATCTCTGCAAAACTCGATCAAGGTTGCTTAAGCAATCGTCAAAAGAAGTTCCGTAAACGGAAAAATCATCCATGAAAACCTCCACGATCTTTTCACAAAAGTCAGAGGATATAGAAGTCATACATCTTTGAAAGGTAGCAGGTGCATTGCATAAACCAAAAGGCATACGTCTATAAGCATAGGTTCCAAAAGGACAAGTAAAGGTGATTTTCTCTTGATCAGATTGTGATACAGGTATTTGAGAGAAACCAGAATATCCGTCCAGAAAACAAAAGTGTGTGTGCTTAGATAACCTTTCTAACATATGATCAACGAAAGGCAGAGGGTAATGATCTTTTCTAGTAGCTTTATTTAATTTTCTAAAGTCAATTACCATTCTATAGCCAGTGAAAATTCTTTGTGGAATGAGTTCATTTTTATCATTAGGAACAGCGGTAATACCTCCTTTCTTAGGGACACAATGAACGGGACTTACCCATCTACTATCAGCTATGGGATAGATTATACATGCTTCCAGAAGTTTTAATATTTCAGTTCTTACCACTTCTTTCATCTTAGGATTCAATCGTCGTTGGTGATCAACAACGGGTTTAGCATCAGGTTCCATATTAATCTTGTGCTGACATAGAGTGGGACTAATGCCCTTAAGATCATCAAGAGTATATCCAATAGCAGCCCGGTGCTTCCTCGGAATTTTTAATAATCTTTCTTCTTCATGTTCTGAAAGGTTAGCACTAATAATAACAGGATATATCTTTTTCTCATCAAGATAAGCATACTTCAAAGTATCAGGCAATTGCTTTAATTCAAACACAGGATCACCTTTAGGTGGAGGAGGACCTCCAAGAGTTTCAATAGGCAAATTGTTTTTTAGGAGAGGTTGTTGTTCAAAGAAAATCTTATCTACTTTATTCCTTTCATTCATATGCATATCATTTTCATGGTCAAGCAAATATTGTTCTACTGGATCAGTAGGAGGCACGGCAATAGAAGCAAGACCAATTATTTCATCCTTAATAGATACTTTTCTATCACGGGGTCGTCTACTAAACTTGGAGAAATTAAATTCGTGAGACACATCATCGAAAGTAACACCGACAGTTTGTTTTTCACAATCTATCTTAGCATTGACGGTGCTCAAGAAAGGTCTACCAAAGATAATGGGACAAAAGTCATCTTGTGGGGAACCAAGAACTAGAAAATCAGTAGGATATTTTACTTTGCCACTTAAGACTTCAACATCTCTAACAATCCCAAGTGGTGTGATGGTGTCTCTATTAGCAAGTTTAATAGTAACATCAATGTCTTCTATTTCAGCGGGTGCTATATTATTCATAATTTCTTGGTATAAGGTAAAGGGAATAGCACTCACACTAGCACCCAAATCACATAAACCATGATAGCAATGATCTCCTATTTTGATTGAGACAACAGGCATGCCCACTATGGGTCTATGTTTATCTTTTTCATCAGGTTTGGCAATTCTAGCAGCTTCATCACAAAAGTAAATAACATGCCCATCAATATTTTCTACCAAGAGATATTTAACCATAGCAACACTAGGTTCTACTTTAATTTGCTCAGGGGGCTTAGGTGCTCTAATATTACTCTTGCGAACCACAGTTGATACCTTAGCATGTTCCTTTATCCTAACAGGGAAAGGTGGTTTTTCAATATAAGCAGTAGGCACAACTGGATCAACATTGTAAATGATGGTTTCATCCTTAGTTTTTACTGGTTATTTAATTTCTTCTTTAATAGGGGGATGATATTTAAACCACTTCTCCTTAGGGAGATCAACATGAGTAGCAAATGCTTCACAGAAAGAGGTTACTATCTCAGAGTCAAGTCCATATTTAGTGCTAAACATGTGAAAAACATCGGTATTCATAAAAGATTTAACACAATCAAACTTAAGCTTTATACCTGACTCATTACCTTCATCGAGTTCCCAATCTTCAGAGTTGCGTTTAATTCTTTCTAAGAGATCCCACTTGAATTAAATAGTCTTCTTCATAAAAGAACCAGCACAAGAAGTATCGAGCATGGATTGATCATTATGAGAAAGCCGAGCATAAAAATTCTGAATAATAAATTCTCTCGGGATATCATGATTGGGGCATGAATATAACATTGACTTAAGCCTCCCCCAATCTACAGCGACACTTTCTCCTTCACGAGGACAAAAATTATATATATAATTCCGATCACGATGAACTAGATGCATGGGATAAAACTTTTGATGGAATTCCAATTGCAATCGATTCCAATTCCATGATCCAATATCATCGCATAGCCTATACCATGTCAATGCTTTTCCCTTTAAAGATAAAGTGAAAACCTTCTTCTTAGCTTCATCTCCGGATAAACCTGCAAGCTTAAATAATCCACAAATTTCATTCACATATAATAGGTGCATATCAGGACGTTCAGTTCCATCTCCTGCATAAGGTTTAGCAAGCAGTTGTTCTACCATACCCGAAGGAATTTCATAGCCAATATTTTCAGTAGGTTCAGCAGGTTGAGGGGCAACTAATTGTGGTTCCGGTCGAGGTGAAGATACCCCTAACAAACCCCTCAAAGGATTGTTTTCCATAGTAGCAAGTGACAATAAATTTCAGCACGTAGTATAAGTTTTTCCTTACCGATTTCCACTTACCAAGAGCGCTTCACTCCCCGGCAACGGCGCCAGAAAAGAGTCTTGATGACCCACAAGTATAGGGGATCAATCATAGTCCTTTCGATAAGTAAGAGTGTCGAACCCAATGAGGAGCAGAAGGAAATGACAAGCGGTTTTCAGCAAGGTAATTTCTGCAAGCACTGAAATTGTAGGTAATAGGTACTTGGATAGCAAGATAATTGGTAACAAGCAAGTAACGGTAACGGTAAATAAAGTGCAGCAAGGTAGCCCAATCCCTTTGTGGCAAAGGACAGGCCAGAACAGTCTCTAGTAATAGGCAAAGTGTTCTTGAGGGTACACAGGAATTTCATCTAGTCACTTTTATCATGTTGGTTTGATTTGTGTTAACTACTTTGATAATTTGATATGTGGGTGGACCGGTGCTTGGGTGTTGTTCTTACTTGAACAACCTCCCACTTATGATTAACCCCCTCGCAAGCATCCGCAACTACGAGAAAAGTATTAAGATAAAATCTAACCATAGCATTAAACGTTTGGATCCAAATCAGCCCCTTACGAAGTAGCGCATAAACTAGGGTTTAAGATTTTGCCACTCTAGCAACCCATCATCTAATAACTACTCCACAATGCATTCCCTTAGTCCCACGGATGGTGAAGTGTCATGTAGTCGATGTTCACATGACACCACTAAGGGAATCACAACATACATATCATCAAAATATCGAACACATATCAAATTCACATGATTACTTGCAACATGACTTCTCCCGTGACCTCAAGAACGAAGGTAGCTACTCAAAAATAATATTCATGCTCAAGATCAGAGGGGTATTGAATAGCATAATGGATCTGAACATGTAATCTTCCACCAAATAAATCATATAGTAATCAACTACAAGATGTAATCAACACTACTGGTCACCTACAGGTACCAATCTGAGGTTCTGGTACAAAGATTGAACACAAAAGATGAACTAGGGTTTGAGAGGAGATGGTGCTATTGAAGATGTTCATGAAGATTGGCCTCCCAAAGTGAGAGGGGTGTTGGTGATGACGATGGCTTCGATTTCCCCCTCCGGGAGGGAAGTTCCCCCGGCGGAATCGCTTCGCCGGAGGGCAAAAGTGCTCCTGCCCAAGTTCCTCCTCGAGACGGCGGCGTTCCGTCCCGAAAGTCCTCTCCTTATTTTTTTCTAGGTCAAAAGACCTTATATACCAGAAGATGGGCACCGGAGGTGGGCCGTGCTGAGCACAACCCACCAGGGCGCGCCTGGGGGCCTGGCGCGCCCTGGTGTCTTGTGCACACCAGAGTGGCCCCCTCCAGTAGTTATTTGCTCCAGTATTTATTATATAATCCAAAATAATTCTCCGTAAAGTTTCAGCTTATTTGGAGATGTGAAGAATAGGTATCTCTGATGTGCTTTTTCAGGTCTAGAATTCCAGCTGCCGGTATCCTCCCTCTTTGTGTACACCTTGCATATTATGAGAGAAAAGGCATTAGAATCACTCCCTAAAGAATTATTATTCAACAAAATATTATAAATAACAGTACGAAATCATGATGCAAAATGGACGTATCACTAGCTATCTTACGATCATGTAAAAGTTTATTAGCCCTCGAAGCAAAGTATTACTATGCATGCTCCTAGGGGGGAGGTTGGTAGGAGTTAACCATCGCGCGCCCCCGACCTTCACACAAAGATAGACAATCAAGGATAAATTGTGCTCCAACTTCCTGGCATAACGGGAGACTATACGTGCATGTTTCGGGAATCACAAACCTTAACACCAATATCTTACTAAACACGATCATCCACTAGTACCTCCCACATATTATCATCTCTATATCGCAAAACTATTGCAAGGAATCAAACATATCATATTCAGTGATCCATAAGTTTTATGTAGGATTTTATGACTAACCATGCAAATGATCAATTCCTGTTGACTCTCTAAATAGATATAAGTGAAGCAGGAAAGTTTAATTGTTTCTACAAAAGACCATGCTCTAATAAATATAAGTGAAGCAAAAGAGCATTCTACAAATAACGGTTTTCTATGTGAAGATAAACAGGCAATCCAAACTTCAAATGATATAAGTGAAGCACATGAAGCATTCTATAAAGCCATACTCAAAAGATATAAGTGAAGTGCAATGTGCATTATATAAATCAACCATGGACTATCTCATACCAGCATGGTGCATAAAAGAAAAGTGAAAACTAAACACAAAAGACGCTCCAAGATTTACACATGTCACATGAACGAAACGAAAACGAAAACATACCGATACTTGTTGAAGAAAGATGGGATGCCTTCCGGGGCATCCCCAAGCTTAGATGCTTGAGTCTCCTTAGATATTTACTTGGGGCGCCTTGGGAATCCCCAAGCTTGAACTCTTGCCTCTCCTCCTTCTCCTCATATCGAGACCTCCTCAATCTTCGAACACTTCATCCACACAAAACTTAACAGAAAACTGGTGAGGTCTGTTAGTATAATAAAGCAAATTACTACTTTAAGTACTATTGCAAACCCATTCATATTTTATATTTGCATTATCCCTGCTGTATTATAACTTCTCCATGGCTTATACCACCGATAAAATCGATAGTTTCATCAAAACAAGCAAAACAATGCATCAAAAGCAGAATTTGTCTCAAATAGGACAGTCTGTAGTAATCTGAACTTTGACCATACTTCTGTAACTCCAAAATTTCTGAAACATTAGGAAGAAATAAAAAATTTGTATATAAATACAGTGTAAAAATTTCAGAAACTTTTGACGTTCCAGTAAAAAATGTAAATTCACGCACTACAGCCAAAGTTTCTGTTTTTACACCGCACATACCAACAAGCAATCTAATCATCCTAAAGGAAAATCTTGGCACATTATTTTTATAATACAATGGATTTGTACAAGGGGATAATTATTTTTGTTGAAAATTTTCTGTGATTCAAGATTCACAAAGTTTCCATGGGCATGAACAAAGTTCAAGGCTAGCCCCCACTTCAACGATGCTCATCATCTCTCTCACTTTCACCTTTCTTTTTGTGAAGTTTTAGGTTCCCCTCTATATTTTTTTTGTTTTTAAACTTTATAAAAGCACTCAACAGAATAAAATGACTCTCTAAAACTTCCGGGTTGTCTCCCTGGCAGCGCTTTCTTTAAAGCCATTAAGCTAGGCATAAAGTGCTCAAGTAATGGATCCACCTGGATCCCAAGGTATATCAAAGCCAATTTTAATTAACAATGATTTGTAATTTAGTAGTGAGCACAAAGCAACATATATCATGCAATGACGAAGTCTAACTCTCTTCCTATGCATCGGCATGTCATAAAAGAACAATTCATGCACATCAAGTAAAGGCCAATGCATAGTATAAACAGTTTCTTGCAATTTTATCGTATTGCGGACATAAAGAGGTGGAGATGTAGTTTCGCTCTCATCATAATTGCAAGTGGGAGCAGCAAGCACATGCATATTATATTCATCAAAATCATCATGTGTAGTAGCAAAACACAACCCATCAATATAATCCTGAATAAGAGCAAACTTCTCCGATATAGTGTAGTTGGGAGAATTCAAAAAGATAATAGGACTATCATGTGTGGGTGCAATAGCAACAATTTCATTCTTAACATAAGGAACTATAGCAAGTTCATCTCCGTAAGCATAATTCATATTGGCATCTTGGCCACAGGCATAGCAAGCATCAAGTTCATCAATAAGGGATATTTCAACTGAATCCACGGGATCATAGCAATTATCATAGCATTCGTGCTTCGGTAAGCAAGAAGGGAAATTAAATAATGTATGAGTTGAAGAGTTACTCTCATTAGAAGGTGGGCACGGGTAGTTAATCCGCTCTTCCTTCTTTTGTTCTTCGCTCTCCTCCGCATCTTTTTCATCTAATGAGCTCACAGTTTCAGCAATTTCTTCTTCCATAGATTCCTGCAGAATATTAGTTTCTTCCAAGGCAGCGGACATTCTCTCAATAAATTCAATAATATTATAATTGTATTCATAATTATCATAGAAATATTGAAGTATGGATAAATTTTCAGATTTATAAGGAACATCATCATACTTTTCAAGCAAAGAAGCAATTTCATAAGCACCTTTAAAAGCAACAAATTCTTCTATTCGTTCCACATCATTGTAATCATAAATACCTTTAGCATAAGAAGCCAAGGTTTTATTATCGTTAAATTTACATTGAAAGGGAAGGTGAATACCCTCAATCTTAGAGCAACAAGTGTAATCACATTTCAAACATGCATCCCAAGCAAACCATTGCAATATTCTAATTCGATCCCATAAGTGTTTCCCTTTTTGAGATAAGCGATAATCCCTAAAGAACTCACATTGATCCAACGTGTCTCCCATTATAAAGTTTAATGAGGATTTCTCGGGATTATCAAAGGAGTAATTAACGTGTTTCACATAACAAGCATCGAGGGTTTTAGGAGGTTCCCCATCTCCATGAGTAGCAAGTACCACTAATTTTTTTGGTGTTTCGTGTTCCATATCCATAACTAAAGATATAAAACAACTAATAACAGAAAATAAAAATTACTTATTGATAAAGCAAACAAGCACACACGAAAATATTCACCCCACGCTATTGCTCCCCGGCAACGGCGTCAGAAAAAGGTCTTGATAACCCACAAGTGTAGGGGATCGTTTGTAGCCTTTTTCGATAAATAAGAGTGTCGAACCCAACGAGGAGCTAAAGGTAGAACAAATATTCCCTCAATTTCTATCGACCACCGATGCAACTATGCGCACACTTTAACGTTTTCTTTACCTAGATAAAGTATGAAACTATTTTGTAGGTGATAGGATAGTTTGCATGAATAAAACTAGAAGTACTTAGCGGGAATAAAACTACGAGTAAATTGCAAGATAATAAAAGTTAGTTGTTAGTAGAAATCTTTTGTCAAACAAGAAGGTTATTTGTCCCTAGGCAATTGATAACTAGACCGATAATCATTATTGCAATTTTATATGAGGGAGAGGCATGAGCTAACATACTTTCCTTACTTGGATCATATGCACTTATGATTGGAACTCTAGCAAGCATCCGCAACTACCAAAGATCATTAAGGTAAAACCCAACCATAGCATTAAGTATCAAGTCCTCTTTGCTCCCATATGCAACAACCCACCTACTCGGGTCTGTGTCTTCTGTCACTTACGCCACCCACCTTAAGCAAATCATGAACATATTGCAACACCCTACAACGGGGATCCCTCACGTTTGCGCGACATGGAGGGCACCATAGGAAAGCACCAAAATAAAACATACAACTCATAACAACCACGATCATCAATTAGCCCATAGGACAAAATGGATCTACTCAAACATCATAGGATAGCCACATATCATTGGGAAATAATTTATGGAGTTGAGAACCATGTTTAAGTAGAGATTACAGCGGGGAAGAGAGGTGTTACACCTCTGCATAGAGGGGGGAGAGTTGGTGTTGACGGCGGCGAAGTTGTTGGTGTAGATCGCCGTCACGATGATTGCCCTGGTGGCATTCTGGCGCCACCGGGAGAAAGGGGGAGAGAGTCCGCCTCCTTCTTCTTCTTCCTTGGCCTCCCCCCTAGATGGGAGGAGAGTTCCACCCCTGGTCCATGGCCTCCATAGTGGCGGAGGGGCAGGAGCCCCTCTGAGATTGGATCTCCCTCTATGTTCTCTTCTGTTTCGCGTTCCCGTTTTCTGGCCGAAAACCGTTTCTTATATTCCTGGAGATCCGTAACTCCGATTGCGCTGAGATTTAACACGATTTTTTTCTGGATATAAGCTTCCTTGCGCCCGAAGTAGAGTTCCAACCGAGTTACGAGGAGGGCACAAGACATCACCATGCGCATGGGCCCTGGGTCGTGCCCCGGTGTCTTGTGGTGGCTGTGTGCCTCCTTTTGCGTTGATTCCACCTCCCAAAAATCACAAATAATCCAAAATAATTCTCCGTAAATTTTTATCGCGTTTGGACTTCGTTTGGTCTGGATATTCTGCGAAACAAAAAACATGCAACAAACAGGGACTGTCACTGGGCATTGGATCAATATGTTAGTCCAATAAATCATATAAAATGTTGCCAAAAATATGTGAAAGTTGTATAATATTGGCATGAAATAATAAAAAATTATAGATACAATGGAGACGTATCAGGGGCTATAGCTCATTTGGAATCACATTTACTTTTTCAGGTGATTTTTTGTAAAGTTTTACCCTATGGTTGCACCGCCAGTCGGCATGTTCCTCACCCAACTTTCTACTTATTCGTGAAACACCTATTTAGATATGCTCGGGACCTAACGCTCACTCTTTGTCTCCAACCTGGTCGCGGCCCGACCGTCTCGTTGGTAAGAACAAAAGCTATAATGGTCTCCCGACTCACAACCGATATAGTTTAAGTTTTTATTTGCTTTTTCACTCAACTTTCAAAGTATGAGTATTGTAATATATTCACTTCTTCTCTGCTTGATCTCTTTAACAACTACTTTCAGGTCAATGAAGGAAGCCTGACTGAATGTTTACTCCCTGCGGCATCCAACTTTTTCCTCCAGTCAGCAGTTCCAGATCACGGTTGTTTACCGTGCCAAGTGCATGAAAATTTGCCTGATTGACCCAGTTCCAGGTGAAATTATTTACCATGACGAGCGCATGAAGATCCACCTGATTAACTCAGCTCCAGATTGTAGTTTTACTGTGCTGAGCGCACGAAGATCCGCCTGATTGACTCAGTTCCAGACAACAATTATTTACTATGTCAAGCTCACGAAGATCCACTTGATTCACTCAGTTCCAGACTACACATATTTATCGTGCCAAGCGCACAAAGATTCACCTAATTGGCTCAGGTCCAGACAAAATTGATTTACTATGTGGACTGCATAAAGGTTCACCTGATTGACTTAGTTCCAGACCAGAAAATCTAAACCTCTAGCAGACTCATCTAGTCTAACAGGAGATCGGGGGCTACACCCTATAGGTGCGCTGATCCTGCCCCCATAAATATATATTCCTAGTTGATTCACTCGAGTAGACGTACTATGCCCCCAACACGATGAGATTCTAATGATATCCTTGTTAGAAATATGCCCTAGAGACAATAATAAATTGGTTATTATCATATTTCCTTATTCATGATAAATGTTTATTATTCATGCTAGAATTGTATTGATCGGAAACTTAAATACATGTGTGGATATATAAACAACATTGTGTCCCTAGTGAGCCTCTACTAGACTAGCTCGTTGATCAAAGATGGTTGAGATTTCCTAACCATGGACATGAGTTGTCATTTGATAACGGGATCATATCATTAGGAGAATGATGTGATGTACAAGACCCAACCGTAAGCTTAGCATATGATTGTGTCACTAAGTTCACTTTGTCGTAGCTTTCGTAATGTCAAGTATATGTTCCTCAGACCATGAGATCATGCCACTCCCGGATACCGGAGGAATACCTTGTGAGCTATCAAATGTCACTTCGTAACTCGGTGATCATAATGGTGTTATTCATGTATCTCCGAAGGTGTTAGTTGGGTATCATGGATCGAGCCTGGGATTTGCCACTCCGTGTGCTCGAGTGGTATCTCTGGGCCCTCTCGGTAACATGATATCGAAACTAGCTTGCAAGCGTGTGACTAATGAATTTAGTCATGGGTATATTGTATTACGACATGAGTAAAGAGACTTGCCGGTAACGAGATTGAACTAGGTATGAAGATACCGACGATCGAATCTCGGGTAAGTAACATATCGCCAGACAAAGGAAATTGTATACGTGATAAACTGAATCCTTGACATCGTGGCTCAAACGATAAAGATCTTTGTTGAATATGTAGGAGTCAATATGGGCATCGAGGTCCCGCTATTGATTATGGACCGAAGAGGTGTGTTGGTCATGTCTACATGATTCTCGAACCCGTAGGTTCGCACGCTTAACGTTCGATGATGCTAGAGTAGTATTAGGATATTTGCATTGGTGACCGAATGTTGTTCGGAGGCCCGGGTGAGATCCCAAACCTCACTAGGAACTCTAAAATGGTCCAGAGGTAAAGATTTATATATAGAAAGTTGTTTTGGGGGTTCCGGAAACAGTTTAGTTTTTTCCGGTATTGTACCAGGAAGGTTCTGAAAGGGTCCGGAAGTCCACGGAAGGGTTCCACCACGTCCCTAGTCCATCATGGGCTGCAGGGGGATCCAAGGCCTTATTGGGCCAGGCGCACCAACCCTTACATGGCCCATGCGCCTGGCGAGGCAAACCCTAGGACGTGGGGCAAGATTCCCCCCTTGGCCACCCCCCCCTCCTTGAAAGAGGGGCCAGGGTTAGCGCACCCCTCCCTCACACCTATATAAAGGTTGGAGGCGCAAGGGTAGGGGCTCACCCCTTTACCTAGCCGCAACCCTCTCTGTCTCTCCCTTCTCCTCGTTCCAGTTTCGCTTAGCGAAGCGCTACCAGTGCTCCACCACCACGCCGTCCTGCTGGCAGTGATCCCATCTACTTCTTCCCCTACGCTTGCTGGATCAAGGAGGAGGAGATGTCACCAAGCTGCGCGTGTACTAAACTCGGAGGTGCCGTCCGTTTGGCGCTAGACCAGTTTGGATCATGAATGGATCAGGAAGAGTACGACTACATCAACCACGTTGTATACGCTTCTGCTTTTCGGTCTACAAGGGTACGTAGACACACTCTCCCTATTATTGATATGCATCTCCATAGATAGATCTTGGGTGTTTCGTAGAATTTTTTTTTATTTTCATGCAATGTTTCCCATCAATCATGCAGGATCAAAACCTAAAAACTTGTTGACGCTACCTCAAGAGAACCGGCATGAAAGCACAATCACTCGGATGAGCTTCTCATCATCAAATTAAATCACTCGAAAGAATCGCCATAGGCTGAGTTAAACGCTCCTCCGCAGACCTATTTGGACCATCTTCTAGGATCCAAAGCGTAAAACTCATAAGTTTGGATTTAGAGTTAACTTGAATTGACGTTCCCCAGTGATAAGAATGGCATATCTAAGAGAGAATCGTCCGATGCATCAATCTTATTACTCAATTTTAATGGTACATCCATACTCTGATCACTAGTCAGTTTCCCCCGGGAGACGAACGAGTACCACCAAACTTCTCCTCGTGGTCGACTTTATCCTCGAGCAATCTGGAAGGACCAGCTCCAAGAATCCATTAAGATTTTGACTGGAGCATGTTCGTTCACAGGCTTGACGATGGTTCACGAGTATTCCAGCAATCACTCGGACCAAATCATGACCTTAAACGAATTTATTCCAGAAAATTCTAACAGTTTCGGGGGCTACACCCTATGGGTGCATTCATCACGACCCATAAAACAAAATTCCGAGTACCTTCACTCAACCAGACGTTGTGTGCTCAGACACGACCAAATTCCGAGTAATCAGCTACTCGAGGTAGAACCACGTTTTTTGAAACAATCGTAGTAGGGTGAATTTGACACTCCTCTGCGGACTTGTTTGAACCTTCTTCTAGGACTCAAAGCATGAAACTCATAAGTTTGGATCTAGAGTCAACTCAAATTACCGTTCCTCAAGGATAAAGAATGGTATCTCTTAGAGAGAATCAACCCATGCATCAATCTTGTTATGTCCATGGTGAGAGGCCTGAATTTGTAAAAATATTTGTGTCATCCGTTTGCATCCCGGTAGATCATGATCATTTATCCTACCCCTCTTTTACTGTCGGAATCGTTACCACAACAGGACCCGTGTGCAAGAACTGAACAGGACCCGTATTAGTCTATGACGAGTGGGCCCCACATGTTAGTGAAAGGAGAAAATTTGCATGAAAAATGGTGACAACTAGGACTCGAACTGACGGCCTTAAGCTAGGCAATACGCAACGCTAGCCAGTACATTTCAAGTTTTGATGTCTAGTAAGGATAACAAGGTTTAATGTATTGCATAGGAACTCGCATGTGTGGTTTAAATGAGCTAAAGTTGGTGCGGCCCAAGTTGCACTATTGTTTAGCATTTGTAAAAAGTACGTAAATTATAATGATAGTAATAAAAATAAAGTTCAAATATTCTTGTGTTATAATATTATGCATACAAATAAATAACTTATTTAGAAAATTTCAAGTAATTTTTGAAAATATTCATGTATTTCTGAAAGACATCACATAAATAAAATAGAATTTATGAATTATAAAAATGTATGTACAATTTAGGATAATACAAATATTTTTAAATTATAATTCATAAAAAATATTTTATTTATACAAAAAATTGAATAGTTATGTCCACATTTTTATAATTCATAAGTACGATGTTTAGGAAAATGTTTGTATAGTTTCAAAAATATTCATAATTTATAGATTATGAATATTTATATGAATATTCAATCCTATATTATATCTAAATAATATAGAAGTTATGAATATATGCCACATGTGAATTATACACAAGTGAATATTCATAATATTTAGTAATTGTTTGTATTCGTACTTTTTTATAATTTAAATATAAGCAACGAGGTTATAAAAATATTTGTATTTACTAGACACTTTAAATGTTTGTGTTTACTAAAACATTAAGTATAATCCACATGTAATAAGTGCATTTTTTAAAAATACCTGAATATTTTTTTAAGTTATTCTATCTATATAATATTTGTATTTTTATTGTAAATATCTAAAAAAAACTAGCATGTACAAAATGGGCTGCATTAAATGCAGCCCATTTAAACCAAATGAGTGTGTTCCTTTACAGAACACATTAGGCCATGTTAGAATAGCCTGTTGGCTAGACTAGCTGAGTCGTTTGTGCTCATAGGTAGTACCGATGGGTACGTAGTACCCACGGGTGAGAGACATATGCCATGCAAGCCATCTTGCACTGGCACACCACATGTTTACGCTAACTAAAATATGATGCCACGTGCACTGGCGTTTATGAATGGAATTAGCATCGAATTTGTGCACTGCTGTCAAATTTTGAAATCAGTTCGATGTATTTTGCAACTGCACACGGTAAAGTGAACATTCGTTTCTTTGTGTTGACAGGTGGGACCCACGTCATGGAGACATACGATATGCAAGTCATCATGTTCAACGGGTCTCATGCCACACTGGCACGTCACATATACACGCTAGTTGAAATATGGTGCCACATTAGCATATTTTACGTTTATGGATGGAATTACACGTTCGTGCCGACGAACCAGCTCTATGTATTTTACAATTGCATGCAGTAAAGTGAACATTCGTGAAAAATTAAGGCGTTGGCCGTGAAAGGGGCCAAGGACGGGCAGTGGCGGAACATGAAGAGGAACTGGGGACAGATCTGGGACGGAGATGTCCAAAATCTCGTCCGGCAGGGGCTCTCGTTCCGTGTGGTCGCAGGCGACGGCCGCTCCGTCGTTCTCGACGGCGTCGTGCCGGCAAGCTGGACTATCGGCCAGAGCTTCGAGGGCAAAGGGCAATTCTGGTAGATCAACCACCGTAGCTTGTAAGTGTAACAATGCTTGGAGTATGTGTTTCTGCATCCTTCATCGACATTTGCTAATAAGTCATCAAACTATGGTGCTGCCTGAGCGCGTGTTCACTTCTGATTCGGGGTATACATTTGTTTTTTTTCGACATTAATAAATTTCAGTTACCCTAAAAAAATCAGTTAAACCATTCTACAGATAAAATATTTAGCGTATTTCAGTTACTGACCTGATGGTCATTATTCCTTTGTAGTAGTACGGTACAGTTGAGAAAAAGAATAAAATTGTGGTAATATTATTTTTTGACAATTAATGTGGCGGTAATGTCCTGCGAAACAAGAGGAACGGGTAAATGTGAATTGTTTTTTCAGGGGTAATTGTGGGAAGGTCCTATTGGACGCATTCTGCGTCAACCAGCTGACGCCACGCACAGGAGGTAGTCTGACTAGGCCGGCCCATCAAGCTGTACTGCAGGAGGATAAAAGAAAGCAGAAAATCAGAGGCGGGCACGATGCTAGTAATCGAACTCACGACCAACCGCTTATGACTGCGTGCACCTAGCCACAACAGCTAACTACCATTGCTGGCAATAGAAGAACGCGCAACCAAAAGAACTTGGTCTGATCGTACAACCGGTCTGGTCTTCAGTAGCGAACCGGAATTAGTTACTGTAGTGTACATCTTAAATAAAAGTGTACATTTTTCTGTAAGTGTATATTTTGAAAAAATGCGAACATTTTCTGAATTTCTGAACAAACTTTTATAGACAGGAACATTTTTTTAGATATACGAAAAAAATAAAAAAATTAGAGAGTGATTTTGAAAAACGCAAATAATTTTTTGATGTTTTGAAAAAATTATGAAATTCCTAACAAATTTTAAAACCGCAAACATTTTTTTATTTTTTGAAAAAAATATTGGAAAATGGAACATTTCATGAAATTCTGAAAAAAATTGAAACAACAAACATATCTTGAATTTGTGAACAAAAAATTTAAAACTGGAACATTTAATGTAATATCTAACAAAAATTTGGAACCGCGGATATTTTTTGAAATTCTTGAACACTAATTGAAACACGGACAAAATGTTGAATTTCTGAACATATTTTTGAGCAAAATGGTCATTATTTTTGAAACACAAACATTTTTTTCAAAATTTGTTCAATTTTCCATTAAATTTTCCTGTTTTCAAATTTTGTTCGAAATTTCAAAGAAGTTTAGAATTTCAAATTTTGTTCCTCTCTTTTGAAAGAATTTCAAATTTCCAAAAAAAAGTCGCATTTTGAAATTGTCTTCACAAATTTGCAAAAAGAAATCAGTAATTTACAAATTAAAAAAACATAAACATTTTCTAAAAATAGGAACATTTTTTGCAAATAATGACCAATTTTTTTGAAACGGGGACATTTTTTGGAAGTCCAGAACAAAAGTTGGAAACGCGAACATATTTTG
Organism: Elymus sibiricus; assembly: GCA_039707655.1. Lineage (NCBI taxonomy): Eukaryota > Viridiplantae > Streptophyta > Magnoliopsida > Poales > Poaceae > Elymus > Elymus sibiricus. The sequence continues at coordinate 313,308,239 of CM077675.1, forward strand.
AAAATTCCGAACAAAATTTAAAAACACGTATATTTTTAAAATTTTGAACAAATGTTCTTTAGAAATCATCATTTTTTTAAAAATGCGAACATTTTTTTAAAAACAAATTTGTGAATTTTTTTTTGAATTACCGAACATTTTCCGAAACAAAGTGAACAAATTTCGAAATTCTGTTTTTTATGTAATTTATGAACAAAATCTGAAACCGGGAGCATTTATTTAGAAATGAACATTTTTTTTAAATGCAAACGTTTAAAAAAAGGAAACTAAATTTGAGAAAGAAATAAGCAGAAAAGGAAAAAACAAACAGAAATAAAAGAAAAAAGAAAAGAGAAACAGATAAGAAAACAATTCGGCTCAAGAACCTTCTAGAAATTTTCCAAAACCGTAAAAAATCGGATGGGAACCTCTACAAGGTTCGCAAAACCGGGAAAGCTGAAAACGTTTAGCTAGGCCGGCCTAATTTGATCGATCGCTCGATTGTGTGTGCGGTCGGTCGACTGTTTGACGCAGGGAGCCTCAAATAGGATTTTCCGTAATTGTGAATTGTTGGTATTGTACAAAAATAAAGTAGTTGATCGCTCCAATGGGCCATCATGTTAGGAGAAGGAGCCTTATTTTTGAAGGACCGGTTAACCTAAAAAAATGAAGCACCAGTTATGGAGCAAAATTCAGGGTTGGATAGAGAAAAAAAATTCCACTGCATGCAAAGAAGTCTTGGTAAACTTTGTGGCGCGGGCAGTGCCGTTTTTTTTCATGTCTTGCTTCAAGCTTCCTAGGGGGGCCTCTGTGAGCACCTAAATATGTTAATAAGGAAATTTTGGTAGGGCAACAAGGAGAGGCGCCGAAAACAAGTTGGGTCTCATGAAAGGACATGACACAACCCAAAACTATGGGTGGCCTCGGGTTTAATGATTTTGACCTTTTTAACTTGGTCATGCAGGCGAAGCAAGGGTGTCTTATCTTACAACAACCAGATTCGTTGAGTGCTCATATCCTTAAAAGTGTCTATTTTCCAACCACATCAGTTTTGCTTACATATGTTGAGCCTCACCCCAGCCAGATATGGCGAGCAATCATGGAGGGCATGGAAGTGCTAAAACAGAGTCTCGTTAAGCGCATAGGCAACGGTTTCTCCACACGTATGGATGGAGAACCAGATTATAAGGGACGAGATGATGCGCCCTTATGGCAGTAAGGTATTGAACCCACCTATACTTGCCGCCGACTTTATTGATGCAATCGTTCGCTTCATGGGACCGCCAGAAGCTTTCTACCTATAGATACTCCAGCGATCTTAGCAATTCCTATGTGCACAAGAAACATTGACGATATATGGGCTTGGAACTTCGAAAAGAACGACACATTCTCGATACATTTTGCATATAGGATGTTGGTGTCGATGCGTCAACGCATGGAGGCATGGCTGGAGGGTACCTCGGGGTCGTCTAGCTTACGCAATGAGGAAAGTATTGGAAATATCTTTGGAATACCCGGGTACCAGCCAAAATACGTATGTTCTTATGGCGTTTATCCAAGCACTCGCTGCCTACCGAAGATGTGTGGGCACATCGCAATATGGCCACCACGTTCTTGCGGATTATGTGGTTTACAAGATTCTTGGAGGCACTCACTTGTCGAGTGCTCGATGTCAAGGTGTGTGTGGGCATTGGATCAGGCTGACATAGTGGATAACATGATAGCCACCATCGAGCCGAATGCAAAACAATGGATTTTCACTTTTATGGATAAATTACCGCACCCAAAGTTTGTCCGTCTTGCAGTAACTTTATGGGCGATTTGGTGAGCACGCCGCAAGGTGATACATGAAGGAATTGCTCAAAGCCCCCAAGCAACACACGCCTTTATGAGTAGATTTATTGTAGAGCTTGATATGGTGCATGAGAAGTTGCCTGCGATTTTGCAGTCTATACCCCAACAGTTCAACAGCCACATGCAAGGCCTTCCACCCGACCGACTAGACATGCAAAGCTTCATGTGGATGGCGCGGTGCTTCACACTCGTCGGGGGATTTGCTACTGCTGTTTGTCGAGATGCAAATAGAAAATACCTGGGCAGTTCTTCCCTCGTGATTGAGGGCATCACCCATCCAGCCACACCTTGGAGGCGATGCATGTAGGGAAGCATTTGTGCTCGCTCACGATTTAGTGCTCCATGATCTCATAGTTTCCTCCGACTGCAAATAGGTGGTGGATGACATCCGAAAGGATGATCGGGGCCGCTATGGATCCATCATCTCAGAGATTAATCTTCGATCTTTAACTTTTAATAGTAGATTTATTTTTGAAGCTCGTGTCGTTAATGGCGAAGCCCACAGTTTAGCTAAGCACTCTCTTACTCTCGGTCCGGGTCGACACGTTTGGCTGGCTAACCCACGTGATCCGAATGCAATCCCATTTCATGTGAATTTCGATTAATAAAGCTTAGCTTCCCCCTAAAAAAATTGAGTTAGAGATAAAGAGATAGACCAAAAAAGGAGTTAGAGATACAGAGATACAATGTGTTGCGCGCTAGGAGAAGACGTAGCGCCAAACCCTCGCTTCCCCAGCGTGTCGGCCCTTGTGCGGAGCGCTTTGTTTTTTCAATTTCATGTTTTCTTTTTTCCCTTTTTTCTTTTTCAAATAATTTGGGATTTCTTATATTTTAAAAAAATTTGCATTTTAAAATGTTCGAGGATTCAAAACAATGTTCATGATTATAAATAAAAATGTTTCGCGTATTCAAATAATGTTTACAATGTTTAAAAATGTTCGTGGATTCAAAATGTGTTTGTGGTTCTACAAAAAAATGTTCGAATATTCTAAAAATGATTACAATTTTGAAAAAACCTAGTGTATTTAAAAAATATTATGAATTAAATGGTGTTCATGATTTTTTTTAAATGCTCACAGATTTCATGAATTACAAAAAAGCTCATCGATTCAAAAAATGTTCGCCGATCCAAAAAATGTTTATGTATTAGAAAAATGCTCATGCATTTTAAAAATGTTCATAAAAACAAAAATGTTCATGAATTAAAATAATTGTTCCCCCAATTTCTGAATAATGTTCATCAATTTAAAAAATGATTGCTGATTCAAAACAAATTTTCACGGGTTTGAAAATAAATGTTCGCAAAATTTTAAAATAATTTTCGTCTATTTAGAAAATCTTAAAGATTTAAAAAAATCACTTATTTGGGAAAAATGTTCGTGAAGTTGAAAAACTTTAATGATTTCAAAAATGTTCAGGGGTTCTAGAAATGTTCATTATTTGATATGTTAACAAATTTGAAAGCTGGTCGCAAAAGAGAAAAAAAGGAAATGGGTAGAAAGAAAAAGGAAAAAAGGAAAAAATAAAAAATATATGTTAAAATAAAAAAGGAAAAAAACAAAAGTCGGTTCAAGGAACCTTCCCAAAATTGATGGGGATGGATCCTTAAATGGGCCAGCCCAAAAGAGAATCAAAAGTTTTGGGGAGTACACGCTAGATCGCTAACGAGTGACCTACATGCCAAATGGGAGACAATACAAGCTCCTCCAGGAGCAACTAACTTAGGGATACCCCTTGTTGGAGCCCCTTAAGGGTCACTTTCGATGCCCTAAGAGTGTGCCACTGGACGCGCTTTTAGCCGCTGCAATGTGTCGCGTGTTAGGCGCTTCCTTGCAATTATGTTTTCTATTTATTTTTTATGTACACGTTTTCGGGTTTTAATGTGGTTTTCATTTTTTTGGCTTTTGAGTTTTTGCTCAGGTTTTCTTAGGTTTTGGACAAAAAATCAAAAAAATGTGCGGATTTACTTCGTGTGAAGGTACATGTTTACTTCCGAGAGAACACAGTTGTGCCCCTTGAAAAAAAGGAAAAACACACTTTTTTTCATTCAGCGAGAGACACGTATTTGCTTCTCTTGGAGGCACAGGTTTGCTTCCACGAGAGGCACACTGGGAAAAGAGAAAGAAAGAACGTGTTTTTTCCTTCCACAAGAGGCACAGCTCAAAACAAAGGAAAAAACTTATTTTTTTTCGTTCCGTGAGAGGCACAACTTTGCCACATAGAAATGGGAAAACAACTTTTTTTCTTCCACGAGAGGCACATAATTGCTTTGCATGGAGGCACATATTTGCTTTCGCGATAGGCACAACTCAGAAAGGGAAAAGGGTGAAAAAAGAATCCTCCTTTCGGCTCATTTTTTCGGTTTTTTCTTGGAAAAAAGTTTGTCTAAACATATTAACATGTGATCTTCAAAGATCTCGACGTGAGAAATCCAACGGTGAAAACGGCTCGCAATTTGGATGCACGGTTTAAGAGATAAACATTTCCAATAAACAAATCAACGAAAATAGGAAAACTTCATGTTTGAAAGTGGCGCACCTGTAGTGTGCCATTTGTCGCAACCTAGGGAGGTGGAATGATTTTTATAAGAAGTACACCTTAATTAGTCTCGGGCTCCTCCTCTTTGGGCGCTTAAGCACCACTTAGTGAACCAGCGCCCAGGACGTCGCCTGCATGGATCTGGCTCTGTAACCCTTGACTAGACAGAAAAACTGAAAAAGTCAAAGAAAAAAGCTCACTCGCTAGTTTTTTTCTTCTCACCTATTTTTGCAACAGTAGGTGCTGTCTTTCTTAGAAAAAATCACCAAATTTTTAACTATAAATGTTTATGATTTTTTAAAAAATGTTAAGATTTAAATTAATCATGAAATCAAAAAACCAAAGTAAAAAACCTGGTCCATAATACCTATAAAGTCACAGAAAAAACTGTCCGAAAACATCCAGAAGCTTCCCAAAATCGACCTAGGAAGATTGTGGGAGCTTCCTCGGTCATGCCTTACACACGTCGGCCCATAAAGAGATCTAGCGAGGAAGGGGGTGTCTCTTTGTACCAATTATGAATGGGAAAATTATGAACGAACCGTCGCAACAGGTGTCGAACATGGGAGGTCCTATTCGGCGTTGCAGGCGCCCGGACCTGGAAGTGGCGCCTGCTGCATGCAATCTGTGGGCTATTTTAAGCTCGGCCCAGGAACAAGTTCGTTCGCGAAAAAACCATGCGAAAAATTGGCAGCATGAAGAATCGATCCCGCACCACGCATCCTAGTAATAGCGTAGCTTAACCACTACAACTTCAGAACGGTAGTGAAAAGAGGTAACGCGAACTTTATTAGAACTGATGTAGCCGCGCTATTTCTTAATCAGCCATTTACTATACCACTGAGATTTTTGAGTGCACGATTTTTTGAAAGAACAGTTCATTAAGTTTTGAAAAAAGTTAACGAATTTCAAAAAAGTTCATCGATTATGAAAAAAGATTATCGAATTTGAAAAAAAAATCATCAATTTGGGAAAATGTTCATTGGTTTGAAAAACGTTCACCGATTTTGAAAAAAAGTTCATTGAATTTGAAAAAAGTTCACCGATTTTGAAAAGGAGTTCATCAAATTTGAAAAAAGATCATCAAATTTTAGAAAAAGTTCATCTGATTAGAAAAAAAGTTCATCCATTTTGAAAAATAGTTCATGGAATTTGAAAAAAGTTCATCGTATTTGGAAAAAAATTCATATAATTGAAAAAAATCGTCTTGTTGAAAAAAGTTCATTGGTTTGAAAGAAAAGTTTACGAGCTAAAAAACTGTGCATTTAAGAAAAAAAAGGAATAGTAGTAGAAAAAAAGGAAACAAGAAAAGGAACAAAACGAACTGACAAATAAATAAAAGAGAAAAACGAAGAAACACTGTACGAGCTGGTTTATGGCCTTGTGGTTATCAGGCATCCTTCTGAATGATCGGGCGCGAGTTCTATCCCGTGGCGCTAAATAAGGTTTGCCGTCGAACAGGATATGCAGAGCTCCTCCACGCCGCATCCAGCGCTCGACCGAATATTGTTGCTCGCGCGGCTGTAGCAGGACAAGGCCCATTAACTTCGGTCCTTCTGCATCGCTAGCCACACTCGCTACTTTTGGCATACTTGTGAGAGAAAAAAACTACGTCTTCGGGAAAAAAACATAACTCGTTTTGTATGATTTAAAAATCGTATATTCATTTTTTATAAAAGTAAAAAGGATAAAAATATTAGTTTCAAAAGAACTTCATGAATTAGAAAACTTCGTCCATGTGAAAAAAGATTGCAGATTCAAAAAATATTCATGAATTTGAAAAATATTACATCTTTTTAATAAGTTTTACCATTTGAAAAAGTTCAATAATTTTAAGAAAGTTAAAGGATTCAAAAATTGTTCGGCATTTAGAATAAGGCATGGATGTTCAAAAATTTGTAAAAAGCTCGCACATTTAAATTGGTTCACGTACTTGGAAAAAAAATGACGCATTTGAAAATCGATCGCAGATTTGAAAAAAAAAAACTCACGGATGTTCTCTAGTTTGAAAAACAAATCATGCGTTTGAGAATTATAAGGGGAGTTGAAAATTGTACGCGCATTTGATAAAAGTTCACGCCGAAGATTGGCTGTGCATTTGAAAAAAGTTAATGGATGTTTGAGAATTTGAAAAACAAATCTCACATTTTAAAATTATTCATGCATTTGAAACTTGTCCACGCATTCAAGAAGTTAATGTTTGCAATAAAATTTAAAAAAGAACTATTTGAAAATTGTCCATGCATTTGAGAAATACTTAATGGATGTCCGCCAACTTAAAAAATGTTCAGACATTTGAAAAAAAATTGAGCATTCAAAAAATCTTCACGTATTTGAAAAAATAGCGTAATTGAAAAAGGTTCATGCATTTGGAAAAGGCAATCATGGACGTTCATGAATTTGAAATTTATCCACGCATCTGAAAAAGGTTTGCGCATTTGCAAAAAGGTTCGCGCACTTGAAAAAAGTTGACAAATTCGAAAAGAGTTACGCAGTTGAAAATTATTCGCACATCTAAAAAAAGTTAGCAATTTGAAAATATTTCATGCATTTAAAAAAATTACAAATGTTTGCAATTTTTTTTTAAAAAAGGTACACATTTAAACTTTTTATGATTTTTTAGATATTCATGAATCTGAAAAAATATAGAAATTTGCTATAAGTTCATGAATTTGAAAATGTCCACGTATTTGTGGAAAGTTGCGGATTCCAAAGGATTATGAAATTGAACATGTTATAAAAAAGTGTGAAAAGAAAAAACTAAAAGGAAAAAGGAAACAAAGAAAAATAAAAAAGCAACAAAAACCTGTTGGAAAAACCTACAAAAAAACGTAACATGAATCAAACCGGAACTAGCTGGATGGTTATATGGACAGGCCTAGTACATTACTGCGTTAGCCCTGTGTATGCATAACGAAGGAAACGGCGTAGCGGGCATCGAATATGAAATGCCTAGAATAGATGTCTCTATGAGAGCAATTAGTACAACAACGCCGATCCTAGGATTCTTTACCACGACACCGATCCTAGGTTTCTTTACCACTTCCGCATGGTAGCCCCTGGGGGTATTTTGGTGTAGATGGAGGAGTTAGAGCGTATTGGATGATATAAGGTGTACAAGAAAGGATGTTTTGGGTGCCATGTAGGAGGGTTAACACCCTAGTCCTGCCACTAAGATTTCTTCTTGTGTATAAGGATACAAGGTTCCGAACCCTCGGCCAGATGATCTAGGCATGCCTTATGTAGTGTCAAGCATGGTTAGAAGCTACAATGGCTGGCTGAATTAAAGCTACAAGTAATGGCTCATTGAATGCTGACTGTTTCCAACCCTACTTATTACCTGGTATGATATCGAGTTTAGTGCTTAGTTGTGCTTGTGGCAACACTCGGCACACGTCCCTTGACTTGGCTTGTCCACCACCGGCTGGGCCGCGCCTAGGCCTTTAGCTAGGTTGACTATTGCCATGGGCCTACCCGGTGGGGATTCCCCGAGCCCCTTAGGGTCTCCCTGCGAGGGTCCATGTGCCCTTCATGTAAATGATTCCAACTAATAGTTGATACGTCTATTTTACAACACTATTTTTTCTAATTTACTCTTTATCAATGTTTTTTTACATTATTTCTCAATTCTAATGCATTTTTTCCCTTCAGCTTGCATGTAATGATAGGTTTTCCATTCTCGAGTTTACAACTATACTCATTTTCTATTTCTCTCTTTTACCATATTTCATACATATCGATGTTATGTATTACTGTGTTCTATATGACTAATGATACTAATTCAAACGTTGCACTCACTGATATAGCCTGCCTCTCGGCTATATCTTGTGCCTCCGGAGGCCCCCGCGTCGCCACCCAGCAAAAGTTCCACTGCCGGCCGCCGTTCACTCGCCGTCGTCGGAGGAGGCCCAAGGGCAAAGCCCCACGGAGGATGACGACTACGAGGAACCACTTCTCCTTAGGGAGATCAACATGAGTAGCAAATGATTCACAGAAAGTAGCTACTATCTCAGAGGCAAGACCATATTTTGCGCTAAATTGATGAAAAGCTTCAATTTCCATAAATGATTTAACACACTCAAACTCTAGATTTATACCTAACTCATTACCTGTGTCAAACTCCCAATCTTCAAAGTTGCGTTTAATTCTTTCAATAAGATCCCATTTGAATTCCATAGTTGTCGTCATAAAGGAGCCAGCAGAAGAAGTATCAAACATCATTTGGTTATCATGAGAAAGCCGAGCATAAAAGTTTTGTAAGATTATTTCTCTTGAGAGCTCATGATTGGGACATGTGTGCATCATAGATTTAAGCCTGCCCCAAGCTTGAGCGATACTTTCTCCTTCAGGAGGCCAAAAATTATATATATAATTCCGATCACGATGAACCAAATGCATAGGCAAAAATTTCTGATGGAATTCCAGCTTCAATCGATTCCAATCCCATGTACCGATATCATTCAATAGCCTATACCAAATCAATGCCATTACCTCCAAAGATAAAGGGAAACCTTCTGCTTAACACCATCTTCGGACAAACCTGCAAGCTTAAATAATCCACAAATTTCATCTATATATATCAAGTTCATATCAGGGTGTTTTCTTCCATCTCCTGCATAAGGATTAGCACGCAGTTTCTCTAACATACCCAAAGGAATATCATAGTAAATATTTTCAGTAGGTTCAGTAGGTTGAGGAGCAGATTTTGCCACTTCCGGACAAGGTGAAGATACCCTGAACAAGCCCCTCAAAGGATTATCCTCCATAGTAACAAGCAACAGTAAATTTCAGCACGTAACGAAAATGTTTCCTTACCAAAGGCGCTTCACTCCCCTTCAATGGCGCCAGAAAAGAGTCTTGATGACCCACAAGTATAGGGGATCAATCGTAGTCCTTTCGATAAGTAAGAGTGTCGAATCCACGAGGAGCAGAAGGAAATAACAAGCGGTTTTCAGCAAGGTATTCTTTGCAAGTGCTATAAGTAACAGTGATAGATAGCTTTGTAGCAAGATAATTCGTAACAAGTAACAAGTAATAATAGTAACAAAGGTGCAGCAGGGTGGCCCAATCCTTTTTGTAGCAAATGATAAGCCTGAAAGTACTCTTATAAAAAGCAAAGCGCTCTCGAGGACACATGATAATTTCTGTCTAGTCACATTCATCAAGTATAGTTTATTCGCGTTCGTTACTTTGATAATTTGATATGTGGGTGGACTAGTGCTAATGTGTTGTTCTTACTTGAAAAAACAACCCACTTATGATTACCTCCTCTCGCAAGCATCTGCAACTACGAAAGAAGAATTAAGATAAATCTAACCATAGCATTAACGTGTGGATCCAAATCAGACCCTTACGGAACAACTCATACACTAGGGTTTAAGCTTTTTTCACTCTCGCAACCCATAATTTACTTATCATTATCCAATGCTTCCCTTTAGGCCCAAGTATGGTGAAGTGTCATGTAGTCCACATGACACCACTAAAGGAAGAGCAACATACATATCATCAAAATATCGAACGAATACCAACATCACATGATTACTTGTAACAAGACTTCTCCCGTGTCCTCGAGAACAAAAGTAACTACTCACAAATCATGTTCATGTTCAAGATCATAGGTGTATTTAATATCATTAAGGATCTGAACATATAATCTTCCACCAAATAAACCAACTAGCATCAACTACGATATGTAATCAACACTACTAGCAATCCACACGTACCAATCTGAGGTTTTGAGACAAAGATTGAATACAAGAAATGAACTAGGGTTTGAGATAAGATGGTGCTAGTGAAGATGTTGATGAAGATTGGTCCTCCAACGATGGAGGAAGTGTTGGTGATGACGATGGCTTCGATTTCCCGCTCCTGAAGGGAAGTTTCCCCGACGGAATCGCTCCGTTGGAGAGCAAAAGTGCTCCTCTCCAGGTTCCACCTCGATACGGTGGCGCTTCATCCCGAAAGTATCATCTTGATTTTTTTTCCAGGTCAAAACCCATCATATAGAAGAAGAGGGGGACCGGAGACCACCTGTGGGACCCATAAGGCATCAGGGCGCGCCCAGGGGGTGGGCGCGCTCTGCTGCCTTGTGGGCGACATGTGGGCCCCCTTTGGTATTTCTTGTCTCCAGTGTTTTTTATATATTCCAAATATATTCTCCGTAAAATTTCACGTCATTTGGAGTCCAGCAGAATTGGTGTCTCTCATGTAGCTTTTTAAAGTCCGGAATTCCAGCTGCCAGCAATGTTCCTCTCCATGCAATCCTTGTAAATTCAGAGAGAAAAGGCATTAAAATTGTATCATAAAGTGGAATAATGACCAAAAACATATAAATAAAATTAGGAAATCATGATGCAAAATACACGTATCAAATCCCCCAAGCTTAGACCTCGCTTGTCGTAAAGCGAAAGCCAAACTCGATAATCATGACCACATGCTTAGAGAGAGAGGTGTCAATAAAAATAAAATATGGGTATGTAAGCATCATGATTATTATCATAACAGCAACATAATATCATAAAACTTCTTATGAATAAATAACAATCTATCCACATGCTCAAGTATGAATCATAAAATTTATTGAAAACTAGCAAACTATGTTCTTAGTCATTGAAACAATTACAATCCATCATATTTTCAGAAAGAGTCTATGTAAGAGCTGTGTTTAGCAAGTTCAGATACTCAACCATCATTTAGTCTGATTGCTGATAATCACGGGAAATTTATGAAGTAAAGAGTTTCAATCAGACACATAGGAAGATAGGGGTTTATAATTTGTCACCACCCAACATTTTATCTCAGGGATAACGTCAACAATAAGAACTCATGATGACCTACATTGAACTGGATATATGTGCCCTGGATCTTTCCCCACCACTTGATGCTTGCAAAGTAGAGAATAATAATAATGAAATAGGAATTAACATAATTGTCTCTTGCATATAAGTAAATACGGAAAAGTAAAAGATAGGCCATTCGCAGAGGGAAGCAGAGGTTGTCATGCGCTTATTATTTGGATGTGCAAACTCTTAATGGAAAGGAACATCACTTTATATTACCCCTTATGATAGCAACCTTTATTATGCACTCTGTCGCTTTTATTTCTTTGCCATCACAAGATCCTACAAATCTCATTTTCCCTTCCAATAAAGTCATACATATTTAGGAGTAATTTTTATTGCTTTTGCACCGATGACAACTTACTTGAAGGATCTTATTCAATCCATAGGTAGATATAGTGGACTCTTATGAATAGAAACTGGATTTAAGGGTTCATGGACGCACAAGTAGTATCTCTACTTGGTGCGAAGTTTTTGGCTAGAAAAGGACAGGAGCAAGCACCACATGTTGGAGGATCCATGACAATATAACTTCTATGTGAATATAAGCAAACATAAATCATTACGTTGTCTTCCTTGTCCAACATCAACTAGTTTATCATGCATAGAATATTCAATGGGGGCTCACAATCATAAAAGATGTCCAAGATAGTATATTTATATGTGAGACCTCTCTTTCATTATTACTTTTTCATGAATTGCATCAATGACTAATGCTATGTTTTCTAACCTCCAACAAATTTTACCAATTATACTCTTTTTATTTCAAGTCATTACTCCCCATGGGATTAACATATGATCTTTTCATTATTTTCATTGCTATGATTGATGCAAGAAAGTAAACCAAAAAACTCAAACTAATCTCTATTATATAACTCAAGCACGCGATTACACAGATAGATAGATCAGAAAGCAAACACTCGAAACTAAATCATACTAGAACTTTATTCTAAACCACAAAATAGCTAATGATCGAACTAAGATAGATGATGATAATAAAAGTGATGGTGATACGATACCGGGACACCTTCCCCGAGCTTGGAACAAGCTAAGGGTGGTGCCCATACCCATGTAATCAAGTTTCCTTCTTAGGTGATGGTGGTGATGAAGTGGTAGGCTTGATGTTCCTGGCGATAATACCCCTTAAGGTACGTATTTCATCCTTAAGCTTGTCGACCTCCCGCTTGAGGTTGAGGTTCTCCTTGCGAAGCTTGTTTGTAATGGTCAAAAACAATCTGTCAAGGGATGAATTTTGTTTGTGGAAGAGGAAGCAACATCCACCTGCGTACGGTGATAAGGAGTAAATCGTGAACTGGACGGGGTAACCTTGTTTGGCAAGCTCGACTTTTTGAACTCCGCATGCATATCTCCTGGTTGGGGCAAAGCTTCATCTTCTTCTTCCTCTCTTAAAGACTCCATCCTTTTGAGGTCGGCTTCCTCTTCCTCCTCCGTAGTCCATCCATAAGGGTCAATATCAACATATACCTTGGGATCTGCTGTGAGGTATGACACATAGCTCCCCCCGTATGAATCTTGAGACGACATTGCGCTTCTAAATCTGTCAGAAAATAGCCCGAAACAAGAACAAGGGAAAACTTGCGATACGGTGGTCAAAACATCGGGGAGTATATATAATGATTTTTTCTACGTGCAGGACAAGCAAACAGAAAGAAAACGGAGTCGGGAAGGCACACGAGGGCTCACAAGGCAACCCGGCACGCCCAGGGGGCGCTCCCTATTGCCTTGTGACCTCCTCGTGGGTCCCCTCGACTGGTTCTTATTATTGTAATTTCTCTAATATTCCAAAACGGACAGAAATAATTTCTGTTGGGGAACGTAGTAATAATTCAAATTTTTCCTACGTGTCACCAAGATCAATCTAGGAGATGCTAGCAACGAGAGAGAGGGAGTGCATATTCATACCCTTGAAGATCGCTAAGCGGAAGCGTTGCAAAGAACGCGGTTGATGGAGTCGTACTCGCGGCGATTCAAATCGCGGAAGATCCGATCCAAGCGCCGAACGGACGGCGCCTCCGCGTTCAACACACGTACAGCCCGGGGACGTCTCCTCCTTCTTGATCCAGCAAGGGGGGAGGAGAAGTTGAGGGAGAGCTCCGGCAGCACGACGGCGTGGTGGCGGTGGAGCTCGTGGTTCTCAGGCAGAGCTTCGCTAAGCACTACGGAGGAGGAGGAGGTGTAGGAGGAGGGAGGGCTGAGCCAGGGGCAAGGGGTGAAGCTCCCATGCGCCTCCCCACTATATATAGGGGTGGAGGGGGCTGGTTTCTTGCCCTCCAAGTCCATTGGGGCGTTGGCAAAGGTGGGAGCAAAGAAATCCCATCCTTTCCCTTCCCCACCGATTGTTATCCCTCCTTTTTAGGGATCTTGATCTTATCCCTTCGGGATATGATCTTATTCCTTCTAAGGGGGGATCTTGGTGCGCCTTGACCAGGGGTGTGGGGCCTTGCCCCCACTACCCACGTTCATGTGGGTCCCCCTATGCAGGTGGGCCCCACTCTAGAACCTTCTAGAACCTTCCCGGTACAATACCAAAAAATCCCAAACATTTTCTGGTGGCCAAAATAGGACTTCCCATATATAGATCTTTACCTCCGGACCATTCCGGAACTCCTCGTGACATCCGGGATCTCATCCGGTACTCCGAACAACTTTCGGTAACCACATACAATTCCCATTACAACTCTAGTGTCACCGAACCTTAAGTGTGTAGACCCTACGGGTTCGGGAACCATGAAGACATGACCGAGACACCTCTTCGGCCAATAACCAATAGCGGGATCTGGATACCCATATTGGCTCCCACATGTTCCACTATGATCTCATCGGATGAACCACGATGTCGGGGATTCAATTAATCCCGTATACAATTCCCTTTGTCCATTGGTATGTTACTTGCCCGAGATTCGATCGCCGGTATCCCTATACCTAGTTCAATCTCGTTACCGGCAAGTCTCTTTACTCGTTCCGTAACACATGATCCCGTGACTAACTCCTTAGTCACATTGAGCTCATTATGATGATGTATTACCGAGTGGGCCCAGAGATACCTCTCCGTCACACAGAGTGACAAATCCCAGTCTCGATTCGTGCCAACCCAACAGACACTTTCGGAGATACCTGTAGTGCACCTTTATAGTTACCCAGTTACGTTGTGATGTTTGATACACCCAAAGCATTCCTACGGTATCCGGGAGTTGCACAATCTCATGGTCTAAGGAAATGATACTTGACATTAGAAAAGCTCTAGCAGACGAACTACACGATCTTGTGCTATGCTTAGGATTGGGTCTTGTCCATCACATCATTCTCCTAATGATGTGATCCCGTTATCAACGACATCCAATGTCCATGGTCAGGAAACCATGACCATCTATTGATCAACGAGCTAGTCAACTAGAGGCTCACAAGGGACATGGTGTGGTCTATGTATTCACACATGTATTACGGTTTCCGGTTAATACAATTATAGCATGAACAATAGACAATTATCATGAACAAGGAAATATAATAATAACCATTTTATTATTGCCTCTAGGGCATATTTCCAACAGTCTCCCACTTGCACTAGAGTCAATAATCTAGTTACATTGTGATGAATCGAACACCCATAGATTTCTGGTGCTGATCATGTTTCGCTCGTGGAAGTGGTTTAGTCAACGGATCTGCGACATTCAGATCCGTATGTACTTTACAATTATCTATATCTCCATCCTGAATGTAACCACGAATGGAGTTGAAGCGGCGCTTGATGTGCTTGGTCTTCTTGTGAAACCTGGGCTCCTTGGCAATGGCAATAGCTCCAGTGTTGTCACAGAAGAGAGTCATCGGGCCCGACGGATTGGGAATCACTCCTAGGTCGGTGATGAACTCCTTCATCCAGACTCCTTCCTGTGCTGCTTCCGAAGCAGCTATGTACTCCGCTTCACATGTACATGCCGCCACGACGCTTTGCTTGCAACTGCACCAGCTGACTGCCCCACCATTCAAAATATACACGTATCCGGTTTGTGACTTGGATTCATCCGGATCTGTGTCGAAGCTAGCATCGACGTAACCCTTTACGACGAGCTCTTCGGCACCTCTATAAATGAGAAACATATCCTTAGTCCTTTTCAGGTACTTAAGGATATTCTTGACCGCTGTCCAGTGTTCCATTCCGGGATCACTTTGGTACCTCCCTACCAAACTTATGGCAAGGTTCACATCAGGTCTGGTACACAGCATGGCATACATAATAGAGCCTATGGCTGAGGCATAGGGGATGACACTCATCTTTTCTCTATCTTCTGCCGAGGTCGAGCATTGAGCTGTGCTCAATCTCACACCTTGCAATACAGGCAAGAACCCCTTCTTGGACTGATCCATATTGAACTTCTTCAATATCTTGTCAAGGTATGTGCTTTGTGAAAGACCAATGAGGCGTCTCGATCTATCTCTATAGATCTTGATGCCTAATATGTAAGCAGCTTCTCCAAGGTCCTTCATTGAAAAACACTTATTCAAGTAGGCCTTTATGCTTTCCAAAAGTTCTATATCATTTCCCATCAACAATATGTCATCCACATATAAAATGAGAAATGCTACAAAGCTCCCACTCACTTTCTTGTAAATACAGGCTTCTCCATAAGTCTGTATAAACCCAAACACTTTGATCACCTCATCAAAGCGAATGTTCCAACTCCGAGATGCTTGCACACCTTGTCAGCATTCTTAGGATCGACAAAACCTTCCGGCTGCATCATATACAATTCTTCCTTAAGGAATGCCGTTTTGACGTCCATTTGCCAGATCTCATAATCATAAAATGCGGCAACTGCTAACATGATTCGGACAGACTTCAACATCGCTACGGGTGAGAAAGTCTCATCGTAGTCAACTCCTTGAACTTGTCGATAACCCTTAGCGACAAGCCGAGCCTTATAGACGGTCACATTACCATCCGCGTCAGTCTTCTTCTTAAAAATCCATTTATTTTCTATGGCTTGCCGATCATCAGGCAAGTCCACCAAAGTCCATACTTTGTTCTCATACATGGATCCTATCTCGGATTTCATGGCTTCAAGCCATTTGTTGGAATCTGGGCCCACCATGGCTTCTTCATAGTTCAAAGGTTCACCATTGTCTAACAACATGATTTCCAGGACAGGGTTGCCATACCACTCTGGTGCGGAACGTGTCCTCGTGGAGTTCTTCATAGTTCAAAGATCCACGAAGTTCAGTAGTAACTTGATCCGAAGTTTCATGATCATCATCATTAACTTCCTCTCTAGTCGGTGCAGGCACCACAAAAACATTTTCCTGCGCTGCGCTACTCTCCGGTTCGAAAGGGGGTACAATTACCTCATCAAGTTCTACTTTCCTCCCACTTACTTCTTTCGAGAGAAACTCTTTCTCTAGAAAGGATCCATTCTTGGCAACAAAGATCTTGCCTTCGGATCTGAGGTAGAAGGTATACCAATAGTTTCCTTAGGGTATCCTATGAAGACGCACTTTTCCGATTTGGGTTCGAGCTTTTCAGGTTGAAGTTTCTTGACATAAGCATCCCATCCCCAAACTTTCAGAAACGACAGCTTAGGTTTCTTCCCAAACCATAATTCATACGGTGTCGTCTCAACGGATTTAGACGGTGCCCTATTTAAAGTGATTGCGGCAGTCTCTAATGCATATCCCCAAAATGATAGCGGTAAATCAGTAAGAGACATCATAGATCGCACCATATCCAATAGAGTGCGATTACGACGTTCGGACACACCATTACGCTGAGGTGTGCCAGGCGACGTAAGTTGTGAAACAATTCCACATTTCCTTAAGTGCGTGCCAAACTCGTGACTCAAATATTCTCCTCCACGATCAGATCGTAAGAACTTTATTTTCTTGTCACGTTGATTCTCTACCTCACTCTGAAATTCCTTGAACTTTTCAAAGGTCTCAGACTTGTGTTTCATTAAGTAGACATACCCATATCTGCTTAAGTCATCAGTGAGGGTGAGAACATAACGATAGCCACCGCGAGCCTCAACGCTCATTGGACCACATACATCGGTATGTATTATTTCCAACAAGTTGGTTGCTCGCTCCATTGTTCCGGAGAACGGAGTCTTAGTCATCTTGCCCATGAGGCATGGTTCGCACGTGTCAAATGATTCATAATCAAGAGACTCCAAAAGTCCATTTGCATGGAGTTTCTTCATGCGTTTGACACCAATATGACCAAGGCGGCAGTGCCACAAGTATGTGGGACTATCATTATCAACCTTACATCGTTTGGTATTCACACTATGAATATGTGTAACATCATGTTCGAGATTCAATAAAAATAAACCATTGACCAGCGGGGCATGACCATAAAACATATCTCTCATATAAATAGAACAACCATTATTCTCGGATTTAAATGAGTAGCCATCTCACATCAAACGAGATCCAGATACAATGTTCATGCTCAAAGCTGGTACTAAATAACAATTATTGAGGTTTAAAACTAATCCCGAAGGTAGATGCAGAGGTAGCGTGCCGACGGTGATCACATCGACCTTGGAACCATTCCCGACGCGCATCGTCACCTCGTCCTTCGCCAGTCTCCGCTTATTCCGCAGCTCCTGTTTTGAGTTACAAATGTGAGCAACCGCACCGGTATCAAATACCCAGGAGCTACTAAGAGCACTGGTAAGGTACACATCAATAACATGTATATCATATATACCTTTGACGTTGCCGGCCTTCTTATCCGCTAAGTATTTGGGGCAGTTTCGCTTCCAGTGACCGGTTCCCTTGCAATAAAAGCACTCCGTCTCAGGCTTGGGTCCATTCTTGGGCTTCTTCCCGGCAACTGATTTACCGGGCGCGGAAACTGCTTTGCCGTCCTTCTTGAAGTTCTTCTTACCCTTGCCTTTCTTGAAACTGGTGGTCTTATTCACCATCAACACTTGATGTTCCTTTTTGATCTCCACCTCCGCTGATTTCAGCATCGAATATAACTCAGGAATGGACTTCTCCATCCCTTGCATATTGAAGTTCATCACAAAGCTCTTGTAGCTAGGTGGAAGCGACTGGAGGATTCTGTCAATAACCGAGTCATCCGGAAGATTAACTCCCAGCTGAGACAAGCGGTTGCGCAACCCAGACATTTTGAGTATGTGCTCGCTGACAGAACTATTTCCCTCCATCTTACAACTGAAGAACTTGTCGGAGACTTCATATCTCTCGACCCGGGCATGAGCTTGGAAAACCATTCTCAGCTCTTGGAACATCTCATATGCTCCGTGTTGCTCAAAACACTTTTGGAGCCCCGGTTCTAAGCTCTAAAGCATGCCGCACTGAACCAGGGAGTAATCATCACTACGCGACTGCCAGGCGTTCATAACGTCTTGAGTTGCTGGGAAAATGGGTGCGTCACCTAGCAGTCCATCAAGGGCATATGCTTTCTTGGAAGCTATGAGGATGATCCTCAAGTTACGGACCCAGTCCGTATAGTTGCTTCCATCGTCTTTCAGCTTGGTTTTTGATGACCCACAAGTATAGGGGATCTATCGTAGTCCTTTCAATAAGTAGGAGTGTCGAACTCAATGAGGAGAAGAAGGAAATGACAAGCGGTTCTCAGTAAGGTATTCTCTGCAAGCACTGAAATTGTCGGTAACAGATAGTTTAGTGATAAGGTAATTCGTAACGGATAGCAAGTAACAATTGTAATAAAGGTGCAGCAAGGTGGCCCAATCCTTTTTGTAGCAAAGGACAAGCCTAGACAAACTCTTATATAAAGCAAAGTGCTCCCGAGGACACATGGGAATTTCTGTCAATCTAGTTTTCATCATGCTCATATGATTCGCGTTCGTTACTTTGATAATTTGATATGTGGGTGGACCGGTGCTTGGGTGCTGCCCTTACTTGGACAAGCCTCCCACTTATGATTAACCCCTCTCGCAAGCATCCACAACTACAAAAGAAGAATTAAGATAAATCTAACCATAGCATGAAACATGTGGATCCAAATCAGCCCCTTACGAAGCAACGCATAAACTAGGGTTTAAGCTTCTGTCACTCTAGCAACCCATCATCTACTTATTACTTCCCAATGCCTTCCTCTTGGCCCAAATAATGGTGAAGTGTCATGTAGTCGACGTTCACATAACACCACTAGAGGAGAGACAACATACATCTCATCAAAATATCGAACGAATACCAAATTCACATGATTACTTATAACAAGACTTATCCCATGTCCTCAGGAACAAACGTAACTACTCACAAAGCATATTCATATTCATTATCAGAGGAGTATTAATTGTCATTAAGGATCTAAACATATGATCTTCCACCAAGTAAACCAACTAGCATCAACTACAAGGAGTAATCAACACTACTAGCAACCCACAGGTACCAATCCGAGGTTTTGAGACAAAGATCAGATACAAGAGATGAACTAGGGTTTGAGAGGAGATGGTGCTGGTGAAGATGTTGATGGAGATTGACCCCCTCTCGATGAGAGGATCGTTGGTGATGATGATGGCTTCGATTTCCCCCTCTGGGAGGGAAGTTTCCCCGGCAGAACAGCTCCGCCGGTGCCCTAGATTGGTTCTGCCCAAGTTCCGCCTCGAGACGGCGGCGCTTCGTCCCGAAAGCTCTGTTATGATTTTTTCCAGGTCAAAACCCTCCATATAGCAGAAGATGGGCTCCGGAGGCCTGCCAGGTGGGCCACAAGCCACAGGGGCGCGCCCCCCTGGCTTGTGGCTGCCTGGTGGGCCCCCTGAGGTATTTCTTTTGCCCAATATTTTTTTATATATTCCAAAACAATTCTCCGTAGATTTTTAGGACTTTTGGAGTTGTGCAGAATAGGTATCTCAGATTTAATCCTTTTCCAGTCCAGAATTCCAGCTGCCGGCATTCTCCCTCTTCATGTAAATCTTGTAAAATAAGAAAGAAAAGGTATAAGTATTGTACCATAATGTGTAATAACAGCCCAAAATGTAATAAATATCGATATAAAAGCATGATGCAAAATGGACGTATCAACTCGCCCAAGCTTAGACCTCGCTTGTCCTCAAGCGAAAGCCGAAATCGATAAATATGCCCACATGTTTAGAGAGGGAGGTGTCGATAAAATAAAATACGGACATGAGGGCATCATGATCATCTTTAGAACAACAACATATATTGACATACAATTTCTTATGCTAGAGTAACAATTCATTCACAAGGTAAAGTATGAATCAAGAACTCTATTGAGAACCAACAAACTATGATCTTAGTCATTGAAGCAATTCCAATTTATCATAACATAGTGAAGAGTCAATATAAGAGCTTGTAAAGCAAATCCACATACTCAATCATCTTTTAGTCTTTCACAATTGCTAACACTCACGCGGTACTTATGAACTCAAAGCTTCAATCGGACACAGAGAAAGATAGGGGCTTTTAGTATTGCCTCCCAACTATTTACCTCAAGGGTAATGTCAACAATAATAACTCATGCTCACCTACATCCGAGTGGATATATGTGTCTAGATCATTCCCCAACACATGACGCTTGCCAAGAGATAAAGGCGAAATAAAGGAAGTGGTGAAGATCACCGCGACTCTTGCATAAAGGTAAGTACTAGAAAGTAAAAATAATAGATAGGCCCTTCGCAGAGGGAAGCAGAGGTTGCCATGCGCTTTTATAGTTGGATGCACAATCCCTTAATGCAAAAGAATGTCACTTTATATTGCCCCTTGTGATAGAGAACTTTATTATGCAGTCTGTCGCTTTTATTTCTTCCATATCATAAGTTCGTATAAAGTTTATTTTCCTCACACTAATAGATCACACATATTTAGAGAGCAATTTTTATTGCTTGCACCGATGACAACTTACTTGAAGGATCTTAATCAATCCATAGGTAGGTATGGTGGACTCTCATGGCAAAACTGGGTTAAGGGTGTTTGGATGCACAAGTAGTATCTCTACTTGGTGCGGAAGTTTTGGCTGATATGGGGTGGAAGCAAGCGACACATGTTGGAGGATCCATAACCATATAACTTCTATTCAGAAATAAGCAAACATAAGTCATTACGTTGTCTTCCTTGTCCAACATCAACTTCTTAACATAAAATATTTTAATGAGTGCTCACAATCATAAAAGATGTTCAAGATAATATATTTATATGTGAACCTCTCTTTCTTATTACTTCCTTTTAATTGCCACAATGACCAATCGCTATGTTTGTCAACTCACAACAAATTTCAATCGACATACTTCTTATAGGTGAAGTCATCACTCCCCATAAGATCATCATGTATACTCTTTACTTTTTTTATTCTATACTTTTTCTATTTCTTTTACTCATGATCATATCAAGCAAGCAAAGCTCTCAACTCAAAACTACTCTTTATTATATAACTCACGGACTTGCTTACATAGGGGGAACATAAAGCAAAACTCAAAACTAGATCACAAAAAAAAACTTTATTCTACTAGATCAAGATGTAACCAAAAGGATCAAATTAAGAAAAACGATAAAGGTAAAAGATGTGATGGTGATACGATACCGGGGCACCTCCCCCAAGCTTGGCACAAGCCAAGGGGAGTGCCCATACCCATGTGTTTAGTTGTCTTGCTTAGGAGGTGGTGATGTTGGAGTTGTTGATGATGTTGGAAGCTTGTCCTCCGTCTTCCAAGGCATAGGCTCACCATCGTAAAAAGATGAACGAGTCTCCGGGATCCTCAAATCTGCAGCCAAACTCATTCTCTTAAATCTGTATTCATACTCACAGTTTTGGTTTTGCAGGTCATAGATCTGGGCTTGGAGATGCTCGATTTTCTCGTAAAGCTTGAAGATGTGTTCCCCAATGTCCTTGGCGTCCAGCTTGTGCTTGTGGGTAAACTCCGCGATCATCATGTGATTGGCATTGAATCCTCGTTCCACCATATCTTGGCACATGAAGACCTGTTGCTCCATTGCTTCGAGCCTTGTTTCCACGCTTCCGGTCTTCTTTGGCCCCTCGACATCACGGATGTGCAGCAACCCCTCACGCATCTCAATGGTTTGAGGGTGTTGCAGCACCTCCGCAAGGTAGGGGTTGATGACCTTCTCGAAAAACTTGTCCTTCGAAGCACTTGGGGACGTCATGTTGATCTAAATCTGCTGCAGAAACGGCTCAAAACAAAAACAGGAGGTATTGTCGTGATACGAGATCAAAACCTTCAGGAGATTATATAATGAATTTTTACCGACCAGAAGGAGTACTCCACAAGAAAACGGAGTCCGGAGGGTACACGAGGTGGCCACAAGCCACAGGGGCGCGCCCAGGTGGGTAGGGCGCGCCCTCCTGGCTTGTCGCCTCCTCATGCACTATTCGGACTACTTTAACTTTTCCTAATTTTTTTAAATATTCCAAAACAGATAAAAATTGCCATTGAGAAAGTTTTGGAGTCGGTTTACTTACCGTACCACATACCTATTCCTTTTCGGAGTCTGAAACGTTCTGGTAGGTCTCCCTAATGTACTCCTCCGGGGTCATGGTATTGATAATATTGGTTTCAACATTTATGGGAATACCTGAAATATAATGTTTGATTCTTTGACCGTTTACCACCTTCGGATTAGTGCCTTCGGCGTTGTTGATTTTGATGGCACCGGAATGATATACTTCCTCGATAATGTAAGGCCCTTCCCATTTAGAGAGAAGTTTACCTGCAAAAAATCTTAAACGAGAATTGTATAGCAAGACATGATCACCTACATTGAAATCACGCTTTTGTATCCTTCTATCATGCCATCTCTTAACCTTTTCTTTAAACAACTTAGCATTCTCATAGGCCTGGGTTCTCCATTCATCAAGTGAGCTAATGTCAAATAACCTCTTCTCACCAGCAAGTTTGAAATCATAGTTGAGCTCTTTAATTGCCCAATAAGCTTTATGTTCTAGCTCGAGAGGTAAGTGACATGCTTTACCATAAACCATTTTATACGGAGACATACCCATAGGGTTTTTATAAGCGGTTCTATAAGCCCATAATGCATCATCAAGTTTCTTAGACCAATTCTTTCTAGATCTATTAACGGTCTTCTGCAAGATCAATTTAATTTCTCTATTGCTCAACTCTACTTGCCCACTAGACTGAGGATGATAAGGAGATGCAATTCTATGATTAACATCATATTTAGCAATCAATTTACGGAAAGCACCATGAATAAAGTGTGAACCTCCATCAGTCATTAAATATCTAGGGACTCCAAATCTAGGGAAAATAACTTCTTTAAGCATTTTAATAGAAGTGTTATGATCAGCGCTACTAGTTGGGATAGCTTCTACCCACTTAGTAACATAATCAACAGCAACTAGAATATGAGTATACCCATTAGATTGTGGAAAAGGTCCCATATAATCAAAAGCCCAAACATCAAATGGTTCAATAACAAGAGAGTAATTCATAGGCATTTCCTGGCGTCTACTAATATTACCAATTCTTTGACATTCATCACAAGACAAGACAAACTTACGAGCATCCTTGAAGAGAGTAGGCCAATAAAAACCAGATTGTAGTACCTTATGTGTAGTCCTATCTCCAGCGTGGTGTCCTCCGTAGGCCTCGGAATGACACTTGCGTAGGATCTGTTCCTGTTCATGCTCAGGTACACAACGTCTAAAAATACCATCTACTCCTTCCTTATAAAGGTGTGGATCATCCCAAAAGTAATGTCTTAAATCATAGAAAAACTTTTTCTTTTGCTGGTATGTGAAGCTAGGTGGTATAAATTTAGCAACAGTGTAATTAGCATAATCAGCATACCATGGAGCATTGCGCGAAGCATTTATGACAGCTAATTGTTCATCAGGAAAGCTATCATCAATAGGTAGTGGGTCATCAAGAACATTTTCTAACCTAGACAAGTTATCTGCTACGGGGTTATCGGCACCCTTTCTATCAATAATATGCAAATCAAATTCTTGTAGCAGAAAAACCCATCTAATAAGTCTAGGCTTAGCATCTTTCTTTTCCATAAGATATTTAATAGCAGCATGATCAGTGTGAACAGTTACCTTGGAGTCAACAATATAAGGTCTGAACTTATCACAAGCAAACACAACTGCTAAAAATTCCTTTTCAGTGGTAGCATAATTTCTTTGAGCACTGTCTAGAGTTTTACTAGCATAATGAATAACATTTAATTTCTTATCAACTCGTTGTCCTAGAACAGCACCAACAACATAATCACTAGCATCACACATAATTTCAAAGGGTAGGTTCCAATCAGGTGGTTGAACAACATGTGTGGTAATCAAGGCATTCTTAAGAATTTCAAACGCTTCTACACAATCTTCATCAAAAACGAATGGAACATCTTTTTGCAAAAGATTGGTCAGAGGCCTAGAAATCTTAGAGAAGTCTTTAATAAACCTCCTATAAAAACTAACATGACCAAGGAAACTTCTTATACCTCTTATGTCCGTGGGACACGACATTTTTTCAATAGCATCAACTTTAGCTTTATCCACCTCAATGCCTCTTTCGGAGATTTTGTGCCCCAAGACAATACCTTCATTAACCATAAAGTGGCACTTTTCCCAATTCAAGACAAGATTAGTTTCTTCGCATCTCTGCAAAACTCGATCAAGGTTGCTCAAGCAATCATCAAAAGAAGTTCCGTAAACGGAAAAATCATCCATGAAAACCTCAAGAATCTTTTCACAAAAGTCAGAGAATATAGCCATCATACATCTTGAAAGGTAGCAGGTGCATTGCATAAACCAAAAGGCATACGTCTATAAGCAAAGGTACCGAAAGGGCAAGTAAAAAAGTGGTCTTTTCTTGATCCTCTTTTGACACAGGTATTTGAGAGAAACCAGAATAACCATCTAGAAAGCAAAAATGAGTATGTTTGGATAGTCTTTCTAGCATTTGATCAATAAAAGGTAGAGGGTAATGATCTTTCCTAGTAGCTTTATTTAATTTCCTAAAATCAATTACCATTCTATATCCTATAACAATTCTTTGTGGGATCAATTCATTTTTATCATTAGGAACAATGGTAATACCTCCCTTCTTAGGGACACAATGAACGGGACTAACCCATCTACTATCAGCAACAGGATAAATTATACCTGCCTCCAGAAGCTTTAGTATTTCATTTCTTACCACTTCTTTCATCTTAGGATTCAACCGTCGTTGGTGATCAACAACTGGTTTACCATCAGGCTCCATATTAATCTTATGCTGACATAGAGTGGGACTAATGCCCTTAAGATCATCCAGAGTATATCCAATAGCAGCACGGTGCTTCCTCAGAGTTTTCAATAATCTCTTTTCTTCATGCTCTGAAAGGTTAGCACTAATAATAACAGGATATATCTCCTTTTCATCAAGATAAGCATATTTCAGAGTATCAGGTAATTGTTTAAGCTCAAACACGGGGGCACCCTTGGGAGGAGGAGGATCTCCAAGTATTTCAATAGGCAGGTTGTGTTTCAAAATAGGCTGCTGATCAAAGAAAATCTTATCTATTTCATTCCTCTCATTCATATGCATATCATTTTCATGGTCTAGCAAATATTGTTCTAAGGGATCAGTAGGGGGCACAGCAATAGAAGCAAGACCGATAATTTCATCTTTACTAGGCAATTCTTTGTCATGGGGTTGTCTACGAAATTTAGAGAAATTGAACTCATGAGACACATCCCCAAAACTTACAGTAATTGTTTCTTTCTCACAATCAATCCTAGCATTAACAGTATTCAAGAAGGGTTTACCAAATATAATGGGACAAAAATCATCTTGTGGGGAACCAAGAACAAGAAAATCAGTAGGATACTTTATCTTCCCACACAAAACTTCAACATCTCTAACAATCCCAATTGGTGCAATAGTATCTCTATTAGCAAGCTTAATAGTAACATCAATTTCCTTTAATTCAACTGGTGCAATATCACGCATAATTTCTTTGTATAAGGAAAAGGGAATTGCACTCACGCTAGAACCCATATCACACAAGCCATGATAACAATGATCTCCTATTTTGACAGAAACAACCGGCACTCCAACAATATGTCTATGTTTACCTTTAGTATCCGGTCTAGCAATTCTAGCAGCTTCATCACAGAAATGAATAACATGCCCATCAATATTATCAACCAAGAGATCTTTAATCATAGCAATACTAGGTTCAACTTTAATTTGCTCAGGAGGCGTAGGTGTTCTAGTACAACTCTTACGAACCACAGTTGAAGCTTTAGCATGTTCCTTTATTCTAACAGGGAAGGGTGGTTTCTCAATATAAGCAGTAGGAATAACAGGATTAGCATCATAAATGATAGTCTCTTCTTCAACTTTAATAGGTTCAACTACTTTCAGTTCAATGGGAGGATGATATTTAAACCACTTCTCCTTAGGGAGATCAACATGAGTAGCAAAAGATTCATAGAAAGAAGCTACTATCTCAGAGTCAAGTCCATATTTAGTGCTAAAATCACGAAAAGCATCGGTGTCTGCAAAGGATTTAACACAATCAAACTTAAGGTCTATACCTGACTCCTTACCCTCGTCGAGCTCCCAATCTTCAGAGTTACGTTTAATTCTTGCCAATAAATCCCATTTGAATTCAATATCTTTCTTCATAAAAGAACCAGAGCAAGAAGTATCGAGCATGGACCGATCATTATTAGAAATCCGAGCATAAAAATTCTGAATGATAATTTCTCTCGGAAACTCATGATTGGGGCATGAATATAACATTGACTTAAGCCTCCCCCAAGCTTGAGCGATACTTTCTCCTTCACGAGGCCAAAAATTATAAATATAATTCCGATCACGATGAACCAGATGCATAGGATAAAACTTCTAATGAAATTCCAATTTCAATCGGTTGTAGTTCCATAATCCAATATAATCACATAGCCTATACCATGTCAATGCCTTCTCCTTCAAAGATAAAGGAAAGACCTTCTTCTTGACATCATCCTCGGGCAAACCTGCAAGCTTAAATAATCCACAAACTTCATCCACATAGATTAGATGCAAATCAGGGTGTAGTGTTCCATCTCCTGCATAAGGATTAGCTAGCAGTTTCTCTATCATACCCAAAGGAATTTCATAATAAATATTTTCAGTAGGTGCAGCAGGTTGAGGAGCATCTCTTTGTGCTTCCGGTCAAGGTGAAGATACCCCGAACAAGCCCCTCAAAGGATTACTTTCCATAGTAACAAGTGAGAGTAAATTTCAGCACAGTATATAAATTTTTCCTTACCAAGTTCCACTCACCAAAGGCGCTTCACTCCCCGGCAACGGTGCCAGAAAAGAGTCTTGATGACCCACAAGTATAGGGGATCTATCGTAGTCCTTTCGATAAGTAGGAGTGTCGAACCCAACGAGGAGCAGAAGGAAATGACAAGCGGTTCTCAGTAAGGTATTCTCTGCAAGCACTGAAATTGTCGGTAACAGATAGTTTTGTGATAAGGTAATTCGTAACGGATAGCAAGTAACAATTGTAATAAAGGTGCAGCAAGGTGGCCCAATCCTTTTTGTAGCAAAGGACAAGCCTAGACAAACTCTTATATAAAGCAAAGCGCTCCCGAGGACACATGGGAATTTCTGTCAAGCTAGTTTTCATCATGCTCATATGAATCGCGTTCGTTACTTTGATAATTTGATATGTGGGTGGACCGGTGCTTGGGTGCTGTCCTTACTTGGACAAGCCTCCCACTTATGATTAACCCCTCTCGCAAGCATCCACAACTACGAAAGAAGAATTAAGATAAATCTAACCATAGCATGAAACATGTGGATCCAAATCAGCCCCTTACGAAGCAACGCATAAACTAGGGTTTAAGCTTCTGTCACTCTAGCAACCCATCATCTACTTATTACTTCCCAATGCCTTCCTCTAGGCCCAAAAAATGGTGAAGTGTCATGTAGTGGACGTTCACATAACACCACTAGAGGACAGACAACATACGTCTCATCAAAATATCGAACGAATACCAAATTCACATGATTACTTATAACAAGACTTATCCCATGTCCTCAGGAACAAACGTAACTACTCACAAAGCATATTCATATTCATTATCAGAGGAGTATTAATTGTCAATAAGGATCTAAACATATGATCTTCCACCAAGTAAACCAACTAGCATCAACTACAAGGAGTAATCAACACTACTAGCAACCCACAGGTACCAATCCGAGGTTTTGAGACAAAGATCAGATACAAGAGATGAACTAGGGTTTGAGAGGAGATGGTGCTGGTGAAGATGTTGATGGAGATTGACCCCCTCTCGATGAGAGGATCGTTGGTGATGATGATGGCTTCGATTTCCCCCTCCCGGAGGGAAGTTTCCCTGGCAGAACAGCTCCGCCGGTGCCCTAGATTGGTTCTGCCCAAGTTCCGCCTCGAGACGGCGGCGCTTCATCCCGAAAGCTCTGTTATGATTTTTTCCAGGTCAAAACCCTCCATATAGCAGAAGATGGGCTCCGGAGGCCTGCCAGGTGGGCCACAAGCCACAGGGGCGCCCCCCTTGGCTTGTGACTGCCTGGTGGGCCCCCTGAGGTATTTCTTTTGCCCAATATATTTTTATATATTCCAAAACAATTCTCCGTAGATTTTCAGGACTTTTGGAGTTGTGCAGAATAGGTATCTCAGATTTGCTCCTTTTCCAGTCCAGAATTCCAGCTGTCGGCATTCTCACTCTTCATGTAAATCTTGTAAAATAAGAAAGAAAAGGTATAAGTATTGTACCATAATGTGTAATAACAGCCCAAAATGTAATAAATATCGATATAAAAGCATGATGCAAAATGGACGTATCAGTTTTCTCTAGGAATGCGTTGAAGTTGAGGGCAACATTAGCGTGGGCCATTGGATCTACAAGATAGATTGTAAAGACAATTTTAGACTAAGTTCATGATAATTAAGTTCATCTAATCAAATTATTTAATGAACTCCCACTCAGATAGACATCCCTCTAGTCATCTAAGTGATACATGATCCATATCGACTAGGCCGTGTCCGATCATCACGTGAGACGAACTAGTCATCAATGGTGAACATCTCCATGTTGATCGCATCTACTATACGACTCATGTTCGACCTTTCGGTCTCTCGTGTTCCGAGGCCATGTCTGTACATGCTAGGCTCGTCAAGTCAACCTAAGTGTTTCGCGTGTGTAAATCTGGCTTGCACCCGTTGTATGCGAACGTTAGAATCTATCACACCCGATCATCACGTGGTGCTTCGAAACAACGATCCATCGCAATGGTGCACACTTAGGGGGAACACATTTCTTGAAATTTTAGTGAGGGATCATCTTATTTATGCTACCGTCGTTCTAAGCAAATAAGATGTAAAAACATGATAAACACCACATGCAAATCATAAAGTGACATGATATGGCCAATATTATCTTGCGCCTTTGATCTCCATCTTCGGGGCGCGGCATGATCACCAACGTCACCGGCACGACACCATGATCTCCATCATCGTGTCTTCATGAAGTTGTCTCGCCAACTATTACTTCTACTACTATGGCTAACAGTTAGCAATAAAGTAAAGTAATTACATGGCGTTTTTGATTGACACGCAGGTCACATCCTTTTGGCCATATCACATCACATAGCATACCCTGCAAAAACAAGTTAGACGTCCTCTAATTGTTGTTGCAAGTTTTACGTGTCTGCTATGGGTTTCTAGCAAGAACGTTTCTTACCTACGCAAAAGCCACAACGGTGATATGCCAATTGCTATTTACCCTTCATAAGTACCCTCTTCATCGAATCCGATCCGACTAAAGTGGGAGAGACAGACACCCGCTAGCCACCTTATGCAACAAGTGCATGTCAGGCGGTGGAACCAGTCTCACGTAAGCGTACGTGTAAAGTCGGTCCGGGCCGCTTCATCCCACAATGCCGCCGAATCAAGATAGGACTAGTAACGGCAAGCAAATTGACCAAATCATCGCCCACAACTACTTGTGTTCCACTAGTGCATAGAATCTACGCATAGACCTAGCTCATGATGCCACTGTTGGGGAACGTAGTAATAATTCAAAATTTTCCTACGTGTCACCAAGATCAATCTAGGAGATGCTAGCAACGAGAGAGAGGGAGTGCATCTTCATACCCTTGAAGATCGCTAAGCGGAAGTGTTGCAAAGAACGCGGTTGATGGAGTCGTACTCGCGGCGATTCAAATCGCGGAAGATCCGATCCAAGCGCCGAACGGACGGCGCCTCCGCGGTTAACACACGTACAGCCCGGGGACGTCTCCTCCTTCTTGATCCAGCAAGGGGGGAGGAGAAATTGAGGGAGAGCTCCGGCAGCACGACGGCGTGGTGGCGGTGGAGCTCGTGGTTCTCCGGCAGAGCTTTGCTAAGCACTACGGAGGAGGAGGTGTAGGAGGAGGGAGGGCTGCGCCAGGGGCAAGGTGTGCAGCTCCCATGCGCCTCCCCACTATATATAGGGGTGGAGGGGGCTGGTTTCTTGCCCTCCAAGTCCGTTGGGGCGTTGGAAAAGGTGGGAGGAAAGAAATCCCATCCTTTCCCTTCCCCACCGATTGTTATCCCCCCTTTTTAGGGATCTTGATCTTATCCCTTCGGGATATGATCTTATTCCTTCTAAGGGGGGATCTTGGTGCGCCTTGACCAGGGATGTGGGGCCTTGCCCCCACTACCCACGTTCATGTGGGTCCCCCTATGCAGGTGAGCCCCACTCTAGAACCTTCTAGAACCTTCCCGGTACAATACCAAAAAATCCCAAACATTTTCCGGTGGCCAAAATAGGACTTCCCATATATAGATCTTTACCTCCGGACCATTCCGGAACTCCTCGTGACGTCCGGGATCTCATCCGGGACTCCGAACAACTTTCGGTAACCACATACAATTCCCATTACAACTCTAGCGTCATCGAACCTTAAGTGTGTAGACCCTACGGGTTCGGGAACCATGCAGACATGACCGAGACACCTCTCCGGCCAATAACCAATAGCGGGATCTGGATACCCATATTGGCTCCCACATGTTCCACGATGATCTCATCGGATGAACCACGATGTCGGGGATTCAATTAATCCCATATATAATTCCCTTTGTCCATCGGTATGTTACTTGCCCGAGATTCGATCATCGGTATCCCTATACCTTGTTCAATCTCGTTACCGGCAAGTCTCTTTACTCGTTCCGTAACACATGATCCCGTGACTAACTCCTTAGTCACATTGAGCTCATTATGATGATGTATTACCGAGTGGGCCCAGAGATACCTCTCCGTCACACGGAGTGACAAATCCCAGTCTTGATTTGTGCCAACCCAACAGACACTTTCGGAGATACCTGTAGTGCACCTTTATAGTCACCCAGTTACGTTGTGACGTTTGATACACCCAAAGCATTCCTACGGTATCTGGGAGTTGCACAATCTCATGGTGTAAGGAAATGATACTTGACATTAGAAAAGCTCTAGCAGACGAACTACATGATCTTGTGCTATGCTTAGGATTGGGTCTTGTCCATCACATCATTCTCCTAATGATGTGATCCCGTTATCAACGACATCCAATGTCCATGGTCAGGAAACCATGACCATCTATTGATCAACGAGCTAGTCAACTAGAGGCTCACTAGGGACATGGTGTGGTCTATGTATTCACACATGTATTACGGTTTCCGGTTAATACAATTATAGCATGAACAATAGACAATTATCATGAACAAGGAAATATAATAATAACCATTTTATTATTGCCTCTAGGGCATATTTCCAACAATTTCGATGGAATTTTTGGAGTCGGTTTACTTACTATATCACATACCTACGCCTTTTCAGGGTTCCGGAGTGTTTTGGAAGGTCTCTTTTATGTGTTCCTCCATTGTCATTGTTTGAATAACATTGGTCTCCTTGTTAATGGGTGTTACCTGAAATATAATGTTTAATTCTTTGCCCATTAACCACCTTTGGATTTGTTCCTTCAGCGTTATTTATCTTGATGGCTCCGGAACGATAAACCTCCTCGATAATATAGGGTCCTTCCCATTTGGAGAGGAGTTTTCTTGCAAAGAATCTGAAATGAGAATTGTATAATAGAACATGATCACCAACATTAAATTCTCGTTTTTGTAGTCTCTTGTCATGTCATCTTTTGATTTATTTTTTCTTTAAACAACTTGGCATTTTAATAAGCTTGTTTCCTCCATTCATCTAGGGAGCTAATATCAAATAACCTCTTTTCAATGGCAAGTTTGAAATCATAATTAATTTCTTTAGTTGCCCAATATGCCTTATGTTCTAACTCAAGAGGTAAATGACAAGCCTTACCATAGACCATTTTATATGGAGACATACGCATGGGATTTTTATTAATAGTTCTATATGCCCACAATGCATCATCAAGTTTCTTAGACCAATTCTTTCTAGATCTATTAACGGTCTTTTGCAAAATTAATTTTAGTTCTGTATTACTTAGTTCAACTTGACGACTAGATTGAGGGTGATATGGGGAAGCAATTATGTGATTAACATCATATTGAGCTAAGAGTTTACGGAATGCACCATGAATGAAATGTGAACCATCGTTGGTCTTAAATATATAGGGACTCCAAACCTCGGAAAGATAACTTCCTTATGAATTTTAATAGAGGTGTTGTGATCAGCACTACTAGTTGGAATAGCCTCTACCCACTTAGTGACATAATCAACTGCAACTAGAATATGAGTATATCCATTAGAGGAAGGAAAAGGTCCCATATAATCAAAGCCCCAAACATCAAATGGTTCAATAACAAGTGAATAATTCATTGGAATTTCTCGACATGTACCAATATTACCTATTCTTTGACATTCATTATGAGAAAGGACAAACTTACGTGCATCCTTGAAGAGAGTAGGCCAATAAAAAAAGACTGTAATACCTTATGCGCGGTTCTGTCTCCTGCATGGTGTCCTCCATATGCTACGGGCACTTCCGTAGGATTTGTTCCTGTTCATGCTCAGGTACACAACGTATAATAATACCATCTACTCCTTCTTTATATGGATGTGGGTCATCCCAAAAGTAATTCCATAAATTAAAGAAGAACTTTTTCTTTTGTTGGTATGTGAAATTAGGTGGTATATATTTGGCAACAATGTAATTAGCATAGTCTGCATACCAATGAGTATTACGGGAAGCATTTATAACAGCTAATTGCTCATCATGAAAACTATCATCAATAGGTAGTGGGTCATCAAGAACATTTTCCATTCTAGACAAGTTATCTGCTATGGGATTTTTAGCTCCCTTTCTATCAATAATATGCAAATCAAATTCTTGAAGTAAAAGGACCCACCTAATCAATCTAGATTTAGTATCTTTCTTTTCCATAAGATATTTAATAGCAGCATGATCGGTGTGAACAGTAACTTTAGAATCAACAATGTAAGGTCTAAACTTATCACATGCAAACACAAATGCTAAAAGTTCTTTCTCAGTAGTAGCATAATTTCTTTGAGACCTGTCTAGGGTCTTACTAGCATAAAGGATAACATTTAATTTCTTATCGACTCTCTGTCCTAGAACAGCTCCAACAGCATAGTCACTAGCACCACACATTATTTCAAAAGGCAAGTTCCAATCAGGTGGTTGAACAATAGGTGCAGAAATTAAAGCTTGCTTAAGTATTTCAAAGGCTTCTACACAATCATCATCAAAAACAAATGGAACATCTTTTTGCAAAAGATTGGTAAGAGGCCTAGAAATCATAGAGAAATCCTTAATAATTCGTCTATAGAAACCAGCATGACCAAGGGAACTTCGTATACATTTAATGTCTTTAGGGCATGGCATTTTGTCAATCGCATCAACTTTAGCTTTATCCACCTCGATACCTCGTTCGGAGATTTTATGCCCAAGTAGTATACTTTCATTCACCATAAAGTGGCTCTTCTCCCAATTCAATTCAAGACAATATTAGTTTCTTCACATATTTGCAAAACTCGATCAAGGTTGCTTAAGCAATCATCAGAAGAAGTACCGTAAACGGAAAAATCATCCATGAATACCTCAAAAATATTTGTACAAAAATCAGAGAATATAGCCATCATACATCTTTGAAGGTAGTAGGTGCATTGCATAAACCAAAAGGCATATGTCTATAAGCATAAGTTCCAAAAGGACAAGTTAAAATGGTTTTCTGTTGATCTTCTTTTGACACAGGTATTCGAGAAAAACCAGAATATTCATCAAGGAAACAAAAGTGTGTATGCTCAGATAATCTTTCTAACATTTGATCAATAAAAGGCAAGGGATAATGATATTTTCTAGTTGCTTTGTGTAATTTCCTGAAGTCAATTACCATCATAGAGCCAGTTACGACTCTCTATGGAATGAGTTTATTATCATTAGGAACAATGGTTATACCTTCTTTCTTAGGCACACAGTGAACATGACTTACCCATCTACTATCAGCTATGGGATAAATGATACATGCCTCCAGAAGCTTTAATATTTCAGTTCTTACCACTTCTTTCATTTTGGGATTGAGGCGACGTTGATGATCAATGATGGGTTTAGCATCAGGCTCCATATTAATCTTGTACTGGCATAACGTAGGTTTAATGCCCTTAAGATCATCAAGAGTATATCCAATAGCAGCTATGTGCTTCTTTAGAGTTTTAAGTAATCTCTTTTATTCATGCTCTGAAAGGTTAGCATTAATGATAAGAGGATATATTTTCTTTTCATCAAGATAAGCATACTTTAATGTATCAGGTAGTGTCTTTAATTCAAACACGGGATCACTCTTAGGTGGAAGAGGATCCCCTAAAGTGTCAACGGGCAGATTATGTTTCAGAATAGGTATTTGTTCGAAGAATATATCATCTATTTCATTCCTTTTGTCCATGTGCGTATCATTTTCATGGTCTAGAAAATATTGTTCTAATGGACCAATAGGAGGTACAACAATAGAAGCAAGACCAATTATTTCATCCTTACTAGATAATTATTTTTCACGTGGTTGTCTACTAAACTTAGAGAAATTAAACTCATGAGACATATCACCAAAATTGACTTTAAACTTTTCTTTGGCACAGTTAATTTTAGCATTAATAGTATTCAAGAAAGGTCTACCAAATATAATGGGACAAAAATTATCTTGTAGTCAACCAAGTACTAAGAAATCAGTGGGGTACTTGACTTTTCCACACAATACTTCTACATATCGAACAATCCCAAGTGGTGAATGACGTGGCCTGAGACTGCGTCGGTGTTTCCCCAAAGAGGAAGGGATGATGCAGCACAGCGACGGTAAGTATTTCCCTCAGTTATGAATGCAAGGTATCGAACCCGTAGGAGGATCACGTAACACTATGTAAACAGTACCTGCACACAAAGAACAAATACTTGCAACCCGACGCGAAAGAGAGGTTGTCAATCTCTCCACGGTAAAAAGATAGATTAGATTGTATATTGGATAAATAGATCTCACAAGAACACAAAAAAAGAGGCAAATAAAAAGTGCAATAAAGTATTTTTGGGTTTTTGGAATAATAGATCTGAAAACAAAAGCGGCAACAAGATATATCGGAAAGCAATATGTTGGAAAAGTAGACCCAGGGGCCGTAGGTTTCACTAGTGGCTTCTCTCATGAGTATAGCACACGGTGGGTGAACAAATTACTGTTGGGCAATTGATAGAAGATCAAATAATCATGACGATATCCAAGGCGATGATCATTATATAGGCATCACGTCCAAGATTAGTAGACCGAAATGATTCTGCATCTACTACTATTACTCAACACATCGACCGCTATCCAGCATGCATCTAGTGTATTAAGTTCATGGAAAAACGGAGTAATGCAATAAGAACGGTGACATGATGTAGACAAGATCTATTCATGTAGATATAGACCCCATCTTGTTATCCTTAATAGCAATGATACATGCGTGCCTCGCTGCCCCTTCTGCCACTGGGAGAGGACACCACAAGATCGAACCCATCACAAAGCATCTCTTCCCATGGCAAGAAAAATCAATCTAGTTGGCCTAACTAAACCCAAGATTCGAAGAATAAATACGAGGCTATAAGTAATCATGCATATAAGAGATCAAAGAAGACTCAAATAATATTCATGGATAGAAACTGATCATGAACTCAAAATTCATCGGATCCCAACAAACACACCGCAAAAAGTCATTACATCAAATAGATCTCCAAGAGACCATTGTATTGAGAATCAAAAGAGAGAGAGAGAAAGCCATCGAGCTACTGCCTACGGACCTGTAGGTCTATGGTGGACTACTCACGCATCATCGAAGAGGCACCAATGAGGATGATGAACCCCTCCGTGATGGTGTTAGATTGGATCTTGCGGTTCTGGAACTTGTGGCGGATGGAAGTATTTTTCGTCGACTCCTCTAGGGTTTCTGGAATATTTGGGTATTTATAGAGCTCAGAGGCGGTGGAGAAGGTTCCCGAGGCGGCCACAACTCACCAGGGCGCGCCCGGGGCCCCTGGCGCGCCCTGATGTCTTGTGGGCGGCCTGGGCTCCCTCCTGGTTACTTCTTTGGCCCACTGGCCTCCTTCTGGTCCAAAAAAATCTCCAAAAAGTTTCTTCATGATTGGACTCCGTTTGATAATGATATTCCGCGAAGTAAAAAAACAAGCAAAAACAGCAACTGGCACTTGGCACTAAGTCAATAGGTTAGTTCCAAAAAAATGATATAAAGTTGCTATAAAATGATTGTAAAACATCCAAGAATGATAATATAACAGCATGGAACAATAAAAAATTATAGATACATTGGAGACATATCAGCATCCCCAAGCTTAATTCCTACTCGTCCTCGAGTAGGTAAATGATAAAAACAGAATTTTTGTTATGGAATGCTGCCTAACATGTTCATCACATATTCTTTTCTTTTGTAGCATGGACATTTGGACTTCTAGATGGTTCAAAGCAATAGTCTAGTTTTGACATAAAGACTTTAATACTCAAGCATGCCAACAAGCAACCATGTCTTTCAAAATATCAACACTAAAGAAAGTTATCCCTAGCCCATCATGCTCAATCATTGATCCATTCATGAAACACACTCAAATATTAACTACACCCAATGCACAAGTATGATCATAGTGCCCCCTAGTTGGTGCTTTATAAGAGAAGATGGAGACTCAAATTAAAAATAAAAATTGCATAAAGTAAATAGATAGGCCCTTCGTAGAGGGAAGTAGGGATTTGTAGAGGTGCCAGAGCTCAAAGCTTAAATTAAGAGAGAAAAATATTCTGGTGGCATGCCTTTCCTATCAACGAAAACGACAAAGTAGTTCTCAATACTTTCCATGCTAGATACATCATAGGCGGTTCCCAAAACATAAAGTAAAGTTTATTCCTTTTTCCACCATTCTTTCACAATCCATGGCTAGCTGTATCCATGATTGCCTTCCATACCAACACTTTCCAAGGAATTTATTAGTTGACAACATAAAGTAAATTTCTTTTTCATTTCGGGACTGGGTATCCCTATTACCGCCGTACTCTCGTGCAATGACAAGTGAATAAACACTCATCTTGAGAATAACACATCTAGCATGGAAAAATATTGGACACCCCTACCGTTTCATGAGCGGTACGAGCAAACAAAAAGGAAATTCATTTTAAAAATTAGAGATGGCACATACAAATTTGCTTAGAACGGCACGGAAATACCGCATATAGGTAGGTATGGTGGACTCATAAGGCAAAACTGGGTTTAAGGATTTTGGATGCACAAGTAGTATTTCTACTTAGTACAAGTGGAGGCTAGCAAATAGATTGAGAAGCAACCAACCAAGAAACGAAAATTCACATAAACGGGCATTGAGCATAACTAACACCGAATAATGCACCATAAGTAGGATGGAATTTCATTGCATAACTATTGACTTTCGTACTTGCATAGGGAATCACAAACCTTAACACCAATATTCTTACTAAAGCATAATTACTCACCAACATGACTCACATATCACTATCATCATGTCTCAAAAATATTACAAGGAATCAAGTTTAATTTGCCCAATGATCTTCATGAAAGTTTTTTATTATACCCCTCTTGAATATCTATCACTTTGGGACTAGTTTCATATATTGCCATTGCTTTTGACAAGCTCAAACAAATTTAAGTGAAGAACATGAGCATAGAAGTTTCATCTCTCAAAATAATATAAGTGAAGCATGAGGGAATTTCTTCAAAAGTTACTAACTCTCAAATTAATCTAAGTGAAGCATGAGAGTATTTCAACAAAAATTTAAAGCACACCATGATCAAAAAGATATAAGTGAAGCACTAGAGCAATTCCATAGCTCAAAAAGATATAAGTGAAGCACTAGAGCAATTCTAACAAATCATAGCATGATTTTGGCTTTCTCAAATAGGTGTGTCCAGCAAGGACACTTGTGAAAAACTAAAAAGTAAAGCAAGCAAAGACTCAAATAATACAAGACGCTCCAAGCAAAACTCATGATATGTGATGAATAAAAATATAGCTCCAAGTAAAATACCGATGGTCGTTAGAAGAAAGAGGGGATGCCACTCGGGGCATCCCCAAGCTTAGTTGCTTGTTTCTCCTTGGATATTATCTTGGGGGTGCTGTAACATCCCCAAGCTTAGGCTCTTTTCACTCCTTATTCCTTCATCCATCGTGATCTCACCCAAAACTTGAAAACTTCAATCACACAAAACTCAACAAAACCTTCGTGAGATCTGTTAGTATAATAAAGCAAATCATCACTTTAAGTGATGTTGCAAACTCATTTAAATTTTAGTATTGCATTATACCTACTATATTTTAACTTTACCATGGCTTATACCCTTCAATACAAATCATAGATTCATCAAAACAAGCACACAATGCAACAAAAATAGAATCTGTCTCAAACAGAACAGTCTGTAGTAATCTGTACTCTAACCATACTTCTGTAACTCTAAAAATTCTGAAAAAATAGGAAAATGTAAAGAATTTGTATAGAAAAACTGTGTTAAAATTTTAGTGCATTATCACACTCCAGTAAAAATGAAAATTCACGCACTGGAGTCAAAGTTTCTGTTTTAGATTCAACATTGTTTCTACTCATCTTATGAATCATCCTACAGGCTTTACTTGGCACAAACACTAAATAAAACATAAAAACATAATCATAACAGAGGCATAATTGTTTCAACACTCAAAAACAGAAAGGAAGAGATGAAAATAAATTTATTCATTGGGTTGCCTCTGTCACGCCCAAGATGCGATCCTATCCTTATTTTGGCACGGGGGCCTCGACAGGGATAGAAGCGCATCTCGTCGTTTCGCAAGAATGGATATCATTACAAGTACATGTACAAAAGATATGAGTATATGGAATTGGCTTACACTCGCCACAAGCTACATCAATATCACATCAATACAACAACATATCCAAACATCATACAGAAGAGCAGGGTCCGACTACGGACGAAATCAAACGATAAAAAGACATCCATCCTTGCTATCCCAGGCTGCCGCCTGGAACCCATCCTAGATCGATGATGAAGAAGAAGAAGAACTCCAAATCAAACAAGCATCGCTCTCACGTCAATTCATCGCATTACCTGTACCTGCAACTGTTGTTGTAGTAATCTGTGAGCCACAGGGACTCAGCAATCTCATTTCCAAGGGTATCAAGACTATTAAAGCTTAATGGGTGAGGTATGGTTAAGTGGTGAGGCTGCAGCAAGCACTATGAATTTATTTGAGTGGATAACTTACGAGTACAAGAATAAAGGGGGATGATTGTCGAATAAACGGTCGTGAACTAGTAATGATCTCTAAGAGATCCTGAACACCTACTTACGTCAAACATAACCCCACCGTGTTCTCTCTCGGATAAGGACTCACGAGAAGAGACAGTCACGGTTATGCACACGGTTGGTGTATTTTATTTGAGTTTACATCAAGTTTGCTATGACCGGGTGTTAAACAAAGTTTCCAAGTTGCCACGTAACCGCGGGCACGACTTTTCCGAAAGATTTAACCCTGCAGGGGTGCTCCAACTCATCCATCACAAATTAACCACACGCCGCGGGAATAACCTCGACCACGAATCTTGTGATCTTCCTAGGCAATTCCATTGGAAAACCTCAACCTCGAGATAGCCCAAAGTTTTGGAATTCCTCGCGCAAGACGTTCGAGAAAGGTAAAACAAGTCCAGCAAGGCCTCCTGACGTGTCGACGATCCCGATAGGAGTCGCGTATCTCGTTCTCAGGACACGGCGGATAAGTGACGCATACAGTGGCCTGATAGAAATCACCCGAGTTGCCCCGGGGTGGCCCCGCACAGTGTTCTAGTTTGGACCAGCACCAGCAGCACTGCCCCCCTGTATTATGTTGAATTAGCTCCTCGGGTTCATGACGCCCTATGCTTTAGTAACGGTGCTCAGTATTATTATGTTGGGCAAATATAGTACCAATGTT
The DNA here is from genome assembly GCA_039707655.1 of Elymus sibiricus. Taxonomy (NCBI): domain Eukaryota; kingdom Viridiplantae; phylum Streptophyta; class Magnoliopsida; order Poales; family Poaceae; genus Elymus; species Elymus sibiricus. The sequence continues at coordinate 313,348,890 of CM077675.1, forward strand.
GGGCCTTGCCAGACAAGTTTTATCCTAAAAAGAAAATCAAGGGGGTCCCCATAACAACCCCGAGCATGTTAGGAGCGCTCAATTATGGAACATAACACCGGTTCACAAGTAACTAGGGCGGCAAGAGTGGAGCAAAACACCGAGCAAAAGGCCGAGCCTTCCACCCTTTACCAAGTATATATGTGCATTAAATTAAATAGCAATCATATTGTGATAGCTGGAAACAATTGCACCTGCAACTAGCAATGCTATAAGAAGGGCTGAGCAAGCGGTAACATAGCCAAAACAATGTTTGCTGGGATGTGGAGGGGTTAGAGGTTTTCATGGCAATTTGGGAGGCTTGACATACAAGTGGTAGGCAGCGAGACAGCGATAGAAACGAGACATCTAGCATGGCAATGATAGTAATGGTATCCAGGGAAATGATCATCTTGCCTGAGATCCCGCTTGGAAGAAGAACGAATCCATGAAGAAGACGATCCAACGTAGTCGAACGAATCCTCACACTCCGAACGCTTTCGGAACTCTATCGAGAAGAAGCAATCCGAAAACAAACAATCAACACATGATAACACCACAACATATGCATGATATGATGCACTTCAAATATGATGCATGTTATGCATGACATGGCAAGCACAACAAACAACTACTACACATTAAGTGAAGTTCAATATGCAACGAGTTGCCTATTGACGAAACTCCACGTTCAAATATTTAGTACACTCTCGTTAGGTACTCATCAATATTAAATGTTGTTAACATGGGTGGTCATGGCATAAGGTGAAGATGGAATTACGCAATTTTAAATGGAGAAGGAGAACACACCTACAACAAAATAATAAATCTCCATGTTACGAGAAATGCGGTTAATGTTGTTTAACTAATCAATCATTTTAAATGTTGTTTATCATGGCAAGAGGTGAAGCTTGAACAACCACATCGTCTAGGCATTTTAAATGAGGCCGGAAACAACATATAGCATTTTCCAAAATGACCCCACATGTGAATTATAAATTTGGTCCAGATCTGCCCTAAGCATAATTTTATTGTTTTTAAACAGCAATATAAAGTGTGCCATGAGATTCTACACGTTTTTCTATTCAAGTTACATATATAGATCATGAAAATCGGAGCTACGGTTATTTAGTTATGAGACAAACCGTTTTAGCATGGCATTTGCGCAAATTAATGCAAACATCAAGTTTAAACATTTCGAACATGGATGAAAGTTGGAAAAATGTGAAACTACATGAAATTCCACCAATTTTGCATATGACATGTTTTAATTTTGAGGCATGGACATTTAGTTATTAACAATTCCAATCAATGGCAAATCTGCAATTATGTATGCACTAGAAAATAGCTACATCACAATGGACAGATTGAAAAAATAAATGGGCCAGAAGCAGCACAGTGCAACGTCCCAGGAGTAGAATCGGCCCAAGCAGCCATGCGTGTGTGCACAAATAATAAATAGAAACAGGGCAAAAATGGGATGGCTGGGGATCGAACCCAGGATCCCTTGGTTGCAGACCAAGGCAATGACCGGCTGGACTACTAACGAATTGTGATTAAAGAATGGGTCTTCTGCTAGATGAACCATACCTTGACGCTAACTGAACCAAATTGAAAGCGAGTAAAGCAGGGGATGGGGAGGTCGATCTGGTGCTCAGGCACCATGGCCATGGCGGACAGAGGGTTGCAGGGGAGGTCACAGGCGAGGGCGCGGGGTCGCGGGGGCTGGTTCCGGCGAGGGGAGGCGGAGACCCGGTGGCTTGATTCCATGGGGTCGTCGGCGACCTGCAGAGAGGCGGCCACGGCGGGGGAAAAAATTCAGAGAAAGAGAGAATCAAGGGAAGGAAGAAGGAGCGGCTCGGGTCTTGACCTGCGGCGGCCTCGGGGACGACGGCAGGACAGCGTTGGTGCAGCCTGGCGGCTCTGCTCGCCGGTGAGAGGAGGAGGTCGAGGCGCTCGGCGCGGGGAGCTCCTGGATCGGGCATGGAGGCAGGCACGGGCATCCATGGCATCGCTTGGCGTCCATGGCGTGGCTCGGCTGCGATGTTCCATGGCCGGACTTGGTGAGGGCAAGGGACGCCAGAGGCTCGCGAGATCCCGCCTACGAGGAGGTCCATGGCGATGCTCGGGACGACAGCTATCCATGGCGTCGGGCACAACTCCTGTTGGTCCTGAAGAAAGAGGGAGAGAGGGAGAGCCTGCGAGGTGAGGGAGAGAGACACGAAGACGGGGAAACGGAGGAAGCAGGGAGAGGGGCGCGGTGCTCATCTGCGGGTCCGACGAGGCTGGAGGAGCTGACCGGAGGGTCGAAGAGGTGGTGAGGCTTGCGGGAACGCGGGCAGCGGCTCGCTGGGCTATGGGCGTTGGACGCGTCCAGGGAACAGAGGGAGGAATGGAGCGGCTGTGGTTGGTTGGATGGATCTGGAGCTGATCCCGAGGTGGGGGAAGACAGAGGCGGCGGCGCGAGTGGGATGATGGGACAAGCGTCCTCGATTCTAGGGTTAGGCTAGAAATGGACATATATATAGTAGGTGGATATTTGGTAGGGGCTATCTGGACCCTCCGATCGCAATCGTACGGTCGAGAAATATAGGCTAGGGAGTCCAATTCAAAAACGGATGATGGTTTGGGGTAGTACGGGGTTGATCCGGACCCACTGGTCACGGACAGGAGTTTCGGGTTCGGGGAAGCTATCGGACGCGCGCGGGGTCTGTGTACTGTGCAGAGGGGCTAGACATAGCAGAGAGGAAAAATGGGCAGCCCGGCATCAAGTTTTGAAAATCGAAACACGTCTGCGATTTGACCGGCTATAGTGCCGCTATAGGTTTAACGGTTCAGGTAAGAAACGGACTCCGGTTGCGACGAAATTTGACAGGCGGTCTAGCTACACTATATTGAGACCGCTCGCCAAGTTTCGACCCAATCTGAGAAAGTTTTAAACGCACTTTTGAAAACAACATTTTATCGATGCCGCGGGCGCGTGCGTGTGTTGTTGGACTCGAAACGGCCGTCGACACGAACAGAGAGAACCGGCAACTACAAACGGATGCAAGTTTTCAAAAACGAGTGACGATGCCATGCAAATGATGCGAATGATGCGATGATGAATGCGACAAACAAATGAATCACACGACGACAATGGAATAAAACGGGAATCTTCTGGAGCGTCGGTCTCGGGCTGTTACAGCCTCCCAACAAGCGCTATCGTTTTACGCCCCTAGCTAGGCATAAAGCATAGATTCAAGTGTTGTCATCTTTAGTTTTCGTGGAGATATTTTTACCAAGAGGTTTTGCAAATATAACTTGAAACACATCATCCATCGAAACCTTAGCACTATCAAGTTGTCCATCTACGTACCCTCTTTGATTCCCGGCCACAATCCAAGAATAATGTTGATTAACATCATTGAAAACTTGTTGGATCATATCTAAAACGGGGACTTTCTTTTTAAGATTCTCATAAAAAATTGATTATTTCCAAGCAGATGCCTCAACATGTAGTCACTATTGTAAAGGATCTCCCCTATAACCGGGTTTTCATGGCTCATACCAAAAAAATCAAAAATCTCCCTAGCTTCTCGTACCATGTGATCAAATTCATTCATAAGAACAAGGGTGGCTAACTTTTTAGCTTTGGGATCCTTTATAACGGGTAGCTCATAAAACAATCTTTGCAAGGTAGGATGGGTACAAATAAACCTATTTTCAAATTTTAGGACTAGCGCTGAAATAGCTTCCGCACAAGTTTTAGTTCTTTTAAGTATAGGAGCATCATCAAGAGTCAAATTTCCATCACAATTGAAAAATTCTTGGATAGTTTCTTTTCCTATAACGTTCCCTTTCCCCAAAACAAAAGTTTTAGCATCCAGATTACATGAACGTCCAATATTAGGAGTCCTGCCATCATCTGTTTCTGCCATACCAAAATCACTCATGATGACAATCAAACAAGAGATCTGACGAGAAAAAGACAGACGGAAAAGAGGGCGAATAAAATGGCAAATTTGGTGAAGTGGGGGAGAGGAAAACGAGAGGTAAATGGCAAATAATGTAATTGCAAGGAGATGAGATTTGTGATTAGGAACCTGATAGATGTTGATGATGTCTCCTCGGCGCCACAGATTGGCACGTTGAAGAGACTGCTTCCTCCCCGGCAACGACGCCAAAAATTCCTTTGACGTGGCTTGAGACTGCGTCGCTGTTTCCCCAAAGAGGAAGGGATGATGTAGCACAGCGACGGTAAGTATTTCCCTCAATTATGAAACCAAGGTATCGAACCAGTAGGAGGATCACGCAACACTATGTAAACAGTACCTGCACACAAAGAACAAATACTTGCAACCCGACGCGAAAGAGAGGTTGTCAATCTCTCCACGGTAAAAAGATAGATTAGATTGTAGATTGGATAAATAGATCTCGCAAGAACACAAAATAAAAGAGGCAAATAAAAGTGCAGTAAAGTATTTTTGGGTTTTTGGAATAATAGATCTGAAAACAAAAGCGGCAACAAGATAGATCGGAAAGCAATATATAGGAAAAGTAGACCCGGGGCCGTAGGTTTCACTAGTGGCTTCTCTCATGAATATAGCACATGGTGGGTGAACAAATTACTATTGGGCAATTGATAGAAGATCAAATAATCATGACGATATCCAAGGCGATGATCATTATATAGGCATCACGTCCAAGATTAGTAGACCGAAACGATTCTGCATCTACTACTATTACTCCACACATCGACCACTATCCAACATGCATCTAGTGTATTAAGTTCATGGAAAAACGGAGTAATGCAATAAGAACGGTGACATGATGTAGACAAGATCTATTCATGTAGTAATAGACCCCATCTTGTTATCCTTAATAGCAACGATACATGCGTGCCTCGCTGCCCCTTCTGTCACTGGGAGAGGACACCGCAAGATCGAACCCATCACAAAGCATATCTTCCCATGGCAAGAAAAACCGATCTAGCTGGCCTAACTAAACCAAAGATTCGAAGAAGAAATACGAGGCTATAAGTAATCATGCATATAAGAGATCAAAGAAGACTCAAATAATATTCATGTTAGGGAACGTTGCATGGGAAACAAAAATTTTCCTACGCACACGCAAGATCTATCCATGGTGATGAGCATCTACGAGAGGGAGAGTGGATCTACATACCCTTGTAGATCGCTAAGAGGGAAGTGCTAAGAAACACGGTTGATGTAGTCGAACGTCTTCGCGATCCAAATCGCAAGCCGTCCCGATCTAGCGCCGAACGGACGGCACCTCCGCGTTTAGCACACGTACAGTTCGATGACAATCTCCGCCTTCTTGATCCAGCAAGAGGGGGCGGAGAGGTAGATGAGATCTCCAGCAGCACGACGGCGTGGTGGTGGTGATGGTGGAGTTATCCCGGCAGGGCTTCGCCTAACCACTACCGGAATCTTTTTGGTGGAGGAACTAGAGAATAGAGAACTAGCACGTGGCCGTGTATCTTTGGGGGCTCTATTCCTCAAGTATATATAGGAGGGAGGGGGGAGGAGGCAGCCTCCCTAGGGTTTCCCCTAGGGGTCGGCCGAACCAGGGCAAGGAGGAGTCCGATCCACTTCCTACTAGGAAGTGGATTCATATTAGGAAGGAGTCCTATTCCTTCCTATCTCCACCTTTTTTCCTCTTGGGCATATGGGCCCTTATGGGGTCGGTTCACCAGCCCATTAAGGGCTGGTGCGCCACCTCTTGGGCCCATGTGGCCCCCCGGGGTGGGTGGGCCCCACCCGGTGGACCCCCGGAACCCATTCGTCACTCACGTACGCTACCGGAAATACCCGAAACTTTTCCAGAACCCATATACCACTTTCCTATATATAAATCTTTACCTCTGGACCATTCTGGAGCTCCTCGTGACGTCCGGGATCTCATTCGGGACTCCGAACAACCTTCGGTCACCAACACATATATCTCAATACTACCAAAACGTCACCGAACGTTAAGTGTGCAGACCCTGCGGGTTCGAGAACTATGTAGACATGACCGAGACACCTCTACGGTTAATAACCAATAGCGGGACCTGGATGCCCATATTGGTTCTTACATATTCTACGAAGATCTTTATCGGTTGAACCTCTATGTCAAGGATTCAGTTAATCCCGTATGCTGTTCCCTTTGTTGTTCGGTATGTTACTTGTCCGAGATTCGATCATCGGTATCTCTATACCTAGTTCAATCTCGTTACCGGCAAGTCTCTTTACTCGTTCCGTAATACAAGATCCCATGGCTCACACTTTAGTCACTTTGCTTGCAAGGCTTATTGTGATGTTGTATTACCGAGTGGGCCCTGAGATACCTCTCCGTCACACGGAGTAACAAATCCCAGTCTTGATCCATGCCCACTCAACAGACACCCTCAGAGATACCTGTAGAGCATCTTTATAGTCATCCAGTTACATTGCGATGTTTGATACACACAAGGTATTCCTTCGGTGTCAGTGAGTTACATCATCTCATGGTTATAGGAACAGATACTTGACATGCAGAAAACTATAGCAATAAACTAACACGATCATATGCTACGTTCATAATTTGGGTCTTGTCCATCACATCATTCTCCTAATGACGTGATCCTGTTATCAAATGACATCTCATGTCTATGGCTAGGAAACCTTGACCATCTTTGATCAACGAGCTAGTCTACTAGAGGCATACTAGGGACACATTGTTGTCTATGTAACCACACATGTATTTGAGTTTCCAATCAATACAATTATAGCATGGATAATAAACGATTATCATGAACAAGGAAATATAATAATAACCATTTTATTATTGCCTCTAGGGCATATTTCCAACAGTCTCCCACTTTCACTAGAGTCAATAATCTAGCTCACATCGCTATGTGATTTACATTATTATGAATCTAACACCCAATGAGTTCTGGGGTTCGATCATGTTTTGCATGTGAGAGAGGTTTTAGTCAATGGTCTACAACATTCAGATCCGTGTGTTCTTTGCAAATCTATATGTCATACTGCAGATGCTACCACGCTCCACTTGGAGCTATTCCAAATGGCTACTCCACTATACGTATCTGGTCTGCTACTCAGAGTCATCCGGATTGGTGTCAAAGCTTGCATCAACGTAACCCTTTACGATGAACTCTTTAGTACCTCCATAATCAAGAAACTTTTCCTTAGTCCTCTAGTTACTAAGGATAATTTTGACCGCTGTCCAGTGATCTACTCCTGGACCACTCTTGTACCCCTTGACAGACTCATGGCAAGGCACACACCAGGTGCGGTACACAGCATGGCATACTATATAGAGCCTATGGATAAGGCATAGGGGACGACCTTCATCCTTTCTCTTTCTTCTGCCATGGTCGAGCTTTGAGTCTCACTCAACTCCACACCTTACAAATCAGGCAAGAACTCTTTCTTTGACTGATCCATTTTGAACTCTTTCAAATCTTGTCAAGGTATGCACTCATTGAAAGTCTTATAAGATGTCTTGATCTATCTCTATAGATCCTGATGCCCAATATTTAAGTAGCTTCATTCCAGATTTTCCTTTGAAAAACTCCTTTCAAACAACCCTTTATGCTTTCCAGAAATTCTACATCATTTCCGATCAACAATATGTTATTCACATATACTTATCAGAAATTCTATAGTGCTCCCACTCACTTTATTGTAAATACAAGTTTCTCATAAACTTTGTATAGACCCAAAAACTTTGATCATCTCATCAAAGCGTATATTCCAACTCCGAGATGCTTGATCCAGTCCATAGAAGGATCGCTGGAGCTTGCATACATTTTAGCATCCTTAGGACTGACAAAACCATCCGGTTGTATCACATACAACCTTTCATCAAGGAAACCGTTAAGGAAACGATGTTTTGACATCCATCTGCCAGATTTCATAATCAAAAAATACAGCAACTGCTAACATAATTCCAACAGACTTTTAGCATCGCTACGGGTGAGAAAGTCTCATCGTAGTCAACTCCTTGAACTTGTCGGAAACTTCTTTGCGACAAGTCGAGCTTTATAAATGGTGACATTTACCATCAGCGTCTGTCTTCTTCTTAAAAGTCCATTTGTACTCAACGGCCTGCCGTTCAACGGGCCAGTCTACCAAAGTCCATACTTGGTTTTCATACATGGAACCTTTCTCGGATTTCATGACTCCTAGCCATTTGTTGGAATCCGGGCCCACCATCGCTGCTTCATAGCTCGTAGGTTCACTGTTGTCTAACAACATGACCTCCAAGACAGGATTGACATACTACTCAGAGGTGGTACGATTTCTTGTCGGCCTACGAGGTTCGGTAGTAACTTGATCCGAAGTGTCATGATCATCATCATTAACTTCCTCTTCATTCGGTGTAGGCGCCACAGAAACATCTTTCTGCGTCGTGCTACCATCCAACTGAAGTGACGATTCAATAACCTCATCAAGTTCTACCTTCCTCCCACTCAATTCTTTCGAGAGAAACCCTTTCTCGAGAAAGGACCCGTTTTTAGCAACAAACACTTTGCCCTTGGATATGAGATAGAAGGTATACCCAGCTGTTTCCTTAGGGTATCCTATGAAGATGCATTTTTCCCGCTTTGGGATCGAGCTTATCAGATATAAGCGTCGCATTCCCAAACTCTATGAAATGACAGCTTAGATTTCTGCCAAACCAAAATTCATACGGTGTCATTTTCAACGGACTTAGATGGTGCCCTATTTAAAGTGAATGTAGTTGTCTCTAATGCATAACCCCAAAACGATAGTGGCAAATCGATAAGAGACATCATAGTACGCACCATATCCAATAGGGCACGACTACGACGTTCGGACACACCATCACACTATGGTGTTCCAGGTGGCGTGAGTTGTGAAACAACTTCCACATTGTCTTGAGTTGTATACCAAACTCGCAACTCAGATATTTACCTCCATGATCATATCGTAGACATTTTATCTTCTTGTCACGACGATCTCAAACTTCACTCTGAATTTGTTTGAACTTTTCAAACGTTTCAGACTTGTGTTTCATTAAGTAAATATCCCCATATCCAAAGTTGTCAGAATCGAGATTCTGAATTGGATCGGAGAACCGTTCGTAGGATCGTGAGTCGTAGAATCATAACTACCAGGATCGTAGAAACTTAGATTCTATGAGCAAAATCGTAGAATCGGAGGGGCTAGTTTGGATCGTAAGGTCGTAAGATTCTAAGACTTGAGTCACGATTCTGACAACCTTGCCCATATCTACTCAAATCATCAGTGAAGGTAAGAAAATAGCGATATCCACCGCACACTTCAACACTCATTGGATCGCTACATCAACATGTATCATTTCCAATAAGTCACTTGCCCGCTCCATCATATCGAAAACGGGGTCTTAGTCATCTTTCCCAAGAGGCATGGTCCGCATGTCTCAACCGATTCGAAATCGAGTGAGTCAAAAGATCCATCCGCATGGAGTTTCTTCATGCGCTTTACACCAATATGACCTTGGCGGCAGTGCCACAAGTATGTGGTACTATCATTATTAACTTTGCATCTTTTGGCAACAATGAACATGTGTATTACTGTGATCGAGATTCAATGAACTATTGGGTGCATGACCATTGAAGGTATTATTCATGTAAACAGAATAACCATTATTCTCTAACTTAAATGAATAACCATATTGCAATAAACACGATCTAATCACGTTTATGCTCAACGCAAACACCAAATAACATTTATTTAGGTTCATCACTAATCCCGAAGGTAGAGAGAGCGTGCGATGGTGATCACATCAACCTTGGAAACACTTCCAACACACATCGTCACCTCGCCCTTAGCTAGTCTCTGTTTATTCCGTAGCTTTTATTTCGAGTTACCAACATTTAGCAACTGAACCGGTATCTAATACCCAGGTGCTACTAGGAGTACTAGCAAGGTACACATGAATAATACGTATATCAAATATACTTCCGTTGACGTTGCCAGCCTTCTTATCTACCAAGTATCTAGGGTTGTTTCGCTTCAGCGACCGCTCTCCTCATAATAGAAGCACTTAGTATCGGGTTTGGGTTCAACCTTGGGTTTCTTCACTGGAGCAGCAACTGGCTTGCCATCCATGAAGTTTCCCTCCTTGCCCTTGCCCTTCTCGAAACTAGTGGTTTTACTAACCATCAACACTTGATGCTCCTTCTTGATTTCTACTTTCGCGGTGTCAAACATCGTGAATAGCTCGGGGATCATTATTTCCATCCCTGGCATTTCATAGTTCATCACGAAGCTCTAGCAGCTTTGTGGAAGTGACTTGGATAACTATATCAACCACTATCTTATCTGGAAGATCAACTCCCAATTTATTCAAGCGATTGTAGCACCCAAACAATCTGAGCACATGCTCACCGATTGAGCTATTCTCCTTCATCTTGCAGGCAAAGAATCTTGTTGGAGGTCTCATACCTCTCAACACGGGCACGAGCCTGAGATCCCAATTTCAGCTCTTAGAACATCTCATATGTTTCGTGACGTTCAAAACGTTTTGGAGCCTCAATTCTAAGCCGTAATGCATGACGCATTGAACTATCAAGTAGTCATCAGAACGCGCCTGTCAGATGTTCACAACATCTACAGATGACGCTTGAGGGGGTGGCGCACCGAGCGGTGCATTAAGGACATAAGCCTTTTGTGCAGCAATGAGGACAAACCTCAGATCACGGACCCAGTCCGCATTATTGCTGCCAACATCTTTCAATTCTATTTTCTCTAGGAACGTATAAAAAACAGGGGAGCTACAGCGCGAGCTATTGATCTACAATCATAATTTGCAAAGTCACTTTGACTATGTTCATGATAACGAGTTCAATTAATCATAGTACTTAAGAACTCCCACTCAAATCAACATCCCTCAGGTTTTCTAAGTGTTACATGATCCAAATCAACCAACCCAAGTCCGATCATCACGTGAGATGAGGTGGTTTCAATGGTGAACATCTTCATGTTGATCATATCTACTATATGACTCATGTTCGACCTTTCGGTCTCTTCTGTTCCGAGGCCATGTCTGTACATGCTAGGCTCGTCAAGTTTAACCCGAGTGTTCCGCATGTGCAACACTGGCTTGCACCCGTTGTATGTGAACGTAGAGTCTATCACACCCGATCATCACGTGGTGTCTCGAAACGACGAACTTTCGCAACGGTGCACACTCGGGGAGAACACAATTTTATCTTGAAATTTTAGTGAGGGATCACCTTATTATGCTACCGTCGTCCAAAGCAAAATAAGATGCATAAAAGGATTAACATCACATGCAAATCATAAGTGACATGATATGGCCATGAACTTGTGCTTTTGATCTCCATCTCCAAAGCACCGGCATGATCTCCATCGTCACCGGCATGACACCATGATCTCCATCATCTTGATCTCCATCAACATGTCGCCATGAGGTTGTCGCGCCAACTATTGCTTCTACGACTATTGCTAACTCATCGCGATAAAGTAAAGCAAAAACGGCGAAAATAAATTAAAGAAAACCCTATGGCTCCTGTCGGTTACCGTACTCATCGACATGCAAGTCGTGATATTCTATACAAAACATGATCATCTCATACATCACATATATCTCATCATGTAATTGGCCATATCACATCACAACATACCCTGCAAAAACAAGTTAGACGTCCTCTAATTGTTGTTGCATGTTTTACGTGGATGCTACGGGTATCTAGCAAGAACGATTCTTACCTACGCAAAAAACCACAACGGTGATACACAAATTGCTATTCAACCTTCTCAAGGACCGCCTTTGTCGAATCCGATCCAACTAAAGTGGGAGAGACAGACACCCGCCAGCCATCTTTATGCAACAAAGTCACATGTCAGTTGATGGAACCGGTCTCTCGTAAGCGTACGAGTAAGGTTGGTCCGGGCCGCTTCATCCCACAATACCGCTGAATCAAGAAAAGACCAAGGGAGGAAGCAATCTGAGCATCAACGCCCACAAACTCCTTTGTGTTCTACTCGTGATCTCATCTACGCATAGACATAGCTCATGATGCCACTGTTGGGGAACGTTGCATGGGAAACAAAAATTTTCCTACGCACACGCAAGATCTATCCATGGTGATGAGCATCTACGAGAGGGAGAGTGGATCTACATACCCTTGTAGATCGCTAAGCGGGAAGCATTAAGAAACGCGGTTGATGTAGTCGAACGTCTTCGCGATCCAAATCGCAAGCCGTCCCGCGATCCAACCACGGTCCGTCCCAATCTAGCGCCGAACGGACGACACCTCCGCGTTCATCACACGTACAGCTCGATGACGATCTCCGCCTTCTTGATCCACCGAGAGGGGGCGGAGAGGTAGATGAGATCTCCAGCAGCACGACGGCGTGGTGGTGGTGATGGTGGAGTTATCCTGGCAGGGCTTCGCCTAAGCACTACCGGAATCTATTTGGTGGAGGAACTAGAGAATAGAGAACTAGCACGTGGCCGTGTATCTTTGGGGGCTCTATTCCTCTAGTATATATAGGAGGGAGGGGGGAGGAGGTAGCCTCCCTAGGGTTTCCCCTAGGGGTCGGCCGAACCAGGGCAAGGAGGAGTCCAATCCACTTCCTACTAGGAAGTGGATTCATATTAGGAAGGAGTCCTATTCCTTCCTATCTCCGCCTTTTTTCCTCTTGGGCATATGGGCCCTTATGGGGTCGGTTCCCCAGCCCATTAAGGGCTGGTGCGCCACCTCTTGGGTCCATGTGGCCCCTCGAGGTGGGTGGGCCCCACCCGGTGGACCCCCAGAACCCATTTGTCACCCCCGTACACTACCGGAATTACCCGAAACTTTTCCGGAACCCAAATACCACTTTCCTATATATAAATGTTTACCTCCGAACCATTCCGGAGCTCCTCGTGACGTTTGGGGTCTCATCCGGGACTCCAAACAACCTTCGGTCACCAACACATATATCTCAATACTACCGACACGTCACTGAACGTTAAGTGTGCAGACCCTACGGGTTCGAGAACTATGTAGACATGAACGAGACACCTCTACGGTCAATAACCAATAGCGGGACCTGGATGCCCATATTGGTTCCTACATATTCTACGAAGATCTTTATCAGTCGAACCTCTATGTCAAGGATTCAGTTAATCCCGTATGTTGTTCCCTTTGTTCTTCGGTATGTTACTTGTCCGAGATTCGATCGTCGGTATCTCTATACCTAGTTCAATCTCATTACCGGCAAGTCTCTTTACTCATTCCTAAATACAAGATCCCGTGGCTAACACTTTAGTCACTTTGCTTGCAAGGCTTATTGTGATGTTGTATTACCGAGTGGGCCCTGAGATACCTCTCCGTCACACAGAGTAACAAATCCCAGTCTTGATCCATGCCCACTCAACAGACACCCTCGGAGATACCTATAGAGCATCTTTATAGTCACCCAGTTACGTTGCGACGTTTGATACACACAAGGTATTCCTCCGGTGTCAGTGAGTTACATGATCTCATGGTTATAGGAACAGATACTTGACATGCAGAAAACTATAGCAATAAACTGACACGATCATATGCTACGTTCATAGTTTGGGTCTTGTCCATCACATCATTCTCCTAATGACGTGATCCTGTTATCAAATGACATCTCATGTCTATGGCTAGGAAACCTTGACCATCTTTGATCAACGAGCTAGTCTACTAGAGGCATACTAGGGACACAGTGTTGTCTATGTAACCACACATGTATTTGAGTTTACAATCAATACAATTATAGCATGGATAATAAATGATTATCATGAACAAGTAAATATAATAATAACCATTTTATTATTGCCTCTAGGGCTTATTTCCAACAATTCATGGATAGAAACTGATCATGAACTCAAAATTCACCGGATCCCAACAAACACACCGCAAAAAGTCATTACATCAAATAGATCTCCAAGAGACCATTGTATTGAGAATCAAAAGAGAGAGAGAAATACATCTAGCTACTGTCTATGGACCCATAGGTCTATGGTGGACTACTCACGCATCATCAGAGAGGCACCAATGAGGATGATGAACCCCTCCGTGATGGTGTTAGATTGGATCTCGCGGTTCTGGAACTTGTGGCGGCTGGAAGTATTTTTCGTCGACTCCTCTAGGGTTTCTAGAATATTTGGGTATTTATAAGCTCAGAGGCAGTGGAGAAGGTTCTTGAGGCGGCCATAACCCACCAGGGCGCGCCCGGGGCCCCTGGCGCGCCCTAATGTCTTGTGGGCGGCCTGGGCTCCCTCCTGGTTACTTCTTTGGCCCACTGGCCTCCTTCTGGTCCAAAAAAAATCTCCAAAAAGTTTCATCGCGATTGGACTCTGTTTGGTACTGATATTCTGCGAAGTAAAAAACAAGCAAAAACAACAACTGGCACTTGGCACTAAGTCAATAGGTTAGTCCCAAAAAAATGATATAAAGTTGCTATAACATCCAAGAATGATAATATAACAGCATGGAACAATCAAAAATTATAGATAAATTGGAGCCATATCAGTGAAATAGTATCTCTATTTGCAAGTTTAATAGTAACATCAATGTCTAACTCAGCCGGTGCTATATCATGCATAATTTCTTGATATAAAGTAAATGGAATGGCACTTAGACTAGCATCAATATCACATAAACCATGATAGCAATGATCTCCGGTATTAACAGCAACAACAGGCATGCCAACCACTAGTTTATTCTTATCTAACACGTCCATTTCATTTCTAGTAGGTTTTGCAATCCTAGCAGCCTCACCACAGAAGTAAATACATGCCCATCAATATTATCAACCAAGAGATCCTTAACCATAGCAATAATAGGCTCTACATTTATTTGTTCAGAGGTTTTGGTGTTATAGCATTACTTTTATTAACCACAGTTGTAGCTTTAGCATGTTCCTTAATCCTAATAGGAAAAGGTGGTTTCTCAATGTAAGCAGTAGGCATAACTGGATCAACATTATAAATAATAGTTTCTTCTTTAGCTATGCTAGGTTCCTTACAAGTTTCTTCAATAGAAGATGAAATTTAAACCGCTTCTCCTTACGGAGATCAACATGAGTAGCAAATGATTCACAGAAAGTAGCTACTATCTTAGAGTCAAGACCATATTTTGCACTAAACTTATGAAAAGCTTCAGTTTCCATAAAAGATTTAACACAATCAAACTCAAGATTTATACCTGACCCATTACTAGTGTCGAACTCCCAATCTCCAGAGTTGCATTAAATTCTTTCAATAAGATCACATTTGAATTCCATACTTCTCGTCATAAAGGAGCCAGCAGAAGAAGTATCAAGCATCGATTGGTTATCATGAGAAAGGTGAGCATAAAAGTTTTGTATGATTATATCTCTTGAGAGCTCATGATTGGGGCATGTCTGCATCGTAGACTTAAGACTCCCCCAAGCTTGAGCGATACTTTCTACTTCACGAGGCCAAAAAATTTATATATAATTCCGATCACGATGAACCAAATGCATAGGATAAATTTCTGATGGAATTCCAGCTTCAGTCGGTTCCAGTCCCATGTATCGGCATCACCCAATAGCCAATACCAAATCAATGCCTTTCCCTACAAAGATAAAGAGAAAACCTTCTTTCTAGCACCACATTTGGACAAACATGTGAGCTTAAATAATCCACAAATTTCATCTATATATATCAAGTGCATATCAGGGTGTTTTGTTCCATCTCCCGCATAAGGATTAGCAAGCAGTTTCTCTAACATACCCGAAGGAATTTCATAGTAAATATTTTTAGTAGGTTCAGTAGGTTGAGGAGCGGCTTTTGCCACTTCTGGATGAGGTGAAGATACCCCGAACAAGCCCCTCAAAGGATTATCCTCCATAGTAACAAGCAACAGTAAATTTCATCACGTAACAAAAATGTTTCCTTACCAAATTCCATTTACCAAAGGCGCTTCACTCCCCCACAACAGTGCCAGAAAAGAGTCTTGATGGCCCACAAGTATAGGGGATCAATCATAGTCCTTTAGATAAGTAAGAGTTCAAACCCAACGAGGAGTAGAAGGAAATGACAAGCGGTTTTCAGGAAGGTATTCTCTGCAAATGCTATAAGTAACAATGATAGATAGTTTTGTAGCAAGATAATTCGTAACAAGTAACAAATAATAATAGTAAAAAGGTGCGGAACCGTGGCCCAATCCTTTTTGTAGCAAAGAATAAGCCTGAAAGAATTCTTATATAAAGAAAAGCGCTCTCAAGGACACATGGGAATTTCCGTCTAGTCACGTTCATCATGTTTAGTCTATTCGCGTTCGTTACTTTGATAATTTGATATGTGGGTGGGCTGGTGCTAAGGTGTTGTTCTTATTTGAATAAACAACCCACTTATGATTACCCCCTCTCGCAAGCATCCGCAACTACGAAAGAAGAATTAAGATAAATCTACCATAACATTAAATGTGTGGATCCAAATCAGCCCCTTACGGAACAACTCATAAACTAGGGTTTAAGTTTCTGTCACTCTCGCAACCCATCATCTACTTTTCATTCCGCAATCCGTTTAGGCCCAATTATGGTGAAGTGTCATGTAGTCGACGTTCACATGACTGATACGTCTCCAACGTATCGATAATTTCTGAAGTATTCATGCCACATTCACCTATGTTTACAATACTTTTATATGGTTTTGATGCACTTTACATGATTTATTTAGAAACCGGACTAACGTTGTTTTCAGCAGAACTACCGTGGTGTTGTTTTTTGTGCAAAAATCAAGTTCTCCAAATGCAACGAAACTCTTTGACGATTTTTTTGGAACAAAAGAGGCACTAGAAGCTTCGTTGGAGGGCCAGAAGAGCCACGAGGTGGGCACAACCCACTAGGGCGCGCCAGGCCCCTCTGGCGCGTCCTGGTGTCTTGTGGTCCACTCGTGGCCCATCTTCGCGTGAAACTGACGCCCAAAAATCCTATATATCCAGAAACCGCCAGAAATAACCGTAGATGAAAAGTTCCGCCGCCGCAACTCTTTGTATCAACAAAAAACCAATCTGGAGGTGTTCTAGCACCCTGCCAGAGAGGGTAGATCATCTCCGGTGGCCATCTTCATCATCCCGGCGGACGCCATGACGAGGAGGGATTAGTCCAGCCTCGAGGCTGAGGGTATGTACCAGTAGCTGCGTGTTCAATCTCTCTCTCTCTCGTGTTCTTGAGATGTCACGATCTTGATGTATCACGGGCTTTGCTAATATAGTTGGATCATATGGTGTTTTCCCCTGTCTATCTTGTTGTGATGAATTGAGTTTTCCCTTTGAGATTTCGTTATTACCGGATTGAATACTTTTATGGATTTGAGAGCACTTGATCTATGTCTTGGCACTCAACTCGCGGATTCCCGAGGTGACATTGGGGTAATCTATGAATAGTGGTTGATGCATGTTTTCGTCCTACTTTCTCCGGTAGAAATCTTGGGGCACTCTTTGAGGTTCTTTGTGTTGGATTGAGTATTATGAATCTGAAATTGTTGATGTGTATCGTATAATTAACTCATGGATACTTGTGGTGACATTGGGGTATCTAGGTGACATTAGAGTTGGTTGATGCGTATCATATGGTGTTATTTTAGTACGAACTCTTAGATAGATCGATCGGAAAGGATAACTTGGTGTTATTTTAGTACGAACTCTTGGATAGATCGATCGGAAAGGACAACTTTAAGGTGGTTTCATACCCTACAAACAATTTCTTCTTATGTTCTCCGCTAGATAAGAACTTTGGAGTGATTCTTCGTTGCACGTTGAGGGATGGTTATGTGATCCAATTATATTAGCATTGCTGAGAGATTGCACTAGCGAAAGTATGGACCCTAGGCCTTGTTTTCAAGCATTGCAATACCATTTGTGATAACTTTTTTTACTTGCTACCTTGCTGTTTTTTATTGTTACAATTATAAAAATCAATATCTACTATCATTACTACGCTTGTATCACTATCTCTTTGCCAAACTAGTGCACCTATACAATTTACCATTGTATTTGGTGTGTTGGGAACACAAGAGACTTTTTATTATTTAGTTGCAGGGTTGTTTGAGAGAGACCATCTTCATCCTACGCCTCCCACGGATTGATAAACCTTATGTCATCCACTTGAGGGAAATTTTCTACCGTCCTACAAAACTTTGCGCTTGGAGGCCCAACACGAGTCTACAAGAACAAGTTCTGTAGTAGACATCAAGCTCTTTTCTGGCGCCGTTGCCGGGGAGGTGAGTGCTTGAAGGTATATCTTTAGATCTTGCAATTGAATCTTTTAGTTTCTTGTTTTATTACTAGTTTGGTTCATAAAAGAAAACTACAAAAAATGGAGTTTAGGTTGCATCATTTGTTTTGTCTTTATAATGTCTTTCGTGAAAATAAGGATTCAGAAAATTGTGCTCAATTGGTAGAGGAAGAAATCACGAAAATACTTAATGAAAATTCCTTGAATGATGAGCATGATTGCAACGTTGCTAGTATGAATTCTCTAAATATCCATGATGCTAATGATATGCAAATCCACAAGCTTGGGGATGCTATGTTTGATGAAGATGATATTTTTAGTCCCCCAAGTTTTGTTGAGCAAATTTATTATGATGATGGCATGCCTCCTCTATATGATGATTATGATTATGACATGTATGCTATAAAGAGTGATAGTAACCATGAAACTTGTCATCATGATTTTAATATTGAATGTGGTTATGTCAATCAAGTATCTCATGATAGTTATTTTGTTGAGTTTGCTCCCACTACCATGGATGAAAAGGAATTTGCTTATGTGGAGAGTAATGAAAATTCTATGCTTGTGCATCATGAAAAGAATGCTTTATGTGATAATTATATTGTTGAATTCCTTCATGATGCCACTGAAAATTATTATCAGGGAGGAACATATGCTTGTAGGAATTGCAATAATATCAAGTTTCCTCTCTATGTGTTGAAAGTTTTGAAGTTATGCTTGTTTTGCCTTCCTATGTTAGTTGATTCTTGCTCCCATACATTGTTTTCTCAAAAAATCCCTATGCATAGGAAGTGGATTAGAATTAAATGTGTTTGTCATGAGATTCATGATGTTATCTTGCATGTTTCAATTACTACTTTTTATGAGACCATCATTGAAAATATCATGCCTAGCTAAAAGGCATTAAAGAAAAGCGCTTGTTGGGAGACAACCTAACACTTTTACTTTCTGTTTTTGTGTGTTCACATGATTAAGCTACTGCAGTAATCATGTTTTGTGTCTTTTATTTCAATAAAGTGACAAGTAAAGCCTCTGGGATGACTCACAAGATGAGTAGAATTGATGCTGAACCAAAACAGAAACTTTTGACTCCAGTACAGGAATTTTCATTTCTTACTGGAGCGTGATAATGATCTGAAATTTTTACAAAGTGTTGATATAAAAATTATTCAGGTTGTCCTAATTTTTCAGAATATTTAGAGACATGGAAGTATGGTTACACTACAGATCTTCACAGACTGTTCTGTTTTTGACAGATTCTGTTTTGCATGCATAGTTTGCTTGTTTTAGTGTTCCCATGGATTATATTCAGTGATATAAATTATGGGAATGATAGAATACAGTAGGTATTATGTGAGAACAATTATGAATCTTGTCTTGATAGTGCCTAAGTGAAAGATCTTTATTTATTATACTAACCCATCTCACGAAGTTCCGTTAAGTTTTGTGTGATTGAAAATTTCAAGTTTTGGGTGAGACACCGATATGAGGAGAATAAGGAGTGACAAGAACCTAAGCTTGGGGATTCCCAAGGCACCCCAAGGTAATATACAAGGAAGACTCAAGCTTCTAAGCTTGGGGATGCCCCGGAAGGCATCCCCTCTTTCGTCTTTAACACTATCGGTATATCTTACTTGGAGCTATATTTTTATTCGTCACATAATATGTGCCTTGCTTGGATGGTCATTATATATTTTTATTTTCCGTTAGGTGTTATTTATAATCTTGTTTTTCAATGAAAAGTTCCAAGAATTGCCCTGGGATGCTTGCATTGCATGTTTGATGTGTGCTGTGTAAAAACATAAACTTTCTCTATAGTGTTTGAATTTTCATATTTTACTGAAACGTGGAAAGTTTCTGAAATTTTTACAAAGTATTTTAATATAAATTATTTATCAGTTCCTAAATTTTCATATTTTTTTGTGTTACAGAAGTACATTGTTTTCATAAATTGCTACGGACTGTTCTGTTTGGACAGATTGATGTCATAGTTTTTATCCTATAGTTTCCATAGCCTATATTGGTAGATATAAATTGTGGAAATGATAGTAAACAGTAGATCATGTTTGAAATTATCATGCAACTTGTCTTGTCAGTACATAAAGAGTTGATTTATTATTATGTGCACTAACCTATCTCACGAGCTCTTTTCAAGTTTTGTGTGGATGAAGTTTTTGAGAATAGGTGAAACCGGGATATGAGAGGATTGAACGAGATACAAAAGCTCAAGCTTGGGGATGACCAAGGCACCCCAAGTAAATATTTAAATAAGTCTCAAGCATCTAAGCTTGGGGATGCTATGCATCCCACCTCTCTTCGTCAACTATCGGTTAGCCTATGTTGAGCCTAAATTTTTATTCGTTCACATGATGTGTGCTATTCTTGGAGTGCTATTTTTGTTTTGCTTGATGTTTAATTAAATACTTAGATCTGAAAGTTTTTAGATGAGGTAGAGTTCTCAAATGTCTACCCATTTACTTAACTACTCGCTTGATGTTCACTTATATCTTTTGGGAGTAGCTTGTCATTTACTCTTGTGCTTCACTTATATCCTATGAGTAAATTGTTGAATAAATTGAATACCACGAAGTTGAAATTATATGTTCATATCATGCCTAGTAGTAGCTTCACATTGGGTTTAGAAAGTGAAATCTTTTGAAGCTTGACAATCACAATATTGGTCATACAAGCAATTCGTGAATGATTAGTATAAGGAAGAGAACTTTCACATACAAATATATTATCTTGGGCATCTTCTATGATTGTGAATACCCATTAATTATTTTCAAACTTGAGCAAATTAGTTGAAGTTGGACAAGGAAGACAACGTAATGAGTTATGGTTGTGTATATTTGCGTAGAAGTTATATTGTTATGGATCCTCCAACATGTGGTGTTTGCTTAGGATCTTTTGCTAGCCAAAAATTCGTACTATGTAGAGATACTACTTGTGCATCCAAAAACGCTTAAACCTAGTTTCTTGCCATGAGTGTCCACCATACCTACCTATGGATTGAATAATATCCTTTAAGTAAGTTGTCATCGGTGCGAAAAGGCAATAAAAATGCTTCTAAATGTGTTTGATCATTTAGTGTAAGAGAATATTGAGCGTTGTACGAACTTGTGATGGAAAGTAATAAAAGCGACGGACTGCATAATAAAGGTTGCTATCATAAGGGACAATATAACGTGATGTTCTTTTGCATTAAGGGATTGTGCATACAAAACCAAAAAGCGCATGACAACCTCTGCTTCCCTCTGCGAAGGGCCTATCTTTTACCTTTCAGTATTTACTTTTATGCAAGATTCAATAGTATGCATTCTCATTTCAACCTCAATTATTCTCAAGTTGGCAAGCATCATGTGGCGGGGAAAGATCTAGCCACATATGGCCAGTCAAATATATTTGATTATTACTTATTATTGTTGACAATTATGTTTATGATAAATGAGTTGGGAGGCGAAACATTAAGCCCCTATCTTTCTCTGTGTTCGATGGATGCCATTTGTTCTAAAAATATGCTTTGAGTACTAGAAATCATAGAAGACTATATGATGGTTGAGTATGTGGATCTCTTACTAAGACTTTGTTGAGAATAAGTTGAATTGCAATTGTTTGGTGACTAAGAACATAGGTTGTTAAGTTTCAAGAGAATTCATTGTTTGAACCATAACATGTGAATTGGTTGTTACTTTATCATGATGAGTTTTATGAGAAAGAGTTGTTGTTATGATGCTAGGAAAAGTGATCGAAATTATCATTGATCAAACTTATGCACTATGTTAGCATTCACACATCATAAATTATTTCTTTTATCATTTACCAACTCGAGAACGAGTAGGAATTAAGCTTGGGGATGCTGATACGTCTCCAACGTATCGATAATTTATGAATTATTCATGCCACATTCACCTATGTTTACAATACTTTTATATGGTTTTGATGCATGTTACATGATTTATTTAGAGGTAACCCGAACTGACGTTGTTTTCAGCAAAACTACCGTTGTGTTGTTTTTTGTGCAGAAATCAAAGTTCTCCAAATGCAACGAAACTTTTTGACGATTTTTTTGGAACAAAAGAGGCACTAGAAGCTTCTTTGGAGTGCCAGAAGAGCCACGAGGTGGGCACAACCCACCAGGGCGCGCCAGGCCCCTCTAGTGCGCCCTGGTTTCTTGTGGTCCACTCGTGGCCCATCTTCGCGTGAAACCGACGCCCAAAAATCCTATATATTCAGAAACCCCCAGAAATAACCCTAGATGAGAAGTTTCGCCGCCGCAACTCTATGTATCGATGAAAAACCAATTTGGAGGCGTTTCCGTACCCTGCCGGAGAGGGTAGATCATCTTCGGTGGCCATCTACGTCATCCCGGTGGAGGCCATGATGAGGAGGGAGTAGTCCACCCTCGGGGCTGAGGGTATGTACCAGTAGCTATGTGTTCAATCTCTCTCTCTCTCTCTCTCGTGTTCTTGAGATGTCACGATCTTGATGTATCACGTGCTTTGTTAATATAGTTGGATCATATGGTGTTTTCCCCTCTCTATCTTGTTGTGATGAATTGATTTTTCCCTTTGAGATTTCGGTATTACCGGATTGAATACTTTTATGGATTTGAGAGCACTTGATCTATGCCTTGGCACTCAACTCGCAGATTCCCGAGGTGACATTGGGGTAATCTATGCATAGGGGTTGATGCACGTTTTCGTCCTACTTTTTCCGGTAGAAATCTTCGGCACTCTTTGAGGTTCTTTGTGTTGGATTGAGTATTATGAATCTAAAATTGTTTGATGTGTATCGTATAATTAACTCACGGATACTTGTGGTTACATTGGGGTATCTAGGTGACATTAGAGTTGGTTGATGCGTATCATTTGGTGTTATTTTAGTACGAACTCTTAGATAGATCGATCGGAAAGGATAACTTGGTGTTATTTTAGTATGAACTCTTGGATAGATCGATCGGAAAGGATAACTTTAAGGTGATTTCGTACCCTACAAACAATTTCTTCTTATGTTCTCCGCTAGATAAGAACTTCGGAGTGATTCTTCGTTGCACGTTGAAGGATGGTTATGTGATCCAATTATATTAGCACTGTTGAGAGATTGCACTAGCGAAAGTATGGACCCTATGCCTTGTTTTCAAGCATTGCAATACCGCTTGTGCTCACTTTTGCTACTTGCTACCTTGCTGTTTTTTATTGTTACTATTACCAAAATCAATATCTACTATCATTACTACACTTGTATCACCATCTCTTCTCCGAACTAGTGCACCTATACAATTTACCATTGTATTTGGTGTGTTGGGGACACAAAAGACTTTTTATTATTTGGTTGCAGGGTTGTTTGAGAGAGACCATTTTCATCCTACGCCTCCCACGGATTGATAAACCTTAGGTCATCCACTTGAGGGAAATTTGCTACAGTCCTACAAAACTCTGCGCTTGGAGGCCCAACATGAGTCTACAAGAACAAGTTGTGTAGTAGACATCAATGACACCACTAAAGGAAGAGCAACATACATATCATTAAAATATCGAACGAATACAACCATCACATGACTACTTATAACAAGACTTGTCCTGTGAACTTGAGAACAAAAGTGACTACTCAAAAATCATGTTCATTTTCATGATCAGATGTGTATTGAATATCATTAGGGATCTAAACATATATTCTTCCACCAGATAAACCAACTAGCATCAACTACAAGATGTAATCAACACTACTAGCAACCCATAGGTACCAATCTAAGGTTTTGAGACAAAGATTGAATACATGAGATGAACTAAGGTCTGAGATGAGATGGTGTTGGTGAAGATATTGATGAATATTGGACCTCCAACGATGGAGAAGTGTTGGTGATGACGGTGGCTTCGCTTTCCCCCTCCCGGAGGGTAGTTTCCCCGGCAGAATCACTCCGCCAGAGAGCAGAAGTGCTAATGCCCAGAAGCACTTCGTCCCGAAAGTATCCTCTTGATTTTTTTGTAGGTCAAAACTCATCATATAGTAGAAGAGGGGGACCAGAGACTGCCTTGTGGGCGACATGTGGCCCCCTATGGTATTTCCTTGCTCCAGTATTTTTTATATATTCCAAAAATATTCTCCGTAAAATTCCAGGTCATTTGGAGTCCAGCAGAATAGGTATCTCTTATCTAGCTTTTTCAGGTCCAGAACTCCAGTTACCGGCAATGTTCCTCTCCAAGTAATCCTTGTAAATTCAAAGAGAAAGGAATTAAAATTGTATGATAAAGTGTAATATGGACAAAAAAACAATATAAATAATGGTAGGAAATCATGATGCAAAATAGACGTATCAAACAACTACTCGATGGTTACAAGGTTAGGGTAAGTTTGGACCTAAGTTGTCGACTACTGGGTTGTAAAGAATTTAGCATCCTAAACTCACATACCTATCATGGCAAACTAAAATGCAAGAAAATACTGGGTAACAAGATCAAGTGGAACTTGCCTTGGTTGTCGTTGTCACTGGTGCACTCCTCATACTCACAGGTATTGCACTCCTCGTAATCTAACGTTGACAAACAAATAACACATAGCAATCATAACCAATCAATTAATCAAGGGGAAAACTTGCATGAATGCAAATGCACAACACACAAATACAAGTGTTAGATTTGTAGTTTGATCCTAGCCAATTTGCTCTTTCAATTTGAATTCCTGATTTACCTGGCATTGCCTGTTAGGTTTATTTAGACAAACTAATTGGGTTTGAAAACATTAATAAATTAAGTCACTTTAGCCACTTTCAACTAAGGTTTAATAAGTTTTGAAATTATACATGGATTCTATTTGACCCTTAATTATATTTGAAATTATTTAACTTCATTTGAATTAACTTACTTTCTTTTGAAAACGTTTAAAATAACATTTTATCCAAGTTTTAATTTTAATTCATTTGAATATATTTGACTTAAATTGGACTTGAATTCATTTGGAAAAAATTGATTTAAGTTTGACTTGAGTTCATTTAAAAATATTTGATTAAGTTTTACTTTGAAAAGTACTTGAAAATGATTCATATCATAATGCTCTAAATGATTTTCATTTAATTCAATAATAAATCTTGAATTTTAATTAGGATATTCATTTGGGTTATTCATTTGACTTCCCTAATTAAAATAATGTTTCAAATTATTTTTAAATAATTTATAACATGCCCTAACATGCCACAATTTCTTCCATCCATAATTTGAAATGTTTCTAATTTATTTATAAATTCTATTTTATTAGAAGAATTCAAATATCTTTGAATTTGGAGTTTACAAGTTTCTTAGAAGCTATTTAAACAAATGTTATATTTTAAAGTACAGTGGGCTAATTTGAACTACATTTCAATAGTTTCAATCCGCAAAAAGAATCATTTCTTTTGGATTTGTACATAAAACGTTATGGTCTATTTAGTAATTTAATGGTTCAGTTTGAAATTCAAATTCGAAAAGCTCAAATTTGATTTTTCTAAAACTATTATTAAATAACAATTCCTAAGGATTCATTTGCAAAAATAATTGCTCAATTTGGACCTTTGGATAATTAGTTATGATAGATCTAAGTTCCAGTGACTTTTCTGCAAACATGCATCCTCAATTTAATTAACAAATTAGTTCTGGATATTTTTTTGGATAATCTTGTAGATGTGGCTCTCTGGTTAGCCGATACCTCTTTGGTTAAGTGGACTAACATGGGCCTTTTGATCTAGATCAGACGACTGTGATTAAACAGAGGGGGCTAGGGTTTGGTCCTCACCGGAGATCTTGCCGGTGGCGACGCATACGCGGCGGTGGACAACGACGCTGACTTCGGCATGGACGGGGACGGTGTTCCAGGGGGTCCTGGGCTGCGTTGAGGGCATGAGCGGACGCGGTGGTCGACGTCGGTGACGATGGTGGGAACGGTTGGCCTCGGGGGTGATAGACATGACGTCGGGAAGGCTCGCCAGAGTTGCAGGCGTCGAAGGCGTGCTCGAACTTGGGCAAAATGGGGCATCCAAAGGTTTAGGAAGATGCGCGGGGTCGCGGCGATCATGAGGGACAAGGTGCGCATCCAAATGGACGACGGAGCTCACCGGAGCAACGACGGCGGCGGCGCTGAGCTTCGGGCTTCGATGAATTCGGGGATGTAGAGGGCCTTGAGGTCAACGGAGGTGTCCAGGAGGCTCGCCGTGGAGTGGAGGTTCGAGTGGTGGTGGTGGTTGGCGTCGACGGTGGCTGCGGTGGACGAAATTGAACGTCTAAGTTTTTGGTCAGTGGCGGAGACGCCGTGCTCACGACGGAGCAGCTTGTCGGCGATTGCTGCTGCGAGTTGGGGCTTCTCACTCTTCACTTCCACGTATCACTATGGAGAACTCAAATTGATGCACCAAATGCAATGGTAAGGGCATACGGAGTTCCCGAGTCCCTCACTCTCAAATCCTACCGCAAAACAAAAACAATGGAGGAATATGAGAGGAAGAACAAGGACAACACAAAGAACTCCAAGATCTGGATCCAAGGGGTTCCCTTCACTCAGAAGAGAAAGTGATTGGTGGAAATGTAGATCTTGATCTCCTCTCTCTTTTCCCTCAAGAACTAGCAAGAATCATTGGGGGGGGGGGTTGAGAGATAGCAAGCTCAAAGAAGGTCACCAATGGGGGCAAAACACGAGCTCAAAGGATAGAGACCATTGGGGAAGAAGGCCCCATTAAATAGGCCCTCCCAAATCCAACCGTTATGCCCACAACCCGCATATAAGTGGTACTACCGCTCGAAGAGCGGTACTACCACTCGGACGGTAGTACCCACAGAGCAGTGCAATAGCGAGGAGTCACGAAGCGGTAGTGCCACCGGAGGGGTACTACCGCTCGCCCTAGCGATACTACCACTGGAGTTGCGGCTCAGGGCCCTATGGAGATAGGGCAGGCCAGTGGAGTGTGGCAGTACTGCAACAGCGGTACTAACACTACGTGTGAGCGGTGCTACCACATATAAGTTGTAGTACCGCGCACCCACTTCCTCCCTACTACAGCTGAGGGTGCGACAGAACCAGAAGCAACAGGATAAGCGAAAGTGGAGCGGTACTGAGCGGGCGGTACTACCGCTTATAAGTGGTACTACCGCTCGCACTACCGTTCTACAGTTGCGCAACCCGACACGAAAAGTCGAGTCCCCAGAAGGAGCGGTAGTAGCCGCGGTACTGGACAGCGAAGTACCGCTTAAAAGCGGTGCTACCGCTTCCCATAGCGGTACTACCGCGGGAGTGCTACAAAGAAACCCAAGCAAAACAGATGAATGCAAGACCACCAGAACTGCCATAACTTCTGCAAATGAGCTTCGAATTGAGCAAACTCAAGCTTGTCAGATAGATGACAACAAATACTATCCAACAACGAAGTGGCAGGGGGACTATGCCTATGATAGAGAGGAGTGAAACCTCCATTTGAGAAGCACCAGCATAAACTCTAACATCGAAAACATCATAGAATATGCATACCATTTTTGATGAACTCAAGCTTGTCATGAAGATGACCATAAGCTCTAAAACTCACACAGAGAAACACCAAACAAGACCGAAGAGAGATGATGCAATGATGCAATGGTTTGAGCTCTCTATGAACGATATGATCAAGCTACTCACTTGAGAGCCCCCCTTGATAGTACGACAACCGATCCTATAACCCGGTCTCCCAACTACCACCGTGAGACCGGTAAAATAGACAACCTATCAAGGGAAAACCTTTGCCTTGGACATAGTCCATTGAGCTGGATGATGACGATGTTGACCTCCTCAAGTTGGACCACCTTTCTTGATTGCGCTGGCTCGATGAAGACTAGTATATTGCTCCTCCATACTCCACTATGGGTGAGCCACTCTCCGGCACATCTTCACAAGTCCATTGTCACCACAATGGAGGGCAAGCTTCAAGCATGATCTCTCCGTGATGCTCCACTTGAACTTGCACACCGCAATCTTGATGACGATCACCACTTCATGTCATCCTCCATGGGTTGTATGAGATCTTCCTCTCGACGCAAGCCCATGGAAACATACCTAACCCCACATAGAACTCTCATGTAGACCATGGGATAGTACACAAATCGTAATTGACAATGCTAACCATACCATGGGATCACTTGATCCCTCTCGGTACATCTTGTACACTTTGTGTGTTGATCAACTTGAGTCACTCTTTGACTTAG
This sequence comes from Elymus sibiricus, assembly GCA_039707655.1. Lineage (NCBI taxonomy): Eukaryota > Viridiplantae > Streptophyta > Magnoliopsida > Poales > Poaceae > Elymus > Elymus sibiricus. The sequence goes on from CM077675.1 coordinate 313,377,349, forward strand.
TCTTGATCAACCTTGTATCATGTATTCTCTATGACCAATCTTTGGATAATTCCTTGAATAGCACCTTGGTCATCATCTCATAAAATCCTTGAAACCAACACATGGACTTCAAGAAATGCCTATGGACAAATCCTTCAAATATAACTCAAGGCAACCATTAGTCCATAGAGAATGTCATCAATTACCAAAACCACACATGAGGGCACCATGCCCTTTCACTAGGATTGGAGGCCTTCTTATAAGAGGTCTCCTCGGGTGTCCTCCGTTGATCTAGCCTCCTCCCTATTATCCAAGGGCTCAAGGGGAGCCAAATCCATGTCCAATACAAGCCTTTGTCCTCAAGGATCTCGGAGGGGAAATCAGGAAAGAAATCTGAGAAAAATTTGGAAAGTTCTGGCCAGTTTTCGTGGCTGTGTGGAGCTCAAACGATGACCCAAACGAGTGTCTCCGGTCGGATGAAAGACCGTCTTTCTCTCTGGAATTCGGGAGCTGCTTCATATTTTGGTCGCCATTTCTTCATACGAACTCCAATTTTGACGTTCTTGGGCTCGTTGGATTGCAAGAGAAAAACCCGATGAGTCAGTGGAATTGGATCTTTATTTTGGACATTATGGTAAATGTAAAATCATCAAACTCTCCAAAGGGCCTTGATCTGGTGCCTGGAACTTCTCTGGTTTGACCCCTAGCTTGATTCTTTTGATGTCCCAAGTCCATGAACATGTAAACACACCTACAAAGACCACAAAACAAAGGAAAACTAATAAAAAATAAAAAATAAAAATGTGCAACAAACTTGGTAAAACAAGTAAATACCAAAAACTATGTATTGGAGACATGAATAAGTGCTAGATGGGTATGATATGAGGGATTTTGGCACTAGAATATACTCTAAAAAGTATATAAAATCCACTCATCAACATCCCAAAGCTTAAACCTTGCCCGTCCTCGAGCAAAAAGATTGATAAACCAAAGTTATCCATCTAGCTCATCAATCACATTATTGCCCATAGGCGTGTCCTTGTCTTCTCTGCAAACTATAAGCATGATGGATCATATTTGTTCAAGGTATAACATGCTCAACTTGGTAGCATATATACATTATGATAACCAAACCATTAGAGATTCAATATAAATTTCTATGATCCTTATCAAAGTTTAGTGTAACATGAAAACAAATAGTTGGATCCTCTTAGTTGTTACCTTATTCATTTCTTTTTGTTGTTTTTCTTTTTAAACAAACTTGAGCACAAACAGTTGTCAAAATTCAAGATATGGAGTTTTTCAGTCATGCTCACTAACATACTCAACCCAAGGCTCCCATGCACTTACTTCAATCATTGTTTACTAAAATTTTTATTGTCAAGTGACGGGATCATGCCAAAGAAAGGATCGTGCTTGGGTTTCACAGTGGCTTAAGTTTGAGTACTATGGACCAATATGTTGTCTCTTTCGAGCTCTTGCGATCAGTACTCATTTATTTCCACATACACACACATTCAAGAGAAAGTTGAATAATATTCGATGTAGTGTTGCCACTACGTATGGTAACAAACTCATAGCCAAAATCTGAGCCGAAACTCTAGTGGATCGTTCATTGACCAACGGAGTTCTCAGCATAATATCAAGAATGGTGACGAAGCCACATTTACACACATACACGTGTATATAGTAGCAAAGCCATGGCACCAGCGAGAAGCTGAAGCGTCATGTAAAAATGCAACACAAATTTTGGCATAATCTCATTCGCCATTAAACTAAGTTCCTCTGGACAACTTCATTCACGAGGGATATCGAGTCTATTATATCATACACCATTGGGTTAAGCTACTTCATAACTCTTTCTTTTAAAACAATTCTAACAAGTGTCAAACTTTTTATTCAACCATATCATCATTTGTTGTTCTTTTGTAAAATTGGAGATTGTGGCAATGCCTTTCAGAGGATCACAAGATTGTTCCCAAGCTAAGCAAAAACTTGAAAAAGTGCATAGAAACATTAACTTGGAAATATGGGGCCTAACTTGAGCAAGTGATTCCCTTATACAAATACGGAGCAATCATACTTAAGCAATCTTATCAAATAGTGGGACACAAGATTGCATAGTATCCATCAGATCAAGATCATTGCGCAAAACTCTACACATGCAAAAATTAACTTCCCCAAGCTAAGAACTTTGCAAGAACTAGTCTCAAGAAAACTATGAAATGAAAAGAGAAAGTGCAGATTATTAAAGGAGAGCATGGAAAGTAGTTACCTCCCCAAGCTTAATGTAAGAAAGGGTAATAAAACTTTTACCATTGAGGTAAAAATAACCTATCCTTGAAAATGGACATGGACCTACGCTTCATCAAATGTTTTTTATATGGTCCGGTAGCACCGGACACTTGTAGTTGAAGACTTCGTTGAATCAAAGTGACCGAGTGGATTGTGTGGGTTTGTATAAGGTTGGCACCATACCATACATATCACCACACTAGGTCCAAACCTCTACGGAAATAACACACAAGATAAAAAGAACATGGTTCGGTATACAAATGGAATTTGTATACCCAACCGGTAAAAGAAAACATGAAGAGCCGCAAAGTTTATTGGTTGGGATGCTTCAAAGCCGAATAATAAATATTAGAGTGTAAACATACGGTTAAAATATAACCCACTAACCTTGGCTCGAAGAAATAAACAAAATGAGTATTTTCTAACCTTCATACGAGCGCTCGTAAGAATGCTTGCGGTCATACGATCCGCCGTCTTTTGATCTGTTGTGGCACCCAGCGTCGACACACAACCAAACGAGCGCTAGCGCTCGTACCAAACACCATCTTGCGTTCTGGATCTTTATCCGCTTCCTGCCCGAAACTCATACGAGCGCCCATATGAGCGCATCCGCCTGTATGATAATCCATTGTTAGGTTTGTTTCCTCTGGTTGTGTGTGTTGACGCCTCCCTCGTTCGATACGACCGCGCATACGACCGCAAGTGGTCGTATAAAACACCGTCTTTTGCCTTGTTTCGTCTGGAACTTCCTTTCCTTGGAAAATTCCTATGGGGTTTGCTCCAACACTTGTACTGGGCATATAATAAGAAGATCCAATAGTGCAATTGTACCACGTATAAAATTTTGAGCAGACTAAAAATTTCACCTAGTGAAGACTTAAACCAAACCAACTTTAATAGCAATTCAGGCAAAGTACCAATGCAAAAAAAATGAATGCAAACTAAACTATAAAGACCCAAAACTAATATGGACTCCTACTTACTTCCGGGCTGCCTCCCGATAGCGCTTTCTTTAGAGCCATATAGCTACGCTTTGATGATCCATAAATCCACGAGATCCCAAGGGATATCGACCCGGTGTGTTGTTGGACTTGCCTCCGACCACTGTTTGGATCACCTCATAGCAGAGTGTGGTCGGAGTCGTACCCTCTTGCGGTGCATCGGCATTGTGTATGTGAAGAGGTCCTCCCTCTCAAGCGGGAACCGATGCACCAAGCTGGGTATACATGTCTCCTTGTTCTTCGGCAAGGCCATGGTTAGAGACTTATGATTAAATTTAAAGATAATACCTTGGCTATCGTTGCAAGGGAACACTTCATAAAATTCTTCTTGTGGAGCGGATAGTTCCACACTCCCTATAGGTTTCCCCTTCATACAAAAATTGTCCGAAGAAGCATAGTCGGACATTAGCATCGATAACTCAAGAGTATATTCTTCATCTAGTTTGTCACTATAGCTAATACTAGGCTCTTCAAATAAGATGCTCAGTGACTCATGATCATTATCCCCCTCACTTGGAGGGTGACTTTCCTGCACATCAAATTCATTAGCATCAAGTTCATTCAAACTAGAATTATCATACTCTGATTCTAGTTTCTCAAAGTGTTTGCATAAATGGGGGGCACGAAGCAATTCCTTTATTGTGAACCCCTTTTCTTCATGTTCTTCTTCTTCGCCATCTTCTTCCTATTATTAAAAATGATGCTCTTGACAATACTTGTATATGGAGTACATTTGGTCATACATCCATTTGATTATGGCATTATTGTTGTGGGCTCGAGCAACGTCTTGGATCTCAGCAAATAATATACCTGCACTTTTGCTTACTACATACCATAGGGATTCCTTGGTGACATCTATCATATTTTGGCTATAATTTTCTATCACTGGATCATAAGCATTCGTGCACTGAAAGTTAATGTGCTCACAAGAACCACAACATAAGCAACGACTTTAATACAAAGAACACATAATACCTGCACTTTCGTCTATGAATAAATGTAGTTCTTTAATATCCATGGAAGTTATATGTTTTCCAAGAGTTGCTTCGTCAAAGAACATATAAAGAGTGTGCAAAAGGTTACTCTCATGGGTGAAAGATGAGGGCGGGTGATCAGTCTGTTCCTCTTCTTCATTTTCCTTGGTGCTCCCTTCCTCTATGCACACTTTATCCAATATAGATGGTTCTTTGGCATTTCCATTTGTTTACTGCAAGTTAGCTTGGAAAATATTTAATTCATGTTCCCTTACCCATTCTTGCAGCATATCATCAATATTGGCGGTTGTTTGTTCTTCATGAATTACATCTTTTTCTTTATCATTTTGTGAATCCTGCAAAAGGTTAGTTTCTCCCAAGGCGATTGCGATCCGCTGTGGTCCATTCTTCACTAATACATTATCACAAAAATTCTCCAGGCAAAAGCAATGAATAGGATGCACCTTCTCATGAATGGTTTCCAGCAAAATGCAATTTTACCCTTGTATTTCTTATTCTACGAAGAATCTCACCGGCACCAACAAGAAGCACTAGTTGTATGATTTCCATACTAGCATGACATTTATCACTATTATTATAAGTTGCTAGTATTTGAGCGACAGTATACTCACATTGATAATTTAGGTGCTCTTCGGATTGGCATTCTTCACATGGTAGAGGGTATGCAACACATACCATTGATGAATAGTCATTCACCAATTTCAACCATTCTTTTACCTTAGCTTCTTTTTCTTCTGCTTATTTTTTATGATAGCCAATCGCTTATTATTTTCATAGACTCTATTCCACTCATGCAAAATATCTTCAATGGACATATTAGAAGACATGATTAGTTTTTTTTTGATAAAAGGGAAAAATGAAATATAAATAACAACTAACAAAATAAACTATGTGTGAGCGGGAAGGTAATAACCGAGCGTTTTTGCTCCCCGGCAACGGCGCCAGAAAAGCTTGATGACCTGCAAGGGCACAGGGCTATTGCAATTTGCGGTAAGTAGAGTATGCCGATCTCACAGGGAGTGGTGGTTGCACTGGTAACTACCAACCATGCAGCTACGTTGTCACACACGCGGCTACGTTCACACCTAGAATGTTATCTGAAAATACTTGTATATGAAGTACATTTTGTCTGTTGCTAACAGAACGATAATAAGGGTGCTTTTATCTAGACAACTAAGCGAAGATAGAAACATAAACAAAAGAGAGAATAAATTTAGGGGGCGGCGCTTGAGTAAAAGGTGTTCTCGAGGCGTTCGGAATCATCACTACCCGCATGTTCTATAGATACTTAAGCCACTTATCATGTAGGTATTTGTCGGTAGAGCCTGGTACAGTATACGGAGCTATCGTGTAGTCAACTGTATCATGCACGCCACCACTATTCCTCCCCCAGCAGGTTATGGCCACGATTATTCAGGGTTTCCCCATGGACGTGGCCGAAGGGCAGTCTCTATTATTCCCCTATCGAATTGGTAGAGACGGGATAGGTAGAAGATACTACTATCAATTTTTCTCCTCCACTTCCCTAGAGATTGCGCTGTCACTTGCTTTCTCCACTCTCTACTTCATCCAATAGTAATATCCCTGTGTCCAAAATTGGTAAATGTTGGATGGTGCACTTCACCCAACATCACGAAGAACATTAACAATACATGAAAAGGTTATCTCATATCGCGTATAATTATTCAGTGCTAGTACAAACTATAGTTCATCATATTCCCCAAGAACTAGTAATTCACTCAAACATGTAGATGGAGTACATAGAGGATAGAGGCAAGTTACAAGCCAACATGATATTGGAGATGGAGAGGAGCATAGTGGCGGAGGCAATGGAGAGGGCACCGGCCCTCCGGCCGACGCTGGGTGTTGGGGGCGCCTCCTCTCCTCCTTCTTCTTGTCTTGGCCTTCTCTCTATGGTGGAGTTGCTGTCATGGAGTTGTGGTGGATGTAGATGAAACTTGTGGAGGATGAAGATGGGATGAGACGGCAGCTAGGGTTGGAGGTCTTCTTATAAGAGGTCTTCTCGGGTGTCCTCCGTTGGTCTAGCCTCCTCCCTTTCATCCAAGGGCTCAAGGGGAGCCAAATCCATGTCCAATACAAGCCTTGGTCATCAAGGATCTCGTAGGGGAAAACGGGGACGAAATCAAAGCAAAATTTGGAAAGTTCTGGCCAATTTTTGTGGCCGTCTCGAGCTCAAACGACCGCCCAAACAAGCGTCTCCGGTCGCATGAAAGGCCATCTTTCTCTTTGGACTTCGGGAGGTGCTTCGTATTTTGGTCGCCATGTGTTCATACGAACTCCGATTTTGTCGTTCTTGGGCTCGTTGGATTGCTAGAGAAAAACCCGATGCGTCGGTAGCCTAGGATATTTATTTTGGACATTTTGATAAATGTAATATCATAAAACTCTCCAAAGGGCCTTGATCTGGTGCCTAGAACTTCTCCAGTTTGACCCCTAGCTTGAATTTTTTGATGTCCCAAGTCCATGAACATGTCAACACACCTACAAAGACCACAAAAAATGAAAACTAATAAAAACTAAATAAAAATAAAAAGTTTACAATGAACTTGTTAAAACAAGTAAATACCAAAAACTATGCATTGGAGATTTGAATAAGTGCTAGATGGGCATGATATGAGGGATTTTGGCACTAGAATATACTCTAAAAAGTATGCATAAAATCTACTCATCAGTTGGGTGACATGCCGGCAATTCCTCTGGAAGAACATCCAGGAATTCCCGAACTACCCTTACATCCTTGATGCTAACCCCCTTAAGAAAATTCAACATAGCTCCTCTCATTTTTCAGCCGGAGGTAAATTTGATTCTCGTTCCGTCAGGGGCGAAAAGTCTACTTGTTCTGCTGGAAAAGTCTATGACTCCTTGGTGTGTGGTCATTCAGTTCATACCCAGCATGATGGCAATCCCTTGGTCGTCCAACACTATGAGATCTATGGAGAAAGTGTGTTTCCCGATCTTCAGTGTGCTCTGGGCACAACCTAGGCATGTGAGCATCTTAGCTCCCGGTGAATTAATCCTGAAAGGTTTGCTAAGGGTTTATGTGCTTAGGTTGTATTTTCCATGAAGGCCCTTGATATGAATGAGTAAGATGCACCACAATCAAACAAGACAAGCGTTGGATGAGTGTCGAGTTTGAACTTACCCATGACAGCAACTAGTTCGTCAGTGATCTCCTCTATGCTAATATGGTTGACGTGATCCCTCTGGAATGGGTTGGGCTCCGGGAAGGCTCCTTCGCATGTAGGTGTGAGGAGCAAGTGAGGACAGCAAAAGAAATGCAAAGTTTTGTAACTTAGCTTTTCCTGCTGTTCATCCCGCATAGTGAGGCCGCGCTCGTGGTGATGACCGGCAGCTCTCTAGAAGGTTACTCTCTAGGGCGCGGCCAGCCCCCGAGCCCGCCTTCCATGCACATTCCTGCAACACTGATTGGACATGTAATGCCACGACAGTGTTTAAGCACAACAAGTTAATTAGCTTCTGGGCTATGATTAAATTGTTGTAATCTTGACTTCTGTCGAATGTTCCCTTGCTTGCCGGAACACTTTCCGGTGCGCACGATCCAGTCAGCATCGCTTTGAGGAACGGGTCCTTAGCGGCTTGCCGGGAACGCCGCCTCCCGAAAATGCTTACCTTCCCAACTTTAGTGCAGCTGCTCACATCGCCGAGCGGACTCGAGGCGACTAGGAGCGCAACTAGCCCCGGGGAGGCTCCTCAGCATACGGGTTTACACAGAAATCCGAAAATAAAACTCATCGAGCCTTTTCCTTGAACAGTCGCACTTTTGTACAATGAATCCCTGCGCTTGCTAGAATACTCTCCGAATGCGCACGTTCTGGTCGATGGTGCTTAGGATCGGGTCCTTTCTAGCAGCCTGTCGAGAACGACGCCTCTTCAGGAGCTTAACGCTCTAGAGACAACCGCAGCTGCATCTGTGTTGTTGGGCGGACCCAGAACAACCAGGAGCGCAGAGTGTTTCTAGAGCGCTCCCTTGTGCACAGGTTATACAAAATTGTCATCAAGGATAAGGCTATGCAACAAAAAGCAATCAAAGTTTAGGACTTAGCTTTCTGTAAGTAGAGCGAAGTCGCCATGGACGATGAAGCTGATGCGCTGACCGCTAGATCAGGTTCGCGCAACCTTTCCCCCTACCTGGCGCGCCAAAGATGTCGGAGAAACGACACCTATGGGATCACGAGGATCCCTTTATGGTTCGGCAGGGAGAAAGGCTTGCATAGAGAGCAGATCCAGCAATCAACACGCGGGATTTTTACCCAGGTTCGGGCCGCAAAGATGCGTAAAACCCTACTCCTGCTTGGTTGTATTAAGTGTGTTCTAGCTCAAGTTCTGGGAGCGCTACAGTACTCAGCAGCTACACATGCAGAAAGGGCTGGAAAAGATCCCCCCCTGTAGCTACGCCTTGGGCCTCCTTTTATACGTTCGAAGGGGTCACCAACAGTGGCGTACAGTGCATACATGAGGTGAAAAAGTAGCTACAGTGTTATCATACCTAACACTGATGGTTTAGGACAAGAACATCTAATGCTCCGTTGAGGTGTCCCTTAGCTTCTTGGGGACGGGAAAAGAGGCCGTCCCATCAGCACCGTTTAAGCCCATCCGCCGCATATGCCATGACACGCGTCCAGGAGGATAAACCTCGTCTGACAGGCTGGTCGCTGCGCTGGAGCGGTGGCAGGGTGGCGGGATCTTGTCGGATGCTGATCTTGCCAGGGCTCGACGGGCCAGCCCGGCAAGATCTTGCCGGGCGCCCAGCCTTCGGTCTTTTGATCATCGGCTTGAATGCCTTCTTGATAGTCTTGTGCTTGTTCCCAGTTGTCCTCCGGCAAGCATCTTGCCGGGAGTCCAACATCGGGTCTTCTCAGTGACCTGCCTGGAGGTCTCCTCCCAGGAAGGCTTGCTTCCTGGAAATTCTGATCTTGCCGGTGATGCACAACAAAGTGTTGTGCCCATGCTGGAGCCTGAGGCTCGACAGCAAGGACTAAAGGTATGTCTTCTGCCCCGGGTGCGTTTGTCTCTACGACAAGGGCTTGAGGCCCTGCCGGAGCCTGTGGCCCCCCGGCAGGCTTGGCGTTGTTCCCGGCAAGTGGTCCTTGCAGGAAAACCCTCCTGTGCTCTATGAGTGGATGTCTTCTCAGCCATGCCCTTCCCGCCTGGAGGCTGCAACTTGCCGGTGCATGTCCAGGGGTAATGGACACCCCCTGTTCATTACACCGCCAGGAGCCCCTGGGCCTGGGCCGGACAAGCGTGCACAGTGTTGTCCGGGCTAGGCCCAAAAACATGCACTGGTACACGCGCGGCGAGAAGTAACCGTCACTCATGACTTTAACTGCACGCTGATGATGATGCAAGAGAGCTTGCGGTTTGCCGGACCTTGGGCTAGCCGGCAGCGTGGGCAGACAGAGCAGGACGGCAGCGGGAGTTGTGTGCCCGAAAGGGAGTGCCACACCGTGCGACGAAGAGCCAGCCCCCGAGCCATCCCCATAAAGGGTACTGCGGGTGCAGTGCTCGATTCGTGCAGTCATCCCTGCTGTCGCCGCCATCTACTACAAATGCCTCACTGCCGTCTTGCCGGCCTCCAGCATGGCGCCCTTGGCTTTCTCGGTTTTGCTGCAATGGCGCATGTAGAGAAATAATTAATCTTAGTCAAGCCAATCTTGATGTATGCAAGACATATTTCTTTATACTGAATGAATGTTTGCTCCTCTCTTGATTAATTCCGTCCTTGCATATATCTTATATCCTACGCTGTCTGGAAACCTTGCCGGTGCGCACGTTTGCCGCGAGCGCTAGATGCGGGTCTTTAGCAGCCTGCTGGAAACGCCGCCGCCAGCAAGGCGACTTGCCGGGTCAGAACGCAGCTGCTAAGCCTGCTGAGCGGACTCAAGGCAAAACTAGAGCGCGAGCTCACCACAACAAGGTTCCTTCACATGCAGATTAATGTACAAGGACGAAGAATCAATCAAGACGACCCATGCTTGCCGGAAAGCTTTCCGGTGCGCACGCTCCAGTCGGCAGCGCTTGGAGGAACGGGTCCTTAGCAGCTTGCCGGGAACGCCGCCTCCCGAAAAGGTTTACCTTCCCGGTGTCTGTGCAGCCGCCTAAGTTGTCGAGCGGACTCGAGACAACTAGGGGCGCTATTGGCTCCGGGAAGGCTCCTTCGCATGTAGGTGTGAGGAGCAAGTGAGGACAGCAAAAGAAATGCAAAGTTTTGTAACTTAGCTTTTCCTGCTGTTCATCCCGCATAGTGAGGCCGCGCTCATGGTGATGACCGGCAGCTCTCTAGAAGGTTACTCTCTAGGGCGCGGCCAGCCCCTGAGCCCGCCTTCCATGCGCATTCCTGCAACACTGATTGGACATGTAATGCGATGACAACGTTTAAGCACAACAAGTTAATTAGCTTCTGGGCTATGATTAAATAGTTGTAATCTTGACTTCTGTCGAATGTTCCCTTGCTTGCCGGAACACTTTCCGGTGCGCATGATCCAGTCAGCAGCGCTTTGAGGAACGTGTCCTTAGCGGCTTGCCGGGAACGCCGCCTCCCGAAAATGCTTACCATCCCAGCTTTAGTGCAGCTGCTCACATCGCCGAGCGGACTCGAGGCGACTAGGAGCGCAACTAGCCCCGGGGAGGCTCCTCAGCATACGGGTTTACGCAGAAATCCGAAAATAAAACTCATCGAGCCTTTTCCTTGAACAGTCGCACTTTTGTACAATGAATCCCTGCGCTTGCTAGAATACTCTCCGAATGCGCACGTTCTGGTCGATGGCGCTTATGATCGGGTCCTTTCTAGCAGCCTGTCGAGAACGCCGCATCTTCAGGAGCTTAACGCTCTAGAGACAACCGCGGCTGCATCTGTGTTGTTGGGCGGACCCAGAACAACCAGGAGCGCAGAGTGTTTCTAGAGCGCTCCCTTGCGCACAGGTTATACAAAACTATCATCAAGGATAAGGCTATGCAACAAAAAGCAATCAAAGTTTAGGACTTAGCTTTCTGTAAGTAGAGCGAAGTCACCATGGACAATGAAGCTGATGCGCTGACCGCTAGATCAGGTTCGCGCAACCTTTCCCCCTACCTGGCGCGCCAAAGATGTCGGAGAAACGACACCTATGGGATCACGAGGATCCCTTTACGGTTCGTCAGGGAGAAAGGCTTGCACAGAGAGCAGATCCAGCAATCAACACGCGGGATTTTTACCCAGGTTCGGGCCGCAAAGATGCGTAAAACCCAACTCCTGCTTGGTTGTATTAAGTGTGTTCTAGCTCAAGTTCTGGGAGCGCTACAGTACTCAGCAGCTACACATGCAGAAAGGGCTGGAAAAGATCCCCCTTGTAGCTACGCCTTGGGCCTCCTTTTATACGTTCGAAGGGGTCACCAACAGTGGCGTACAATGCATACATGAGGTGTAAAAGTAGCCACAGTGTTATCATACCTAACACTGACGGTTTAGGACAAGAACATCTAATGCTCCGTTGCGGTGTCCCTTAGCTTCTTGGGGACGGGAAAAGAGGCCGTCCCATCAGCACCGTTTAATCCCATCCGCCGCAGATGCCATGACACGCGTCTAGGAGGATAAACCTCGTCTGACAGGCTGGTCGCTGCGCTAGAGCGGTGGCAGGGTGGCGGGATCTTGTCGGGTGCTGATCTTGCCGGGGCTCGACGGGCCAGCCCGGCAAGATCTTGCCGGGCGCCAAGCCTTCGGTCTTCTGATCATCGGCTTGAACGCTTTCTTGATATTCTTGTGCTTGTTCCCAGTTGTCCTCCGGCAAGCATCTTGCCGGGAGTCCAACATCGGCTCTTCTCACTGACCTGCCTGGAGGTCTCCTCCTAGGAAGGCTTGCTTCCCAGAAATTCTGATCTTGCCGGTCTTGAGCTTGCCGGTGATGCGCAACAAAGTGTTGTGCCCATGCTGGAGCCTGAGGCTCGACAGCAAGGACTAAAGGTATGTCTTCTGCCCCGGGTGTGTTTGTCTCTACGGCAAGGGCTTGAGGCCCTGCCGGAGCCTGTGGCCCCCCGGCAGGCTTGGCGTTGTTCCCGGCAAGTGGTCCTTGCCGGAAAACCCTCCTGTGCTCTATGAGTGGATGTCTTCTCAGCCATGCCCTTCCCGCCTGGAGGCTGCAACTTGCCGGTGCATGTCCAGGGGTAATGGACACCCCCTGTTCATTACACCGACATGTTCCCTTACCCATTCTTGCAGCATATCATCAATATTGGCGGTTGTTTCTTCTTCATGAATTACATCCTTTTCTTTATCATTTTGTCAATCCTGCAAAAGGTTAGTTTCTCCCAAGGCGATTGCAATCCGCTGTGGTCCATTCTTCACTAATACATTATCACAAAAATTCTCCAGGCAAAAGCAATGAATAGGATGCACCTTCTCATGAATGGTTTCCAGCAAATGCACTTTTACCCTTGTATTTCTTATTCTACGAAGAATCTCACCGGCACCAACAAGAAGCACTAGTTGTATGATTTCCATACTAGCATGACATTTATCACTACTATTATAAGTTGCTAGTATTTGAGCGACACTATACTCACATTGATAATTTAGGTGCTCTTCGGATTGGCATTCTTCACATGGTAGAGGGTATGCAACACATACCATTGATGAATAGTCATTCACCAATTTCAACCATTCTTTTACCTTAGCTTCTTTTTCTTCTGCTTATTTTTTATGATAGCCAATCGCTTGTTATTTTCATAGACTCTATTCCACTCATGCAAAATATCTTCAATGGACATATTAGAAGACATGATTAGTTTTTTTTGATACAAGGGAAAAATGAAAGATAAATAAGAACTAACAAAATAAACTATGTGTGAGCGGGAAGGTAATAACCGAGCGTTTTTGCTCCCCGGCAACGGCGCCAGAAAAGCTTGATGACCTGCAAGGGCACAGGGCTATTGCAATTCGCGGTAAGTAGAGTATGCCGATCTCACAGGGAGTGGTGGTTGCACTGGTAACTACCAACCATACAGCTATGTTGTCACACACGCGGCTACGTTCACACCCAGAATGTTATCTGAAAATACTTGTATATGGAGTACATTTTGTCTGTTGCTAACGGAACAATAATAAAGGTGCTTTTATCTAGACAACTAAGCGAAGATAGAAACATAAACAAAAGAGAGAATAAAATTAGGGGGCGGCGCTTGAGTAAAAGGTGTTCTCGAGGCATTCGGAATCATCACTACCCGCATGTTCTATAGATACTCAAGCCACTTATCATGTAGGTATTTGTCGGCAGAGCCTGGTACAGTATACGGAGCTATCGTGTAGTCAACTGTATCATGCACGCCACCACTATTCCTCCCCCAGCAGGTTATGGCAACGATTATTCAGGGTTTCCCCGTGGACGTGGCCGAAGGGCGGTCTCTATTATTCCCCTATCGAATTGGTAGAGACGGGATAGGTAGAGGATACTACTGTCAATTTTTCTCCTCCACTTCCCTAGAGATTGCGCTGTCACTTGCTTTCTCCGCGCTCTACTTCATCCAATAGTAATATCCCTATGTCCAAAATTGGTAAATGTTGGATGGTGCACTTCACCCAACATCACGAAGAACATTAACAATACATGAAAAGGTTATCTCATATCGCGTATAATTATTCAGTGCTAGTACAAACTATAGTTCATCATATTCCCCAAGAACTAGTAATTCACTCAAACATGTAGATGGAGTACATAGAGGATAGAGGCAAGTTACAAGCCAACATGATATTGGAGATGGAGAGGAGCATAGTGGCGGAGGCAATGGAGAGGGCACCGGCCCTCCGGCCGACGCTGGGTGTTGGGGGCGCCTCCTCTCCTCCTTCTTCTTGTCTAGGCCTTCTCTCTATGGTGGAGTTGTTGTCATGGAGTTGTGGTGGATGTAGATGAAACTTGTGGAGGATGAAGATGGGATGAGATGGCACCTAGGGTTGGAGGTCTTCTTATAAAAGGTCTTCTCGGGTGTCCTCCGTTGGTCTAGCCTCCTCCCTTTCATCCAAGGGCTCAAGGGGAGCCAAATCCACGTCCAATACAAGCCTTGGCCATCAAGGATCTCGTAGGGGAAAACGGGGACGAAATCAAAGCAATATTTGGAAAGTTCTGGCCAATTTTTGTGGCCGTCTCGAGCTCAAACGACTGCCCAAACAAGCGTCTCCGGTCGCATGAAAGGCCATCTTTCTCTTTGGACTTCGGGAGCTGCTTCGTATTTTGGTCGCCATGTGTTCATACGAACTCCGATTTTGTCGTTCTTGGGCTCGTTGGATTGCTAGAGAAAAACCCGATGCGTCGGTAGCCTAGGATATTTATTTTGGACATTTTGATAAATGTAATATCATAAAACTCTCCAAAGGGACTTGATCTGGTGCCTGGAACTTCTCCAGTTTGACCCCTAGCTTGATTCTTTTGATGTCCCAAGTCCATGAACATGTCAACACACCTACAAAGACCACAAAAAATGAAAACTAATAAAAACTAAATAAAAATAAAAAGTTTACAATGAACTTGTTAAAACAAGTAAATACCAAAAACTATGCATTGGAGATTTGAATAAGTGCTAGATGGGCATGATATGAGGGATTTTGGCACTAGAATATACTCTAAAAAGTATGCATAAAATCTACTCATCAGTTGGGTGACATGCCGGCAATTCCTCTGGAAGAACATCCAGGAATTCCCGAACTACCCTTACATCCTTGATGCTAACCCCCTTAAGAAAATTCAACATAGCTCCTCTCATTTTTCAGCCGGAGGTAAATTTGATTCTCGTTCCGTCAGGGGCGAAAAGTCTACTTGTTCTGCTAGAAAAGTCTATGACTCCTTGGTGTGTGGTCATTCAGTTCATACCCAGCATGATGGCAATCCCTTGGTCGTCCAACACTATGAGATCTATGGAGAAAGTGTGTTTCCCGATCTTCAGTGTGCTCTGGGCACAACCTAGGCATGTGAGCATCTTAGCTCCCGGTGAATTAACCCTGAAAGGTTTGCTAAGGGTTTATGTGCTTAGGTTGTATTTTTTCATGAAGGCCCTTGATATGAATGAGTAAGATGCACCACAATCAAACAAGACAAGCGTTGGATGAGTGTCGAGTTTGAACTTACCCATGACGGCAACTAGTTCGTCAGTGATCTCCTCTATGCTAATATGTTTGACGTGATCCCTCTGGAATGGGTTGGGCTTCGCTAGTGCATCTTCCCTCTTCACAGTGCAGTCATTGGCATAGTGCCCCATCTGTTTGCATCGGTAACACTGCACCTAGCTTATGTCCTTCTTGGGTGCATTGTGGCGGTTGTGATTTCCAGATCCCCCATGGTTCTGATTCTCCTTGCCATGGCAGTGCTCCTTGACAAATGGTTTGGCTTGGCTGCAGTGTTGTGGCTTGGTCCTCCGGTGTTGTGGTGTGGCTTGTGGTTACTGTGGTTGCTAGGTGCTCCAAACTTCTGACTTCCATAGTTGTTGTTTCCCTCATAACGTGGTTTCTGGTGTGGCGATGTGTAGCTCTTGTGATGTCCATACTTCCTTTCGCGGTTCTCAATCAGTTGTTCCTTGTCCTCGATGATGATTTCCATGTCCACCATGGCTTTGTAGGTTTATGCATGAGCAGTGGCCAATTGCAGTGCAATCTCGTCATTGACTCCCTCTAAAAATCTCTCTCTGCGTGCAGCGTCTATCTTGACATCATCAGGTGCATAACGTGCAAGGTAGTTGAAGTCCTCAACATACCCTGTGATGATGTGGCTTCCCTGACGTAAGTTCCTGAACTCTATCTTCTTCAGGCTTAGGGCTTCTTCTGAGACATGGGTTGTGCAGAAATCATCTTGGAACGAAAAGCCATGTCACTTATCTAATTGGATGGGTGACCTGATAGTTTTCCCACCATGAAGCTGCTGGTCCTTAGAGCAGGGTGAGCAGCAAACCTGACACTCTCAACATCAGTGCATCCAATGGTCACCAGACACATGTTGATCGACCTCAGCCAATCGTCAGCCACAATGTGTTCAGGTGAGGTGGTGAAGGTTGGTGGGTGTAGCCTGATGTCTACTACACAACTTTATTCTTATAGACTCTGTTGGGCGTCCAAGCGTAGAGTTTTGTAGGATAGTAGAAAATTTCCCTCAAGTGGATGACCTAAGGTTTATCAATTCGTGGGAGGTGTAGGATGGAGATGGTCTCTCTCAAACAACCATGCAATGAAATATAAGAAATCTCTTGTATCCCCAACACACCCAATACAATGGCAAATTGTATAGGTGCACTAGTTCGGCGAAGCGATGATGATACAAGTGTAGTATGGATAGTAGATATTGGTTTTTGTAATCTGAATAAATAAAAACAGCAAGGTAGCAAGTAGTAAACAGTGAGCAAAACGATATATTAATGCTGGGAAACAAGGACTAGGATTCATACTTTCACTAGTGCAATCTCTCAATAGTGCTAACATAATTGAAACATATAGCCATCCCTCAACGTGCAACAAAGAATCACTCCAATGTTCCTATCTAGCGGAGAACATAAGATGAAACTGTTGTAGGTTGCAAAACCACCTCAAAGTTATCCTCTCCGATAAATCTATTGAGCCAACCCTATAAGTGTCACAAACAACCCTAGACTTCGTAATAGAATAACACCTACGATATGCATCAATCAACTCTAATGTCACCTAGATACTCCAATGTCACCACAAATATCCATGAGTTAATTATTCGACATGCATCAAATAATTTTAGATTCATCATATTCAACCTAACATAAAGAAATTCAAAGAGTACCCCAAGATTTCTATCGGAGAAAGTAGGACGAAAACGTGCATCAACCTATGTGCACAGATCACCCCAATGTCATGGGAATCCGCAAGTTGATTACCAAAACATACATCAAGTGACTCAATAGAATACCCCACTGTCACCAAGGGTATCCACATGCAAGACATATGTCAAGTGTTATCAAATCCACTCCAACATAACAACACCTCAAAGGTAAAGACTCAACTCATCACATCAAGATAGCAAGGGATGAACACCATATGATTCAACTATATTAACAAAGCTCGTGATACATCAAAATCGTGCCATCTCAAGAATATGAGAAAGAGAGATCAAACACATAGCTACTGGTACATACCCTCAGCCCCGAGGGTGAACTACTCCTCCTCGACATGGAGACCGCCGAGATGATGAAGATGGCCTCTGGTGATGATTTCCCCATCCGACAGGGTGCCAGAAAGGGGCTCTGGATGAGATGACATTGGAACAGAGGCTTGCAGCTGCAGAGCAGAAGTTCTAGGTTTATTTCTGGTTTTTTTCTATTTACAAGAATTTCCAGAGTTGGAATCACGCGATACTGAGTTACAAGGGGCCCACAAGGTATCATGGCGTGGACAACCCCTGGGAGCGCCGGGTTGCCTTTTCACCTCCTCGTGGGTCTTCTGATCCTCCCACGAAACTTCAATGGTCTCTTACGTTCCAAAAAAATAGTCAAAAAGTTTCGTCGTGTTTGGACTTTGTTTGGTTTGGATTTTCTAAAAAGCCAAAAACAAGCAGAAAACAACAACTAGCACTAGGCACTAGGGTAATACGTTAGTTCCATAAAAATCATATAAAAGTGCACCAAAACCATGTAAAATTGTTGTAAACATGGCATTAATACTACATAAATTATGGATATGTTGGAGACGTATCAGCATCCCCAAGCTTAATTCATGCTCGTCCTCGAGTAGGTAAGTGATAAAAGAAATAATTTATGAAGTGTGAGTGCTGTTGGGGAACGTTGCATGGGAAACAAAAATTTAACTACGCACACACAAGATCTATCCATGGTGATGAGCATCTACGAGAGGGAGAGTGAATCTACATACCCTTGTAGATCGCTAAGCGGAAGCGTTAAGAAACACGGTTGATGTAGTCGAACGTCTCCGCGATCCAAATCGCAAGTCGTCCCTCGAACCGATCACGAACTAGTGCCGAACGGACGGCACCTCCGCGTTCAACACACGTATGGCTTGATGGCGCCTTCACCTCCTCGATCCAGCGAGAGATGGTGAAGTAGTAGATGAGTTCCGGCAGCATGACGGCGTGGTGATGGTGGTGAGGAACAATCTTTGCAGGGCTTCGCCAAGCGCTACGGAGATTATGACGTAGGAACTAGAGGGTTAGGGTTGCCGCACACGGCTTGGGGAAATCTTGATGTATCCCAGGTGCTAGCCCTACCCCTCTATTTATATGTTGAGCCCTGGGGTCGAAACTTGGAGAAAGAGCCTCCTCAAAGTCGGTTTGGCCCGCAAGGCAAGAGTCCTGCTCGGACTCCAGGACCAGACGCCAGGGTCCTAGGCGTCTGGCCCCAGACGCCAGGGTCCCTGGCGTCTGGCCCCTGGCCTCCGCAAAACTTCCTTTTGCACCTTCCTAAAGCCTCGTGGGCTTTACCCCTTGGCCCAAATAAAGTGTTCTCGTACCCGAACATTTCGGGAAACATCCGGAACCCCTTCCGGTGAATTCCGGAACCCTTCCGGAGACCAAACACTATTATCCCATATATCAATCTTTACCTCCGGACTATTCCAGAGCTCCTCGTCATGTCCGGGATCTCATCCGGGACTCCGAACAACTTTTGGTCACCAACATAACAACTCAACTATACTTATATCGTCACCAAACGTTAAGTGTGTAGACCCTGCGGGTTCGAGAACTATGTAGACATGACCGAGACACCTCTACGGTCAATAACCAATAGCGGGACCTGGATGCCCATATTGGCTCCTACATATTCTATGAAGATCTTTATCGGTCGAACCTCTATGTCAAGGATTCAGTTAATCCCGTATGTTGTTCCCTTTGTTCTTCGGTATGTTACTTGCCCGAGATTCGATCGTCGGTATCTCTATACCTAGTTCAATCTCGTTACCGGCAAGTCTCTTTACTCGTTTTGTAATACAAGATCTCGTGGCTAACAATTTAGTCACATTGCTTGCAAGGCTCATTGTGATGGTGTATTACCGAGTGGGCCCTGAGATACCTCTCCGTCACACGGAGTAACAAATCCCAGTCTTGATCCATGCCAACCCAACAGACATCCTCGGAGATACCTGTAGAGCACCTTTATAGTCACCCAGTTACGTTGCGACGTTTGATACACACAAGGTACTCCTCCGATGTCAGGGAGTTGCATGATCTCATGGTCATAGGAACAGATACTTGACATGCAGAAAACAATAGCAATAAACTGACACGATCATATGCTACGTTTACAGTTTGGGTCTTGTCCATCACATCATTCTCCTAATGATGTGATCCCGTTATCAAATGACATCTCATGTCCATGGCTAGGAAACCTTCACCATCTTTTGATCAACGCGCTAGTTAACTAGAGGCATACTAGGGACACAGTGTTGTCTATGTACCCACACATGTATTTGAGTTTCCAATCAATACAATTATAGCATGGATAATAAACGATTATCACGAACAAGGAAATATAATAATAACCAATTTATTATTGCCTCTAGGGCATATTTCCAACAGTCTCCCACTTGCACTAGAGTCAATAATCTAGTTCACCTCACTATGTGATTTACATTGTTCTAACACCCAATGAGTTTCGGGGTTCGATCATGCTTTGCATGTGAGAGAGGTCTTTAGTCAACGGGTCTGCAACATTCAGATCCGTGTGTACTTTACAAATCTCTATGTCATACTGTAGACACTGCTACCACACTCCACTTGGAGCTATTCCAAATGGCTGTTCCACTATATGTATCCTGACTGCTACTCAGAGTCGTCCGGATAGGTGTCAAAGCTTGCATCGACGTAACCCTTTACGATGAACTCTTCATCACCTCCATAATCGAGAAATATTTCCTTAGTCCTCTAGTTACTAAGGATAATCTTGACCGCTGTCCAGTGATCCACTCATGGACCATTCTTGTACCCCTTGACAGACTCATGGCAAGGCACACACTAGGTGTGGTACACAGCTTGGCATACTATGCAGAGCCTATGGATAAGGCATAGGGGACGACCTTCGTCCTTTCTCTTTCTTCTGCCGTGGTCGAGCTTTGAGTCTCACTCAACTCCACACCTTACAAATCAGGCAAGAACTCTTTCTTTGACTGATCCATTTTGAACTCTTTCAAAATATTGTCAAGGTATGTACTCATTGAAAGTCTTATCAGACGTTTTGATCTATCTCTATAGATCTTGATGCCCAATATTTAAGTAGCTTTATTTCAGGTCTTCCTTGAAAAACTCCTTTCAAACGACCCTTTATGTTTTCCAGAAATTCTACATCATTTCCGATCAACAATATGTCAACCACATATACTTATCAGAACTTCTATAGTGCTCCCACTCACTTTATTGTAAATACAAGTTTCTCATAAACTTTGTATAGACATAAAAACTTTGATCACCTCATCAAAGTGTATATTCCAACTCCGAGATGCTTGCTCCAGTCCATAGAAGGATCGCTGGAGTTTGCATACATTTTAGCATCCTTAGGACTGACAAAACCTTCCGGTTGTATCACATACAACCTTTCCTTACGGATACCGTTAAGGAAACGATGTTTTCACATCCATCTGCCAGATTTCATAATTGAAAAATGCAGCAACTGCTAACATGATTCCAACAGACTTTAGCATCGCTACGGGCACTACTGGAATCAGGGACTTTGCCATCTGCCAGCTCTTTGCCGTCTGCTGGCAGATGGCAAAGAGGATATTTGCCGTCTGCTTTGTAAAAGCAGACGGCAAAGAACATGCTGATGGCAAAGAGGCTCTTTGCCATCTGCACTTCTTTGCCGTCTGCTGGCAGACGGCAAAGAGTTCTTTGCCGTCTGCCAGCAGACGGCAAAGACCAAAGTGGCGCCCACGGGGTACTGCGTTGGCTAGGTCACACGGGCCACTTCTTTGCCGTCTGCTGGCAGACGGCAAAGAACTCTTTGCCGTCTGCCGGCAGACGGCAAAGAGGTGAGGGGGGCCCCACAGTGTAACGGCGGGGACGGGCTAACGGTCACCGTCTTTGCCGTCTGCCAGCAGACGGCAAAGAGGGGAGCTTAATTTTCGCCCCCCCGCGCCCAAACCCCCCCTCTCTCTCTCACATCTCTCTCTCTCTCTGTCTCTGCACGCCGCCGCCGCCCCCTCCCCGCCGACCCCCTCCTCCCCGCCGACCCCCGCCGCCCCCCTCCTCCCCGCCGCCGCCCCCTCCCCTCCTCCACAGCACCGCCGCCGCCCCCTCCCCTCCTCCACAGTGCCGCCGCCGCCCCCTTCCCTCTTCCACAGCGCCGCCGCCGCCCCTCCCCGCCGACCCCCTCCTCCCCGCCGACCCCCTCCTCCCCGCCGACCGCCGCCGCCCCCCTCCTCCCCAGCGCCGCCGCCTCGACCACCCTCCGGTGAGCTCCACCATTCCCCCCCTTTTTTGTTTTTTTCCTGTTTTTTTTTCTGTTTTTATTAGTTCATTTAGTTAGTTTATATTAGTTAGTTATTAGTTCATATTAGTTAGTTTTTATTAGGTAGAAAAAACTTAGATAGAAAAGAAGAAAAGAAAAAACCTAGAAGAAAAAAAAGAAGAAAAGAAGAAGAAAAAAAAGGAAAAATAAAAAAGAAAAAGAACAAAAAATAATAATAAGAAGAAACAGAAGAAGAGGAGGAGGAGAAGAAAAAAGAAGAAGAAGAAGAAGAAAAAAAGAGGAGAGGAGGAGAAGAAGAAGAGGAAAAAAGGAAAGGAAGAAGAAGAAGAGGAGGAGGAGGAGAAGAAAAAAGAAGAAGAGGAAGAAGAAGAAGAAAAAAGAGGAGAGGAGGAGAAGAAGAAGAGGAAAAAGGAAAGGAGGAAGAAGAAGAAGAAGAAGGAAAAAAAAGGAAGAAAAGGAAGAAAAGAAAGAAGAGGAAGAAGAGGAAGAAGAAGAAAAGAAAAAAAGAGGAAAAACCCCGACCCCGACACGGCACCTCGACCCCTACCCCAACCCGACAACGACCCGACACCCCGACCCCGACACCCCGACCTCGATACCGACCCCGACACTGCACCCCGACCCCGACCCGACACCCCGACACCGACACGGCACCCCAACCCCGACACGACACCCCGACCCCGACACCCCTAACACCCCGACACCACGACACCCAGACACGACACCCCGACACCGACACGACACCCCGACCCCGACACCCCTGACACCCCGACACCACGACACCCAGACACGACACCCCCCGACACCCCGACCCCGACACGACACCCCGACACCACGACACCCCGACACCACGCCACCCAGACATGACAGCCCTGACCCCCGACACCTCTTTGGCCTCCTGTTGACCGAAAAGGTGCTCTTCGGCCTTCCAGAGGCCGACGGGGTCATATATTTGTGAATTATGAGTTAGGAAGTATATTTCCCGATTTTGTTAAGAAAAACATCATATATATTTGTGTTGATCGGGTGGATTTAAATGTGCAGTCCTTTCGGGGCTGCGAGGGTCTGGTGTTCGACGACCTCCCCGTGCGTTCGACGAGCTCCGCCCCTGCGTTCGTGGGTGAGCACAAATGACATCTCCTCCTCCCCCCTTCATTTGCTCTGTTCCGGTCTTCGTGTCGATGAAACTTGCTAGCTATAGGTGTCAATCATCAGTATGCGTGACCACTATGCGTCTCCCGTTCGAAAGGGTTACATCTATAAATATGCATGCATTTGCATATTTATAACCGTGATTCTTTCAAATTGTCCAACGTTATCCATGGACAGCCCGAGTATGTGTAGATTGGGTTCGTTTTCCCATATGCTCTGCTCCGGATCCGATGCAGAATTTCGTCAGTGCCTCCCTGTTGTTCTCCGGGTACGCATCCTCTCTGCTTATTGCCGAGACGTGTATCAGGAGAACAGCAGGGAGGTGCTGCCGAAATTTTGCGTCGGATCCAGAGCAGAGCATGGGAAAACGAACCCAATCTACACATACTCGGGTGGGATTAGGACCTATCTTTACCTACTAGCGTCTAGGTTGCATGGACGTAATAAAACTGACAAACTCTATTAACTGATGAATATGGTTTGCTGAATTATGTATATATTTCTTGTGTGTCCAGTAGCTAGGCAAGATGAGTGATCGTGCGTGGATGTACACCGGTCACACTAGTCAGAAAGACATGACCCATGAATGGCTAAGAAAAACCAAGAGGTTTGTGAGAGCCGCATTTGCAAATGGACAGGAAACAAACTGGTGCCCCTGTGTCGACTGCGACAACTTTCATAAGAAGTCCGAGTTTGAAATGATCAAACACCTGCAGAAGTTGGGTTTTACGCCTGATTATACGGTCTGGACATTTCATGGTGAGTCTGCCCAACGTGCCAGAGCTGAGGAGGGCCGTCGTCGCACCGACGAGCATGGTACCGGGATGGAAGACATGGTGGAAGACTTTGATGATGCTCGGGATTCGGACGATGAGATGGAGGAATCTGCAAAGGCCTTCAATGATATGTTGGAGTCTTCAAAACGTCCTCTCCACGAGCACACTGAGCTTTGTCAGCTGGATGCCATCGCACAAGTAATGGCTCTGAAGGCTCAATTCAACTTGGGCAGAGAATGCTACGACGCGATGATGACACTATTTGGACGCTTTCTACCCAAAGGCCATGTAATGCCTGCAAACCTGTACCAGTCGGACAAAATCCTCCGTGCACTTAAGATGCCCTATGAGAAGATAGATGCCTGTGAGAAAGGATGTGCCTTATTTAGGCTTGAGTATGCGGACTTGAAGTATTGTCCCGTTTGCCAGTCTTCCAGGTATGTTGAGGTAGACAACGGTATGGGTGAAAAGAGTCAGACAAAAATCCCAGTTAATGTTCTTCGGTATATGCCAATCATACCAAGACTTCAACGTCTTTTCATGGTCGAAGAGACGGCCAGACAGATGACATGGCACAAATTGGGCAAAAGAACCGAACTAGATGCAGATGGGGAGCCGATGTTGGTACACACATCGGACGCTTTTGCGTGGAAGCGCTTCGATGCAATACATCATGCTAAAGCGGCAGATCCAAGGCATCCTCGAATCGCCATAAGCACGGATGGGTTCAATGTGTTTGGTATGATGGCAGCTCAATACAGTCGAAGGAGACTAGAAGGACTCATGAACATCTAGGGCTAGTCGAAATCAAACAAAGCACCCATTTGGATGTTCCCGATGTCTATATTACGGCTCAACAGGCAACCCAAGTTTTCTATCTACCGTGGGCCTACCAAAGTGATCCAAATCTCAAAGGTTGGGATGTCGTTTATGAAGTGCCGCCACATGTTAGACCACCTCCCCCCAATGAAGAGGATTATGAACCTCACATTAACCCAGACACATATGAAGGAGAATTCTTCCAAGAAACACGTCTTTCCAAAAAACGTTTCAAGAACCGCTCTACTTCACCTCAGAACATTGAAGTAGACAGCGGCAGTGAATCCGAGCCTGAACCGGAACAAGAAGAGCCGGAACAAGAAGAGGTTACTGCTGCGGATGACCTGTCAATGCTTGACCGATTACGTACAGGAGGCCTTCCACATGTTGATGCATTTATTGATGATGATGATGAGCACGTCATTACTGATAGTGATGATGATGATGCATTTATTGACCCCAAAGCATATATAGACGATGATGATGCATTTATTAATGATGACGATGAAGATTAATATTATAGTTCATGTCAGGTATTCAATTATTATTATGTACATATATATTATTAATTGGTTCATGTTAGGTATTCAATTTTTTATTATGTTCATGATGATGATACACTTAAATTATATTCATGTCAGGTATTCATTTTTTTAATGTTGTACTAACTTCGTTTACTCTTTGTCATTGCAGGTGTTGACAGATGGTGGGCGCGGGTCGAGAGCGCTCCGAGGCTCCTTCCTCGGCGCGTGGTGGGAGGGGTACTTCCATCCCACCCCACCACCTCCGGAGAGCGTTGGATCTCAGTATGCAGACACCGGCGGGCGCTTCTTCTTCGACCGGGAGAGGTCGGGGGGGGAAGAAGGTTGGTAGAGGTGGACGTGGCGGCGGGAGAGGTAGGAAGGCTGCTACTACGCCTTCCTCGCCGCCACCCCCAGCTGATTCACCCGACCACAGGAGTGCTCCGTCTGAGATGGAGCAGCCTGAGGTGCAGCCGTCTCGGACTCCGGTCCACGAGCCTCAGGCCGACGAGC